>LR994583.1:11496578-11876578 GCA_905187575.2 Celastrina argiolus | reverse complement strand
AAAAGCTTATATGCGACTATGTGACAGGGATCTGCTATCACGTTATATGGCGTTCAAACTATTGTTTGAGATTGATAGTTTACTGGAACGGGTTAATAGTGTACAGTACTACCTAATTTCTACCTTAGATACCTGCATTGTTTACTTCCACCTTGGAGTCCATATAACTATTTCCGATCAGCTTCACGTAGCCCTTAGTCCTTACCTTTTGGTAGACCCCTTCCAAATGTCTACGAGCGTTCGCCACTGCTGCACATACAGTTTTATTTTATACAAAAAACCCGTTTCTTGAATGGCGGACTAATTTTGAGTCGCTATTACTAGTGCCCAATTTAACAAAACCTGTTTTACGTTTGCTGTCATAAATCTCGCGCGTGGGAAGAGCGATCTTCTAGAATCTAGAGGTGTGATTTGAATACGCTTTTGCGCGCTTATATATAATAGGTGCTCACTTTGCACGAAATAAACGAAATGGTAAAATATAAACTAAACTAGCCCCCGAATTGTCAAGATACGAACTGGTGATGATAAATTATGGCTTTATACTCTCGATGTCAGCTTCAAACATATGAAGAAACTACGTTTGAAAAAACCGACTTCAACAACCAAAATTTATAAATATATTTTTAATAATGTTCTTTCACAATTAATGTTCTTTTCGGAGTCAGTGTTAAGAAATGCGGGTTTCGTCCCTATTTAATTTAACCTAAACATAAACAAACCAAAAACACCGAATATTTACATACTATTGTACATTTACATATTACCACTATTGATCCTTGCTACACAGGAGTTGCAGTGGTGGGAATGTGTGGTGGGCCATTTGCATTTGTCCGTTTAAAAAAAAGTACATAGTCTATGGATTCATAGTCGCAAAAAATAATCACTGTATTGTATTTCCATCACTAACTAGTCTATGGTTGTGTCATAGACGGGTTTGCTTACTCTAATAGACGTATAAGTTAAAATTAAACGAGAAGTAGTACCTATAACAAATTAACATTTCTATTACAATTAAGAAGTTACAGCCTTGTGAAAGACAGACGGACAGACAGAAAGCAAATAATATACAACATATTATTTATATTAGTAAAGAACTGTATATTAAGTAAAGCAAATAAACGCTTTTTACTTCGACGCTGAGAAACGGAAGTGGATTTAGAAAAATTTTTTCTTAACGGATATCAATTTCATAATTTCTAATATACGGGGTGTAAAAGTTAGAGCAGTCACTATAACTTTGAGATACTATTATCTCCTTATTATTTCCTTATTTTGGAAATGTATTTTTTAAGTAAATTTTTTTTTTGTCAAAATCCAAAAAAAAAAAAAAATTTTTTAACTTTTCACCATTTCTTATTTTTTTGTCGCAAAAATAACAATAAAGCAAAAAAAAACTTTTTTTGTAATAAGAATAAAAAAAATTCCATTTCTAGAATGAGAAAAGGTAGTATAATCATATCCCAAAGTTATAGTGACTGCTCTTTTTACACCCGTTATACAAGGTGAAAAGGGTGTGTATGTGCCTCCTATGTAGAATATATTGTCAATGTATCAGCGCCGAAAGACTTATTTTGACTTTCATGTTTGTATGAGAAATGCCCCAACATCACAAAATTTCCCATACAATCATTTTAAAAAGTACCTCTTTCAGCGCTCTTACTTTCTCAGTAAACTCTATATACGGGACCCATACACACCCTAAACTATTATCACTCACTTATTTTACACCTTGTACTTGCTTGCTTACATCTATCCTCTATCTTTTTCAATACATCACAATCCGTTGCGTAAATACCAATGAAACTTTAGCTGCTCTATTCAATCCATAAATATATGTATATTTTATTACAATATTTTTATCTTACAAATAAAATGTAGTATGTACCTACATGCAAATCTAGGCAGATTTTAAATACTTTCCATATAAAATGATTATTAAACAACTTCACTATTAAACACTTCAGTGGTTTTAAAAAATATTAAAAAAATAATTTTACTAAATTGCAATTAATAACAAAGAGTATGATTCTTAAAATTTTCCATCTTACTTTAAATCCCATTTAAGGATTTTATCTTCTTAGTGCGTCCATGTCTTTAATTTAAAATTTCCACCATTTTCGAACCATTATTTGTGTTTTGAAAACCGTAATTCATTTGTTTTTTTCTCTTTTGGTTTTTTTTTCTGCGTCACTCATTTCACAAAATGGAAAACTTAAAATATCGCATTATTTACGAGTACGAGTTCCACCGTGGCACCAGTGCTGCAGAAACGGCTCGAAGGATTAATGATGTGTATGGGGGTGGTGTCGAAAAAGAAAACACGGTGCGTTTTTGGTTTCAACGCTTTCGTTCTCGAAATTTCGACCTGCAGAACAAGCCTCGTGGACGCCCGGAGACCAAGGGCGATAATGATGAATTGAAGGCTATTGTGGAAGCAGATCCATCGCAAACCACATCAGAGTTAGCTACAGGCTGCGGTGTTAGTGACAAAACCGTTTTAATCCACTTGAAGCAAATTGGGAAGGTGAAAAAGCTTGAAAGGTGGGTACCTCATGAATTGAGTGAAGCAAACCGACAAACGCGCGTCGACTGCTGCGTTACATTGCTCAACCGGCACAATAATGAAGGAATTTTAAATCGGATCATTACATGTGATAAAAGTGGATCCTGTAAGATAATCGTAAACGCTCATCGCAATGGCTGAACCCTGGTGAACCAGCAAAGTCTTGCCCCAAGCGAAAATGACTCAAAAAAAGTTTTTTGTAAGCGTTTGGTGGACTAGTGCCGGTGTCGTACACTATAGCTTTCTTAAATCTGGCCAGACGATTACGGCTGATGTCTATTGTCAGCAACTGCAAACCATGATGGAAAAGCTCGCCGTTAAACAACCGAGACTTGTCAATCGCTCTACGCCACTGCTGCTTCAAGACAACGCTAGACCACACACGGCCCAACAGACGGCTACCAAATTAGAGGAGCTTCAATTGGAATATCTAAGACATCCCGTACTCTCCGGACCTTGCTCCAACAGATTACCATTTTTTTCTAAATTTGGATAACTTCTAGCAAGGAAAAAAATTCAATTCCGATGAGGCAGTCCAAACCGCTTTCAAAGATTTCATTGATTCCCGTCCGAACGATTTTTTTAGTAAAGGGATCAATGAAGTACCTATAAGATGGCAAAAGTGTATAGATAGCAAATAATAGCAATGGTACATACTTTGATTAATAAAATATATTTTAATATGAAAAAATCGCATTTATGTTCCTCCCATACAAAACGCCAATTTCATATGTAAGGACCTAATATTATATTCACCAATAAAAATATAAAAAATGTATTTCACCATTAAGAGTTCATCTTACTTTAAACCCTGTTTAAGGATTTTTCAAATTATCTTCTTAGTGCGTCCATGTTTTGAATTTCACATTTCCACCCCTTTCGAACCAAATAATTTTAAACTAGCAATCATATATTACCACAGCATACATAATATTATATTTACTATTAAAATATGGAAAAAATTTAGGTAACCATAACGAGTTCAACTTGAAGTCCTTTCACGAGAGCCTACTCCAATAGTTAGTTCGAGGTATGAATTATAAAAAATATATATGTCGCAGTCATCTGGTTGAATCTGCTATTTGATTGAATGACTAGCGCGTTCATTGAATAATATTTTTACCAACAAATTCAATGAATCCGAGACTAGGACGGCCATTCAATATTTTATTTTTAAACTTAAAAATTTCCGAATTGTACTATTTTCGAAGATTAACGCACATAAAAGAAAATTAATCAAAAAATATATCAACACATTGCTATCTATACGAGCTGTTTGACGCCATACAATGACCGCGCTAGTCATTCAATCAAATAAGCAGATTCAACCAGATGACTGCGACATATAGGTACATAATATTATGTATAATACCAGTTGTGGCCGAGTCTCTGTACGCTTGAAATTGTGAAATTAAAAGTTCATAAAATTTTCTTTAACATAATATTTTCTATTTCTTGTGAAATACTTTAAGAAGCTTTAAGAATGTTTGCACTTACATATTTTCAATAGTCTGGGCCCTAATTCTCAGTCCTCGAACTAAGTTTTTACTATCGGTCTGTCCCGCTCATGCAAATGAGATTTACCGCGCGTGCGAGCGGGATATACTAATATTCGGAAATGAGTTCTAGGCCTGAGAATCGCCGCCCTGGTTGCTGTTTGAAAATTCAGGGACTTTACTCTCAAAAACTGATTCGATTTTGATTCAGATTCCACCGTGCCGCGATTTTCCCAATAATGGACGTTTGTTTTGATTCTCACTCGATTGATATGGTCGGGAGTACAAAAAGTTACGATTTAACGATTTTCTTTATCCTAGGTAGTTTCAAAGTAATCTATTAAATAAAATACCAAGTGCCGTTAAGATTGACCTGATTCGATTCTCGATTGTGTCGGTAGTAAGCATGCAGGGGAAAGTTACTTAATTTTTAAAAGTTTGTTTACTTTAAAAACAAAATATTGACATATTTTGACGACCTCTTTAAGGAAGGCTTTAGGCTATATAACATTACGCTGCGACCAATAGGAGCGAAGCGTCAGTGAGAAATGTTTAAAAAACGGGGAAAATTATTCAAATTTGAGGACTTTCGTTGCGTACGCTGCAAAACGGTTTAAGTTACTCAAAAAATATGTATGAATGAATTATTCCTTTTTAATAATAAAAAAAAAGTCTGTGACAGTATATCTATCTCTTAAGATTTACTTAATAACTAACAGGATCAAAAAATGCGCAATAAAGCGGTTTTTGGAAAAAATATTTATACTATCACGGTATTAATTCTTATCATTTTAAATACGTTAGTTAGATTAAGCATTTCATGACGACCATATTTGCCCTTAAAAGCATGCAAATGTAATGAATACTTTAGGAGATATAGCAAAATTAAAATCGTTTCGCCGTGATTCGACCGGGCGCCGGGCATCGTGTGAGTTGTGAGTGTTGTGACGTGTCTCACTTCCGAGCCGGCAAGGTAGGTAGGTACTTAGGTAGGGACCCCACGCATATTATATTTATTGAAACTTTTATTTTTCAATAAATAATTTATTACAAATAATTAGTACTGAAATTACAATTACGCACACAAAACATTACGCATGAATTAGGTACGTGATAATTTTCAACCAATGAATGACATTAAAATCACCTGAAACCCGAGTTATCGAATACACAGCTTGGTTAACCCTGAAACCCTACACGGGGTGCTCCAGTACCCCACAAAGTTCACTTTTTTAAACTATTCAGTCAATTGCTACCGCACGAGTTTGATATCCCGCGTATTTTACTTTGAGTGTATGCTCCGTGGATAGACCAGTGACGTGGCGACAGCCGACAGGTGTGGACGTGTGCACATGTGCCATTGGGTGCTGTAGCACCCCAGTGTAGTAACAAAGTAAGTTTTTCTTAATATTATAATGGTTCACCAGCAAACCATTAGCTAAAGAATTGACTGAAAAGGACTTGACCATGGTCGGCACTACGCGAAAAAATAAACGTGAAATACCCGAGTCGTTTTTGGAATTAGTTAACAGAGAAAAAAATACGTTTGCGTATGATGGACCATTTAAGAAACCGTCTACAAACGGTAACTTTGAAGAGGGATATACGGGAGAGTATCTCGGCAATCCTCAAGCAACCCATCCCGGTTGATCATCCTGGACCTGAACGTCACTCACAGGGGCGTTGTGGTTTCTGCCCGAGAAACAAGGATCGGAAAAGCAAGACTAGATGCACCAAGTGTAAAATTCCGATTTGCTTGGATCACCAAGTCAAAGTATGCCAAAAGTGCTCAAACTGATTTATTATTTTAAGTTAAAAGGCTGATTTGTGATCTCATTATATCAATTAATAGAAATAAAAGTATATTTTATCTATAACTATTTTTGTTTTATTTATTTTTTACTTTTTTTTTAGGGGTTCCTCGTCACCCCAGTGTAGGAACACTGTATACGCCAAGCAGTGTAGGGTTCTAGGGTTAAAAATGCTATTAAAATGTACCTAAGTCATCTAAATCTAAATAAATAACAGGCAGTAGGTACCGGTAGTTTGAATTAGACCAGGCACAGCCGCAAAATGTGCCCCCAGTTGTGTTAAAAGTATCTACGGCGTATGTCGCTACGATTTTTACCCGTATAAAATGGTCACAAATAATGTGGTATTTTGAGATGCTAATTATTAGACAAATGCAATAATAATCCTTATCAAATTAAATACGTTAGCCACTTTTAAGCATTTCATACATGTAATAATTGCTGTTTACACCATACAGTTTATATTAATATCTTAGTCCCTAAATATGTTGAAATGAAAGATGTACGCATCCAACTTTATTCAAACGTTTCGTCTTCGATTAACAATAATATAGTGTATTCGAATATCAAAGGGTTTCGCACCAAAATGCGTATTAAGTTCCTTTGCCCAAAGAATATAGTTAGGTATATTTTGATAACTCGGTTTTCAAGGAGTTTTATTGTCTAGCAGCTAGCTCATAGATTGAAAATTACCTATCATTTATTGTTTTGTTCATATATGCATAATGTTTATGTGTAATTTAGTAATTAGTAGGGATTATACGGTGTATCCAAATGATATTGCCGGGCACGTGACTTACTGGATTGGGATCAACATTGAGATGATGCTTCCGAAGCAAGTAGGTATTAACGAAAGTCCTCAGCGATTGCGCCATTTGTTTGCAGTCATGCGGGAGTTCTGTGCACTTTTTGATGCTGAACAGTTATGTCTGACTATTCAAGATATAGTTACACCTAAATTGGGGTCAATCCTATGTCTTAATATGGCATGTCCGAGTCATTATTTGACGGTAAACTTCATCGGCCTACTTATTTTGCCTATGAAAATTAGTTTTTTAAATACCTACCCAAACATAAAATATATTTAAAAAATACTCCCCTAAATCATTTTTCCACGCGTACGAAATCGCGGGCACAGCTAGTGTAATATAAATCTAAAATATGTGTATAGTATAAAATTATTAAATATATTTCCGTTGTCTGGTACCTGTAACACAAGTTCTTCGGATACTTAGCACAGAGCTAGATTGACGTGGTGTGAAGCGTCTATGGATAATATTATTATTATATTTATTCTATTAGGAAGCTATAAAATTTCTAGAACGATTTGATCGAAAAAATATATCACATTATTGTGATTTAAAAGGCGACTCCGTGGTATATTAAATAAATTGCTTTTAGTTCCAGTTTCGAAATTCACATTTTATATACACGACGGAAATGTAGTCATTTCCGTTTTGAAAGTCGGACATAAAATTATGTCTCACCGGACTATCGAACGAACTGCCGTTCAACCAGGCGTTGATGCAAAATAACTTAACAGCGCCGACATAACACATAATTTACTCACTCGTGAATATAGACTTCAGCCTCTTGTCGACCTCCGTAGCGCAGTTGAGCGCATTGGTGCTCGAGCGAGAGGTCACGGGTTCGAATGCCGCTGAGGGAACAAAAACAGTCTTCAATATTCCTGGGTCATGGATATTGTAGTGTATTAAATTTGTGTATAATATAATGAAAATCTCAAATATGTATATAGTATAAAAGTATTAAATATATTTCCGTTGACGGTTACCTACTTAGCAAGGGGCCAGATGTGGTGTGAAGCGTCCATAGATATTATTATTATTACTGCAGTCGATGCGGTGACTTCCTTCGTGCTTTATCATTTTGAATAGTGTAAAGGAAAATGTTTAGAAATAGGTCGAGCGAGAACTTTGCCGACATAACACGTGGAATAAATTTACAAAAAAAAATTAAAGACCTATCTCAAATATCAACTTGTCATCGTGGTTTGATTTTTGGAGAACATGGACTATCATCATCATTATCATCAGCCTGAAGACGTCCACTGCTGAACATAGGCCTCCCCCAAGGACTTCCACAACGTCCGGTCGTGCCCTGTCATACATATGGACTATGAATATATAGATTAAAGGTATTTACTATATATAATACATAGATTAAATGTATTTACTACCTACTAGACATGCCATGAACCGCCGAGGGTGTGTTTGAAATGTGTTTGGAATGTTGTTTGAAGATATTTGTAACTGAAGTGTGAAGACAATTTTCCTCATTGTATGACTGTAAAATACGAGTATTTATTAGTCCCGTAACCCCTCATAATATTAACATGTTGTTTCTGTTAGTTGTTATGTTAGGCGTATACAATAACACGCAACTTTTGTTTACACTTTTCCATTTTTTTTAAAGTAATACTTAGGCGTATACATTTTTGCCTAGGAGGGTAAGACAAGTATATATATAGATATAGAAGAAGATATAACACATGGAACAGGTATATATAATATTCTGTAGTGTAGAGTGTAGTGCAAACAACCGCATATGTTTTTTAAAGGCAGCTAAATTAATACAGGTAAAGTTCATACATTTCTTGCGAGATTTTTAGGAAGGGGCCTTCCCTTCTCTGCCCCCACCTAGGCACTGCCACGGTTCTGTAATGCTGCAGCCAAACTCGATGATCAAAAGTCTCGCGAAAACTAATTAGTATATAGCGAAGTCTGCGTGCTTGCGAGAAGACATGCCTTTGTTCACGTAGGTATTCCGGGTTTTCGAAAACTCTAAGAGATAGAGAGAGAGTCCTAAGAGAACGGGAAATATTTTGATGCATGCTAAAAGCCATTTCGCAGGACGTTTTCCTGTAAACTGAACTTTGAAAAGTTCAAACCGAAAGTTGCGACTTGAAACTTGGAGCTTAAATGGAAATTTCTCGAAGCTTGTAAATGACATCCAGCCTCCGGCGTTGCATCTTTTGATCATGGAACTATGTACACACTTTGGTTCCTAATTAAACTTAACTAATATATTCTAAGAATAAATACGATATGTTTTAGGATTAAACGTTCTAAAGTCACTTACCCAATTCTATTTATTGTACTTGCTTCCTACTTATTTTTACCCGACAACGACAAAGCAAAAAGGAAAAGATTTTTATAGTCCATGTGCACTATTACCTGAAGATGTTTCTAATTAATAACTAATAATCGAAAAAGTGATAATAATAAGTGTACATACTTAATAGTATGGTTATTGGTAGAAATTCATGTTACACGGTAATCCGTGTAACATTCATTTCTATCAAGAACCAAGAAACATTCAATAAAATATTTTAATTTTATAGCGCTTTTAAATATTTGGCCAAGTGATTTTGTGAAATAAACACCCCTCGTCAATATTTAAGTAGCTATGTACGGTTTTTCCATCTTAGCAGCAATTCTAATGCGATTTTTATGTAAAAGGGTTCAATAGATTTGTAATAATAGTCCGTAACATAGGCTTACGGCCGGTTTCAGAAAGGCTAATCGAATCGTTGATAAACTAACATGGAGTATTCAAGTAAACACTAAACATGTCATGTTAGCTGATATATTTGCCTTTCAGAAAGCGGCCATATAAATTACGTATTTCGGTTAATTTACATTTATTTTAATTATGGTTTCTTTAAATATTGGTATTCAAAATTCTGGTATAGAGTGCTATTTAAATTTTGTATTTTTGAAAAAGTTTGGTATGACGTCTGCGTTGAAGTTGAGTTACCTAAATAACTATTCGTAACACTATCGAAAGAGCATAGCGCCAAATTGGTTTGAAATTTAGTTTTGCTTTTAAGGATCTATTACAATCCAATGACAGCATTGGAATCAGATTAATTGTGGATCGCCATTAAGATTAGTTTCGAGAGCTTACTTTCTCTTGGAGTTCTGGTACCTACTAGACAGGGGCTTACCTCTGTACCTAGAAGTCCACAGCTACTTCACATGCACGTCACGAGGCAAGGCGCCGGATCGCTGTCGCCCAGCTTTATTCTACAACGTATAAGTCTGCTGAGAGCTGTCTTTGTTATTCATTGCCACTAATAAATAATAATTTGTAAGGCGTCGAATTGATTAGACTAGCTTCTCAAGTGAGACCACAGAAGTCGAAGCGTTAAGATCAGGCTTAATCCCGACACACATCACACATCAAAAGACATCTCAACGGCTTTTGGTATTTTATTTGGTGGATATGAAACTAACCAGCATAAAAAAATCATTAGATCGTAACTTTTTGTACTCCCGACCATATCAATCGAGTGAGGATCAAAATAAACAAACGTCAATTTATTCGGGAATACGCGAATCGAAACTGAATCAAAATCTAATCAGTTTGGAGAGTACGGCCCCAGACCGAGGTGGACAAACGACCTGAAAAGGATCGCAGGGAGACGATGGATGCTGGCCGGCACTGGAAAACTTTGAGGGAGGCTTATCAGCAGTGGACGTCCTAGCTGAAACGAGGAACTGATTACCGTTGTTTTCCACTAGAGTATTATTTCCATGCCATACAAGTTGTAACTTCTTCGATCTTCTTCTGTCGATAAAAATTGCACTCAGCACACGAGAATTTCTGCAGTCTCGTTATAAATATGTCCGCACTTGAGGATCTTTAGTCCCCGACTATATATATAAAAATGATTGCTGTTCGTTAGTTTCACTAAAACTCGAGAACGGCTGAACTGATTCGGCTTTTTTTGGTCTTGAAATTCGTGGAGTTCAGGGAAGGTTTAAACGGTGAGAAAATGTTATGTTTGTATGCTCAAAAAAGTGGACACGGGTCAGGTAGTTACTATAAAATCTTTATAGTAACGCAGTCTGTATTTACGCTAGCACCGTACCACCGCATCGTTTTACTTTGGCGCCGTGACGCAAAACCTTAGAGGAAACATCAAGAAAGAAAGAAAGAAAAGAAGTTTATTTTAACTCACACAAAGACACAAAATGAATATAAATAAAGAAATAACAAAAATACAATTAGATAAAAATACGTTTAGGAAGAAAACAAAGAACGGGTAAAACGTAAAATTGTGCCCTTGTGTGACCAAAAAAGGGTTCAGCTGGCAGGCATGACACCGGTTTTCAGCTTACTTCACGCCTGTTTCCTCCATACAAAAATAGGGGTCTACGCAACCCCTGCTCCCTCCCTGGATAATGACGCTAGAGTAACAATTTTTTCCTGAATATCTATATGTATATTATTTGTACGTCCTTATTCTTTCCTTTTTTTTAATATGTGAATTATTTTTGGACGTTCAAAAAAAAATTACCAGACTTTTCGCTGTGTTTAAATCTAGGAAACAAATTTGACTGCATTTTATCAAAACAGCTCCAGGCTTTTTTAGTATGTAATGAAAAAAATATCTAAATTGGTTAAGTTTTGTAGGAGGAAATTAAAGGTAATTTCAGTTCGAACTGCAGTTGTCTCTATCGCGCTAGTGATGTCTAGCTAAGGGACCAGGAGACAGCAATATATTTATTAAATACCTATTTTGTTTTTTCCTAAACCGTTATGTTTCCTCTTAATAGCCCTTTTGAACCCACTAGTGCACAACCAAAGTAAACATTTAACATAGAACTGCTACCGCGTTACTTCGCTTCATGTCTACGTCATATTTCGACCGTAAACCGTTTGTAGTGTTTCAGTACAAAGAAAACCACATGCAGGATTGATCGTCACAGGGTACAATCGAGTAACCAACTATTGGATGTGGATATTGAATATTGAATTAGACTTGTGTATCAGTACAATAAATGGATCTCAGGTACAGTCACAGCCTCACAACATAATATCTCATGTCTTATCTATACATATAATAAATCTGTAGAGGGGTCATGTCTGTACATTAAGAATATTTAAGTGAAAATTAAAAAAAGGGGGTCTATATAAGCCACAGAACCTAAAAATAACATTTTTGAAAAAAATGTCTGTCTGTCTGTCTGTCTGTCTGTCTGTCCATATGGGAATGTTTGTCGTCGCATCACGCTAAAACCACTGTATGGAATGAAATGCAATTTGGCAGGCAGGTAGCTTACGACCTGAAGAGCATTATTGGAAATTATTATCCCGAAAAACGAAAGGGTTCCCGTGGGATCTTCAAAAAATTGTAGCTACCTATTTGACGGTATTTCAGCCAAACTACTCAACGTATTTAAATGAAATTTGGCAGGCAGGTAGCTTATAATCTGAAGAACATTATTGGAAATTGTTATCCCGAAAAACGAAAGGGTTCCCGTAGGATCTTAAATAAATTGTAGCTACCTATTTGACGGTATTTCAGCCATACTACTCAACGTATTTAAATGCAATTTGGCAGGCAGGTAGCTTATAATCTGAAGAGCATTATTGAAAATTGTTATCCCGAAAAACGAAAGGGTTCCCGTGGGATCTTCAAAAAATTGTAGCTACCTATTTGACGGTATTTCAGCCAAACTACTCAACGTATTTAAATGAAATTTGGCAGGCAGGTAGCTTATGACTTGAAGAGCATTATAGAAAATTATTATCCCGAAAAACGAAAGGGTTCCCGTGGGATTTCCAAAAAATTTCATTTAAATTTAAATGAGATTTCAACTCAACGACCGACGATCAACGTATTTAAATGAAATTTGGCAGGCAGGTAGCTTATGACCTGAAGAGCATTATTGGAAATTATTATCCTGAAAAACGAAAGGGTTCCTGTGGGATCTTCAAAAAATTGTAACTACCTATTTGACGGTATTTCAGCCAAACTACTCAACGTACTTAAATGAAACTTGGCACAAAGGTAGATTGTAACATGAAATAACCAACATAATATTTTTAACCGACTTCCAAAATAGGAGGTGGTTTCTCAATTCGTAAATATATGTTTTTTTTATGTTTGTTCGTGGATATCTTCGTTGTTTATGAATCGATTTTAAATATTAATGTAATACCACTACTACTTAGTCTTTGAAGATATACGTTTGGAAATTTCGACATCGTTTATACTGCAAGCATAATATGGTAATTAATAAATAAAAAACCGGGCAAGTGCGAGTTGGAATTGTACACCGAGAGTAGACCGCCGACGCCGAAAAATTTGGCGGTCGGCGCAAGCAGCGCAGCGGCGGATTGAAAGTCGGCGTCGGGCGTCGGCGTCGCAACGTTAGGCGTCGCACCGTAGGGCGTCGGGCGTCGTGGCGTCGGGCGTCGCGACGTCGGGCGTCGGCGTCGCGGCGTTGGGCGTCGCGGCGTTGGGCGTTGGCGTCGCGACGTTGGGTGTCGCGGCGTCGAGCGTCGCGACGTTGGGCGTCGGGCGTCGCGGCGTCGGGCGTCGCGGCGTCGGGCGTCGCGACATTGGGCGTCGCGGCGTCGGGCATCGGGCGTCGGCATCGCGACGTTGGGCGTCGCGGTGTCCGTCAGCGTCGCGACGTCGGGCGTCGCGGCGTCCGTCAGCGTCGCGACGTCGGGCGTCAGCGTTGCAACGGCGGGCGTCGCGGCGTCGCGACGTTGGGCGTCGCGGTGTCCGTCAGAGTCGCGATGTCGGGCGTCGGCGTCGCGGCGTTGGGCGTCGGCATCGCGACGTTGGGTGTCGCGGCGTCAGGCGTTGGCGTCGCGACGTTGGGCGTCACTGCGTCGGGCGTCGCGGCGTCGGGCGTCGCGGCGTCGGGCGTCGCGGCGTCGGGCGTCGCGGCGTCGGGCGTCGCGCCGTCGGGCGTCGTCGTCGCGACGTTGGGCGTCGCAGAGTCGGGCGTCGCGGCGTCGGGGGTCGCAGCGGCGGGCACCGCGGCGTCGGGCGTCGGGCGTCGGCATCGCGACGTTAGGCGTCGCGGCGTCGGCGTCGCGACGTCGGGCGTCGGCTCCACGACGTTGGGCGTTGCGGCGTCGGGCGTCACGACGTCGGTCGTCGCGGCGTTGGGCGTCATAATATACGGGACATGAGCGCGTTTAAACCAACAAACAATTTACATTTGGGGACTTTCGTTGCATGCGCTGCATAAACGGTTTAAGTCAAACAAACACCACGCGAACGGAGTCGCGGGCACAGCTAGTCATATATATAAAAATGAATTGTTCGTTAGTCTCGCTAAAACACGAGAACGGCTGAACCGATTCGGCTATTTTTGGTCTTGAAATATTCGTGGATGTCCAGGGAATGTTTAAACAGTTTTTATTCTCAAGTAGGTAGTATTAAAATATATATGTATAAATTTTTTTATATATATATAAATCAGGGATGAAATGAATATTGGGAAATTTCAGATATGGATATTAAATCGTTTCGGATAATTTCGGTTACGGATATTAAATTTTGGTTTCCTTTTTACAGTAGCAAAACTTTTATTTCGGATTCGGTTACGGTTACATATATTTTTTATATCGGATATCTGATAGTTTGCTTACCGTTACGGAACTCCCTAACATCCCTGATATAAATATATATTTTATTCTATGGACGCTACACACCACGTGAAACTGGCCCCGTGCTAAGATCAGAAGAACTTGTGTTACGGGGACCAGACAACGGATTTTTTTAAAATATTTATACTGTACATAATATTTAAGATATTTATTATATTATATTATGTACACATATTTAATGTCCCGTGGAACTTGTTCCATCGGCGGGTAAGGTAAGCAATTAAATACAATTATCTATATCTTTCTCGCAAAACGATATTTGTACGCAGGTTGGTGTAATGTATATGTCGCAATCATCTGATTGAATCCGCTATTCAGTTGAATGAGTAGCGAAAATTAAATGAATTTGAGACTAGGACAACCATTTAATATTTTATTTTTAATTTCAAAATTACCGAATGTATTATAACGTACATTAAAGTAAAAAAATAATCAACACATTGCTATCTGTACGAGTTGTTTGACGCCATTATATAGGATCGCTAGTCATTCAATTAAAAGCAGATTCAATCAGATGACTGCGACATGTATATAGGGTTATCAACGTGACGTCACAATCGGTAGGGTTTTGGTCCGCGGGACGATGGGCGGTGTATAGGTACTCCCCTATAGGGGAGTGTCACTCAGGCTCTCCGGTCTCGGGGCCCCACGCGTTGCCTGTTGTCTCGCCGTTCAGGTCTAGCCTTCCAAGGCTCTTCCCTTAGCTCCGCTGGTTTTCCCCTCCGTTCTGTCGCGGGAAGTTTTCCCAAGAAAAACAGGAATTTTCGGCGGTTGGTATCTTCAATACTGGACGTCATACCTCACGTTTGGGGTTTATGTCCCTGGTAGTAATCTCCCGCTCCGGGCCGCTTTGGCCTGGTGTGTGTGACAGCACAATCAAAATCAAATCAAATCACATTTATTTCAGGCAAAAAACCCATAGCACACAATACAGTATTATTAATAAACAAATTAAAATTATGTATATATAAAAAACCGGTATAAAATAAAATACAATTCTTAAGACCTAGTCAGACATTATAAATCCATAAAATAAAATAGGTCAGCCTTTTTTATTTTTGTCGCGATGTACCGCCCGCCAGTAGGTACTTAAATAATTTTAGTTTCACATTATTTGTTTACCAGGGGGTTATTATATAATGAGTAGAAATGTTATATTTCTACTCATTTTATAAAGTCAGAAGACCGAGAATACCAAATTTCATAACTATCGTCTATCACACATTTTGACATTAGAATTTTCATTTCAGAATTGTGCGGAAATTATGGCAACGCCATTCGATATAGTCATCTCCGATAACGTTACGAAAAATCCGTCCGTCGTTACTGAAACCACTATTATCAGTGCTGCCGAAGAAAATCCTTGACAATGACCTTTTTATAATCAATTCCGATGTTCAATGAGTTGCACAAGATTAGATAAAAATAAAAATCTATACTAATATTATAAAGCGGAAGAGTTTGTTTGTTTGTTTGTTTAAACGCGCTAATCTCAAGAACTACTGGTCCGATTTGTAAATTCTTTTTTTGTTGGATATTCAATTTATAGAGGAAGGCTTTAAGCTATATAACATTACGCTGCGACCAATAGGAGCGAACCGTCGGTGAGAAATGTTGCAAAAACGGGGAAAATTATTCACATTTGAGGACTTTCGTTGCGTGCGCTGCATAAACGGTTTAAGTCACTCAAAAACCACGCGAACGAAGTCGCGGGCACAGCTAGTATTATTATATTTAGATACCTACTTATATTATACATAATAATATACTCCTCTAGTCACAATGTTTTTTGCAGTTGTCTTGCGAAACAGGTTGACAAATTTTTATAAAATGTTGCAGGTGTCTTCAGTAAACATGAGAATAGGGTTTTAATTATTTCACATACCCTGGGCCCTTTTTTAAAATACCATCGCTATTATCACTTACGAAGTTCGAAAACAAAAATGTATAGGATTTGACATAAGGTTCTGTTATATCTTTCCGCTGTTCCCTATAGTCCTTACCTAAGTCATATCCATATTCCTTCCATTGTAGTCAGCAATCCTATTCCCCTTATATAAACATCCTCCACCGTCCTAAGCCAGTCTCATTCCATTCCAAATCCAAGGGTTGTGTGCCGTATTTCTAATTCGTGTTTTATTCTAAGTGCTACTTCTAGTTTAATAATAAAATCCTTTTTTAAAAAGGGCTTTTGAAAGGGCCCTATAACAGTTCGCTTTCGTGACACGCAAAATCGTCGACCCTAAGTGGTTTACGCCAAAATAGTTCACTTAATTTTTATTGCTATGTGGTTTTGCATTAAAAATATACGATAAATCCCAAAAATTGTGACCCTTCTAAGTTCGAATATCAACCACCATCTATACTAATATTATAAAGCGGAAGAGTTTGTTTGTTTGTTTAAACGCCCTAATCTCAGGAACTACTAGTCCGATTTGAAAAATTATTTTTTTCTTGGATAGTCCATTTTTAGAAAAAGGCTTGAGGCTATATAACATTACGCTGCAACCAATAGGAGCGTAGCGTCAGTGAGAAATGTTGCAAAAACCATAAACGGTTTATATCACTCAAAAACCACGCGAACGAAGTCTAGTAGTGTATAATATAGCAATATTAGTATCGTAATTCTTCAGACTTCACCCTTCAGCTACCTAACTCTTTCACACATTATCATCAGATTCAACCGTGCTGAGTATTCCTGAATAAAATGACGTTTGTTTAATTTGTCAGTCGATTAACATGATCGGGAGTACAAAAGTTACGATCTAACCATTTTCTTAATCCTGGTTAGTTTTTTAAAATAATCCACCAAATAAAACGCTAAAAGCCGATGAGATCAAACTAATTCGATTCTCGATTGTGCCGGAAGTAAGCCAGCTGTAGATTGGTGTAGGCGTGTAGTACGTCCCGTTTAATTTTAACCCAAAAGTAAACAAGACCTCTATGATACATAGACTAGTAATTAGTGATGCGAATTTGCACACCTTGGGAATAAGATGGCCACATGCAAGGCTACCTCAATGTACTTTATGTACTCTGACTTTTGTTATAATATATAGATTAAGTTTTTACATTGTAAACATTTTCTGCATACACTTTTAAAAAGAACAATTTTCCATCTATTTGCTAAAAGATGGCCCCCTCCGAGTTTCTTACGCCGGTTCTTCTCGGCGGGCTAGGGTTGAACCGGCGCGGTGGTAGCCTTTTTTGTTGACTTTCCGAAAATAGCTTGATATGTTTCGTTTGGAAATAAAATATTTTGAATACAATACAGTCAATATATAGTTTGCGACTATGGATTCATATACTTATTCTACAGCCTTATTTTTCATTTGATGTTTATAATATTTTATTCATTATTGTTTAATTGTTATACTCGTAGAATGTATTGGATAATGAAGTGTGATCATTTAATATTCCGGTGAAAGTGTTGATACGTAATACGTATGCACAATAATTGAGTATGTGAAAATTTCGGTTTTTGGTTCGTTTACATTTAAAATTGTAGTGTTGTAGTGTAGAAACATACACATTGTACTGTGGAGAGTAGGTAGTTATTTATTTATTTATCGATCCATCATATCCTATCATATAGTTAAGACAGAACAAAGTCTCTTGGGGATATCTTGGGGACAGCATATAAAGTGCATGGTAGAATTATGGAATATTATTTATCAGTATTTTGACGATAGTAAGTAGCTATTGGCATTTCAGATAAACTATGGTAAAAACAACCAACAGACTGATAATATTTTTATTTATCTTCCACCACGTCTATCTGTCTGTCTCGCTATAAGCTATAAACTCAAGACTACTGCAGCGATCTTCATGCTGTTTACACTAATGGATAGAGTGGTTTATTGTGTATTAATTGGACCTGGTAGGTGGCGGTGCTGTAAGTGCATCAAGGGACGAAGGTCACCGGAACAGCTAGTATAGATAATGAATATTTTAGAAGGAATTAATTGGCAAGTAGCTACATAGAAACAAGAGGCTGAGCGCTGGCGTCGACGTGGTTGTTAAATTTCTATGTAAATGAAGACTACTATAAGAGCTGTGGGTTATTTGTCAGAGAGAGTGTCTTTGTGTATTGAGCACACACTTGGGCACTATAAAATAACTCCTGCGGCTGGCCTGGTTTCAATGAACCGACACCGAAATCGGTTCAAACAAAAAAAAATTGTTTTCAAGTTTGGTTATCATCACCTGATTGTCTGACAAGAAAGATGATCCATGCGTCGGATGGGCATTTCTTGTCAGATAATCAGGTGATCAGCCTGCATTAACCTAACCAAACTTGAAAAAAATTTTTTTTTGTTTTTCCAACGCGGGAATCGACCACGGAGGCGATAAAATCAGACATACCTACTCGTAGAAAACCAACAGGGCAACCTGGCAACATATAAACGCTTGCCGCGTCAAAGTGGAATAGCCAGTGCCCATATACATTCCCGACATATCTTTTGTAGTCCAATTTTCCACCAATTTCAAAAATATAACCGATTTTGTAAACTAATTTTTGTAGGACTAGCACTTGATATCAGTAAGTTCTATTTTTCACTCACAAAATGTCGATCACAAAAAGTATGCTGGCGGGTCCTAAAGGAAAATTTCTTCAGCGAAAAAGTTCACATCGCACCCGTACTATGGATTTGTTTTCATCCATTCACTCTTTGTTTCCACTCGATTAAAACAGCAACGGGGAAGTCTTAAAACTACAGCGATAATTCCAATTTCCCGCGTTCTTGAAAACCGTTGAATGTGGGAAACATAAAAGTATTAAGGCGAGGAGTAACCGCAACTAGCGCCACTCTTTTTAAAATAAATTTTACAATGACACAAAGATCTTATTAAAAAAAGTAATCGGTTCAAACTTTAAGTAAATAGTTAAACTAATTTATTATAGTAATATATAATAGTTAAACTAATATTATATATTATATCTCGTAAGTAATAACTAAAACGGCCGTTTTAGTTATTACTTACGAGATTACATACAGTATAGGATTTAGAGCTGTAATTAAATGCCAATAAATTAGTTTAACTGTTTACTTAAAGTTTGAACCGATTACTTTTTTCAATAAGATCTTGGTGTCATTGTAAAATTTATTTTAAAAAGAGTGGCGCTAGTTGCGGTTACTCCTCGCCTTAAGAGCGGGCATAAAATTATTTTTAATGACACAGTGGAGGCGGACGTGACGTCAGCTCTTTGTTTATGGAACAGAAATATTTTTTCACTCTAGTGAGTTTGGTAGTACATTGTTTTTGTGTTGCGTTTGTATGAATGGAGTTGCATGGGTGGGTGCGCGTAACGGTTGGTGAGGATCATACCGCTACCTACCAAGTACAGACTACCTACCACAGGTTAGCTCTGCAGTAGAGACTAGGGGTTTAGGGAGTGCATGCGTAATATGCATGTAATATGCATTTAATGTGCATTACAAACCTTAATATAATAATAATATAATAATTTAAATGTCATGTAAGGGAAATAGCAGAATATATTTTTTAAAATATGGATTTAAGCTACATATGTACTGAAATATTTTAAAAGTCGACTTCACTCTTCCGATTAATTTCGTTGCGGGTCCCAAGACGGATGCATGTCCCTCGGGCAGCCCTGAAATCCTATTGAAGGGTTTTGAGGTTGGTTACCATTGTGGGTCCTAGGTCCTGATTAAATATATGACATCCTGTTGAAAGAATGACAAAAAATGCATTTGCCATAAGCTTCGCTAACTGAGTACTGACATACGAACTTAGAATAATTACACATGTGTAATTATTCTAAGCATACGAAATAATATTGAATTTTTTAAATAACGGTAAATAAATTATGGTCATTTACAGCCTTTATGTCAAATCCCATATATTTTGAATTCGAATTTCGTATGGCATCTTAAATAAGATCCCTTGCTACCCAACACGAGTTGTAGTGGCAGAAATATGTTGTGGGGTATTGTCTGTATATAAAACCTTTTCTCATCTCGCTTTAGGGTCTACTGGGCTTTCGCTATTTTTTATTATGATTATAGTATGATAGTAGTCATACTATAGTACACAATATAATAAAGTCATACTATGCTGTCCATTACTATCTTGATCACAATCACAATGATACCAACGAACGCGGTAGGATAGAATAGTATTTTAATGTGTGTGTGTGTGTGTGAGGTACTGGACACTGTGTGGTACAGTCCAATTCTTTTATGAGCTAGAGAAATAACTACTTTATGGATTTTAACGTTTGTTATGGTAGTAGTAGTAGTTTAGTTCTGCATAACCACACAGGCTACTTTTTATCGATGCTAAGGGCGTGTTTCACCAAGCAATGTGAAAGTTAATCCTTCGTTAAATATAATGTTGTTCCTTTCGTAATTCCTATCCATGAATGAGAAGGCATGGTATTTTACAAGTCGTTAACACTAACATGCGTTGGTGAAATCGAGACTAACTGTTTCCTGATATCTTTCTGCCCGTAAAAAGTCGATGGCAGCATTCAGTATAAAATAATTATTGTCTTCGGGTATACCTTTACTGTTGTTTGTGTAAGTTTGCAGCAATTAAATAAGGTCCAAATGTTTCAAATCCATGTACATCATATTTTAAATTTTCTAAACACGACTGACTTTAATATTATTTGTGCACAATTTAAAATATAAGTCCTAATACATAATTGTATTATCGATTTAGGGCCTATTTTTCATTCGTCAGATAACTTTTATCTGAGGAATAAATATATGACTTTGGCAGATTTTGTATGGAACAAATGTCAAAGTCACATGTTTGTTCAACAGATAAAAGTTATCTAACGATTGAAAAATCGGCTCTTATGTAAATAAAAACACTACTATATTCTAGTAATTAGAATGTTGGATATTTAAATAACAAGAATGCAGCGTAAGTGATGAATAGACTTGTCCAAATGTTTCAAATCCTTTCCATCATTCCCGAAGACCGTCTCAGATGCCGAAGATGGCGATTGGCATACCATGACAACGCGACATTTTACTATATTGATTAGCATAATTGTACAGAGTCAACTAATGAAGCAACAGATTTTATATAGATACTAATTTTAGTAAGTGAACTTGTTCCGACAAGTGATTTATCAGTTCAATCTTCTATACTCCGTTCCGATTTAATGCGATCTAAACGTAAATGAACAAAAAAAATAATTTAGACCAATATGTGTCTTTGTTTCTTTTTATTTAGCGGTGAATAAATTACATTTAAATTAGAACTATTGATATTTCTTCACTTTGAGATCACATTAGGTTGATTAGGTGTCAACAGAATATATTACTTATTATTTCCTTATACTCGTATAATTAGTATGATGTACATTATAGTTTGATTTTAAAATCTATTCAGTACCTACTTATTGCGTGAAATAGTGTTTATATTATTATAAATAAGGATATTATTATTAATTTTTTACATTTTCAATACACGACGAATAAATTGACAGCAGTTTGTTGATTTAAGTCTTCTAACGCTTAGCTAGGATTATAATTATTAAAAATATAACCAATGCAAAGGAGAAAACCAGCGTAAATATTAATTTTCGTTTTAATTGGATTACCGGTAACTACGTGACGTTCCTTTAGTATACAAAATTTTATCAAACCTCTGCATACTTACGTTCGTAAATCGTAATGTTTTTATTTGTACGATAATAACACTGATAACATCTACTGTATTAAAAAAAGAAATGACGAACATTATTATCGTTTCTACACAAATAATATGTACAAACGTACGTTTTTCGATCCTTCCAAATCTATTAATCTCGTGGTTCCAGTGATCCTTAAGGACGAAAAAGAGACGGAGCTACATTCTGTCTTGGTGCTCTCTGTTCATTATTACTCTACGTGCTAGGATATTCGCGGGGTAAATGGAGAGGGGGGACGCGGGACGCAGCCGCGGTCGCCGGACGAATCAGTCGTGCGCGGTCTGTTCCGGTGGCTTCACGCGTGGCGTTTTTAAAAAAGTCGATCGGCATCACATGTAAGGACGATGGATGTTCTTCCTAGCGGTAACCTATTCCGCGAGTTGCAGGACGTGACGGACACCGGATACTTCGAGTGGCAGCTGTCCCTCGAGGACAAGTGGCAACAGGTAAGTCGTGCTGTGCGCTCACACCACTCTTAAGGCATGCTGTGCAATCGGAGGAGCTGGCGCATTATTGTTTAACAATTTTGAGTCTTCAAAGTAGGGTAGCGTCGCGCTTGCGTGAGTCCTCGCGGTCGATTTTCGGCGAATCTTAAACCTAACCGAACTTTTCTTCAGCCGAAAATCGTGTGCCGAAATTGTACTTTTTATTTTCTAATTCAATTGTGTTGAAGGTTGTCGCTGTGCGATGTACGCGCGTTTCACTAGATCGTGCTTACGCCATAACTAAAAATATCCTAGCAATGTTTTAAGAGGTTCGAACTTCGGGGTTTACAGTTTATCGTAACCGAATTTTCATAGACTGTAATGTATATATAGATTTGGACGAAGCTGTATTTCTGGATTTATTAATAATATATATAAACGAGTGAGTCGGTTGTTTCCTGTATTTCAACTGGGCCGTTAGCAGTTGCCGACCACTGTACCTAGACGTTTTCCCTTTCAATTAGGTACACTGAAGATGAATTCAGTAATTAACGTATGACGATTTATTTTGTGAAAATGTATGGTTCGAGGTTCTTATTATAATAATTATGCATTGTGTTTATTTTATATTATGTGTAACATTATTTTTACTTACATTATTAATATTATCTACGTACAAACCTAATTATTTCCTTCCTTAAAAGTAATTTCTACTTGACTCGCTATGCAAATTACCGATAATTTCTTTTAGTTTTGCGATTTTTATATTTAATTTCAAGATGATTATTTTAATGTTTTTTACTACAGGCTTCTACGAAATGTTTATTTAATATGTTAATTAATGGTGTAGTTAGTACCTACCTATCTGTTTCCCGTTTACTTAGAAGGCTCGAACTGAAGCCCGTGTATCAGAGTACATAGGTAGGTTCCTACGGGCTTTAGCTCGAACCTTTTACCTTATTTTTGATAGGTTTTACTATCTACACTTCTACATCTACACTAATTTTATAAAGAGGAAAGATTTGTATTTTTGTATGTAACGACTTAACTTAAAAAGTACTGGACCGAATTTAATAATTATTGTTTCATTAGAAAGCTACATTATCACTAGGCTAGGTATATAAAATCCATTGCTGTTCGTTAGTCTCGCTAAAACTCGAGATCAGCTGAACTGATTCGGCTATTTTTGGTCTTGAAATATTCGCGGATCCTGGGAAGGTTTACACAGTTTCCATGCTCATAGAAGTGGGCACGGGTCAGCTATTTTTGATAATTTAACAAATAGGTGGATAGGTACCTAATACCTACCTATTTGTTAAATTCGTAATAGGCTTCAGTGTCAAGGATGCTGTCCACTCAGAATTAGTGTTTAAGACCTTATTTATTATTATTTATAATGTGCGAATGCGATGGTATACCTACGTTGAGGCTGGAACCTAATTGAAAATTGAAAAGAAATACATTTATACGTGAATTGGCTTCCTGATATTTTTTTCTGTAGGTAGGTAGGTACTTAGTACTACCTAGTTGTTAACGTAGTTATTCGCTTCAAGTCTCACGCTCTCCATCAAACGTTTAACACTAGAATAACTAGCCATTTAACGTCATCAAGGTCGACTAGCGATGAGTCAAAATTTTAGTCTTTATCAAACTTTGTACTATTACCGCCAGTTGTATATAGCCATATAACTCAGCGTATCTATGTCGCAGTCATCTGGTTGAACGTTCATTGAATTCTATTTTACAACACATTCAATGAATACGCGACTAGGACAGACAGTTTATTTTTAAACTTAAAAATTTCCGAATGTGTACTATTTTCGAAGAATAACGCACATTAAAGTACCTACCTACCTAATCAAAAAATATATCAACCCATTTACTAACGGTACGAGCTGTTTGACGGCATTCAATTACAACGCTAGTCGTTCAATCAAATAAGCAGATTCAACCAGATGACTGATCTGGACACATTCCACTTAATAAGTTTGCGTTTTTAATGGGGAAGGCTGCATCCTCAAACTGTGATGTGTGTGGCAATATTGAAGATGTTTACCACATTCTGGTGGAATGTGCCCGGAACTAATCATTTAGGAGTTGTATTTCCAATAATTCAATGTTTAAAAACGTAATATTGTAATATTGCATTGTCAGTGCCTACGTCTAGTGATGCTATAATTTTGTATAAATTAGTTAACACTAGAAGGACCGGGCTTCATACTATACCTTCAAAGACCGCAGCCGTCAATTTGACGGCACTAGAGATTCAATCAGAATACTCCTGAAATGATTGCGTATTTAACTTAAAATAAAATGTAAATAGTATCAATTTATTTTTAAATCATAACAAACAATTTTAGTGCTTAAACTGAGTAACATTTTCAATAAATATTTTTTTTTTAAATCTTTTATACATTTTCCACAAACAGCTTTTTTGTAGATTGTGCAGTTTTCGCACGTTCTATTTTTTTTACAATTATGATTTATTTTACATTGCTGCCTCTTATTGTTTCTAGTTTCATCGTTCACTTGTTTCAGAATTACTTTCTTAACTTTGAGCCGCAGCTGAAGTAGATTTTTTTTCACATACTCTGCACGTAGACCGCTGACTAATTGAAAGATAAAATCATGCCGATATATATTTATCCCTGTTACTTTTCGGTATATATACGAAACGTCCACGAGTTCATAGCTGCTAAATCAAGTATATTGTAAAAAAAATGAATGGGCCATCTTTGACTTCCATATCCTAAGGTGTACTTGCGTGCCATCGACGATGTCCATACCAAATTTAGTTTCATTATAAAATTTAACTGTCTCAGGCAGCTTTTTTTTATCAAAACCTATGCTCATGTTGGGGCGCAGGGTACTCAAAATAATTACATTTTTTCCTGGTTTTCCTTGATAGATAGTAAGGGTTTTTTCGGTCTCTGTTTTCATTATAAATCAGGGGAATCTACTTCAGAGTCTTCCGATGAAGAAGATATTGTTCCGGCTGAAATTCTTCATCACTGGATTCACAAAGATTGTCTGCTAAATCATCACCACTTTCATCACCTGATACATCTTGTTGTATGTCCAGATATCGCGACAGTTCTTGTTCGATTTGAGAACTATTGAGTTGGCGGCGACGCATTTTTATAATAAATTACGACTGCTCACAAAACGAATCTAACGTCTACTAAATGTAATGTAAACCAACTAAACAATAACAACTTACTCAAAATTCAAAATAAATGAAACAAAAGTACCCGCATTAGATCGTAGAAAACTTTGTTTCCTATTCTTATCACTGTCTTCGTATGCCGTCATTTTGACGGTGTGCGGTCTTAGTAGGTATTTTTAAAAGAGTCTCATATACTACACATAATTTAATACTTTTTTATATAGATTTAGACTAACAATAACAAATTATAAAAAGTCATAAAATATGAAAAGAAACAACAACATGGTGTGTAAAATATTTAAGAATAAAATCGCCGTGCCGTCAAATTGACGGCCTTGGTCTTTCTAGTGTTAAAGCTGGTCTAGATGTAATTTTTTAATTTCATCATTATTATAAATATATGTATAATGTAAGACTATAAATAGTTTATTAAGTGATTTTGTAGCCATATGAGGACGATACGGTCGCTTCTCTTTGTGAGAGTTTGTGTCCAAGTCCTTAATAAAGATTAAAAAAAAAGCTAATGACTGCGACATCTCCATTCTATAATATTACAAAATAACTACATAATTATATGCACCTTAAACACTTACACAGGGATGTGTTATAAATTCATAAACTCATGTCATATTACGATAAAGAGAAATGGCGCAAGATAAAGATTGCAATTTTGATGAGTACATAAAAATATTATACTGAGACAAAATAAAATATTGAAGAACGTGAGATGTATGGATAGACCAACTTATGTAAATTTTTTAAACTACGAGTCATATATCGAAATCGGAACCTTGGTTAAAACGGATTTTAGTAACAATTTGCGTTACCCACAATAAACAATATTTCAATATTTCAGAAACCGCCAATCTATACTAA
Source organism: Celastrina argiolus (assembly GCA_905187575.2). Lineage (NCBI taxonomy): Eukaryota > Metazoa > Arthropoda > Insecta > Lepidoptera > Lycaenidae > Celastrina > Celastrina argiolus. The sequence continues at coordinate 11,850,121 of LR994583.1, read as the reverse complement.
TATTATAAAGCGGAAGAGTTTGTTTGTTTGTTTGTTTAAACGCGTTAATCTCAGGAAGTACTGGTCCGATTTGAAAAAATATTTTTTTGTTGGATAGTCCATTTATAGAGGAAGACTATAGGCTATAATATAACATTACGCTGCGTCCAATAGGAGCGAAGCGTCAGTGAGAAATGTTACAAAAACGGGGTAAATTATTCACATTTAGCGACTTTGTTTGCGTGAGCTGCATAAACGGTTTAAGTCACTCAAAAACCACGCGAACTAAGTCACGGGAGCAGCTAGTAAATAATAATTATAAAGTTCGAAGTATACAAGGATTATTTTGCCTCTTAGATTTTTTTATTAGATTAATTTAAAAAAAAATACGCACCTACTACCAAATACTCTATAAATGGACTAACCAACAAAAAAATAATTTTTAAAATCGGACCAGTAATTCCCGAGATTAGCGCGTTTAAACAAACAAACAAGCAAACAAACTCTTCCGCTTTATAATATTATAGTATAGATTATGGGCTTATTTCGTCCACATAACAAATTAGATATTAAATTAAAAGAATATCCTGTTGTGAACAATTTTGCACCCTCAATAAAATACTTAATATCGAATAACGAATATTCTATTCGCTAGTTACATACTGTAACAACCCTAGTTTGTATGTAGCATACCTAAGCTATAGTAAAATACAGCACTTTTACCACGCGCTTACTATTTTCCGCTTATGTAGCATTTTTGTCTTAGGTTCTTTTAATTATTCATTTTAATATTCAGTTAGATTCCGGAAGCCGCCGCAAACAGTGCATTTATTAGCACCCGGTATAATCTGTGGGAAGTCATAGTGTAGTTTGTGTGTAAAAGTTAATAAAGTAGTTTAGTGTAGTGTAGTTTTTATAAAAAAAGACAAATAGGGTCGGCCGCCTAACAATACGTAATAATAATATATACTATGAAATTCTTCAATAGTTCTCAAACCTTCTACGTGTAGTTTCGATACGCCTAGATAAGGGTCAGTACTTCCATATCAATTAATGATACATCGATAACATCAACGTTTTACGATAAACCATTTCTAGTAAGTTGCAGTTATCACATGTTTCAAAGGCCTCATTCACTTTACGTCCACTCAAGTTAGGTGCAGTGGGGTTAGCAGGAACTATTGATACCAACGTATTCGCAGCACATCTAAAGCAAATTGTATGAAAACTTTGACAGCGCCCATACAAGTGACTGAATGACACGCTATTCCTGCTTGGGCTACAGATAATTTAAAAAAGTAGATGACTTTTTTTGTATAAACATAGTACTCTTATATTTGAGAAGATTCTCAAAAGAAACACTATAATAAAAATCAATATTGTTAAAGATAAAGCGAAATGTTTTGAAAAATGCGCAGTTCCCGTGAAAACTTTCCATACAAAAGTATTTTCAATCATCATTAATATTTATTATGATGTCGTTTTTATGTAAGTAAACTACTGGTTTTTATTTAACTAATTTAGCGAAATTAAAAAAATAAATATTTACATAAGTTTTAGACGTATATAATTAATAAACTACATTTTTTTTACGTTTATTATCTAGTATAGATACCTACCTGAATATTTCTGAAAATATTTATTTAACAAAATATCTTATACGTAGTCATCATCCCTTCTTACGTTGCTTATTAGGTAAATACCTACGTAAATCTTTCATGCCTTTATTTTTACCCGACAACTCTGAACCCAAAAGGGAGGGTGTGATTTTCAGTAACGTGTTTGTTTGCTCGATCTTACCTAATTACTGTTCCGATTACAATGGAAGAGCTTTTGATATACTTGTTAAGTAACAGGCTATATGAATTAATTGAAAAAAAAATTATTGAAAAAAAATATCGCGTTTATAACCTATACTGGCCACATAAAGTTTTCTGGGTATAATCATGTATAATTTCGTCCCTGATAAATTTAACTAAAAGGTAAAAAAAACCGAAAACATCGAAATTTTCCTTTACCTATTCACTTATAGTGCACACTTATCAACATTTTCACAGGTATATTAAAGGATTACACTTCATTATCCAATAAATTTTATAACAATTAAACAATAAATAGGTAATATGTTTAAACATCAAATGAAAATCTTTCACAGAAAAAATATGCCATTTGGACAGTGCCGATTGTAGAATATAAGCCTATAGTCTATGGATTCATAGCAAACAAAAATCATTGCAATAATATTGGCCCAATTGGCATCACTGACTAGTCTTTGGTTGTGTCATAGACGGGTTTGTTTATATTTAGGTTAAATGTATCTCGGACGTACTATCCTTAACATCCATATAGGGTGATGATGATGATGGCTTGTGGTTTTACTACAAGGCAGTGTCGTGGCCCGTGGGTCATATAACACCATTCCTTTTGCTTGGCTTCATTGTCACATACATTTCGGAGGCTTTTCCAAATTCATACCTGTTATAAAGAGCTATTAGTGTTCTATACAAGAACGAGAGCCATGAAACAAAAGATCATGATGACCTTTAAAGATCATTAACCTGTTAATTTTTTAAACAAATTATTTTTATTATTATTGATATTTTCTCGCGAATTACGTGGAGGATGAGATAATACAGTAATTAATATGCAAAGTTATTGTTAAAATCCATTCGGAAAACACGGTCTACGTAGCGCTGTACAATGTTCAACTTAATAAAATTAATATTTAGATTTATATTATTTATTTTAAATACAGTTTCAAGGTTCATGTTGAATTTGTACATTACAATTATACATAATATTTTCATGCTAAATGGATACCAAATAAAAATCAGTCAAAAAAGTTTTGATCATGCCGAGCCAAGCTGTTGACTCGTGTAGTCAAACCCTAAACCCTACTACTACAGGGCCTGCTTCACAAACTACTCATTACTTCATTAGTCAAAATAGTATGTGGTTGGTCGATTTCGCTACATTCACATGGATATGTGTAGAAAAGAAAAAAACTTCTCTACTACGTCAATTCATGTTTCAATTCTATGCATTCCAGTTCCAAGGTTGCAATTTTCAATAAAATTCTGTTTTTTATGTACGTAGGCCAAAATAAACGGTAATATAATTGAAAATTACGTTAATAACATTCTTTATTTGCAACTGGAAAACACCTTTTATAGCCATGTTATTATTTATTTATTTTCCAAATTAAATTACAAAATAAAGAGCGAGCTCGGTGGCCCTTATTACGAATCTATTGACACATATTACATTAAAATGGAACCAGTAGTTTAGACGTTGGAGCAACCATATTTGAGAGCTTCCAAAATAATGATTTTGCCTCTTGTTTTCGGCGTAATTGGGTAAAAATTGTAAAAACTAGGACTATAAAAACTTTTTACACTTAGAGCTGATTTTTCAATCGACAGATAACTTTTATCTAAGGAATAAATATGTGACTTTGGCAGATTTTGTATGGAACAAATGTCAAAGTCACATGTTAAGTTTATTCAACAGACAAAAGTTATCTAACGACTTAAAAATCGGCCCTTACCTAAATATTGCCAGAAATCAATATTTGTGACATTTTTTGTAATTGTCAACTTAATTATGCCTCGCTGCACAACTGTCATGGTAACCTATTACAAAGCAAAGGGAACAAAACCTTTGATGCATAATTATACAAGGGGAAAGAATGTGTGTTGTACATATTTGTAGGTTTGTGGTTTTTCCACTTTTTTATACGCAATTTATTGTTGCTAATATGTTCGTTTATTTCTTACGCCTTATGCAATATAAAAACTAGCTGTTCCTGCGACTTCGTTCGCGTGGTTTTTGAGTGACTTAAGCCGTTTATACAGCGCACGCAATGACGCAAGTCCCCAAATGTGAATAATTTTCCCCGTTTTTGCAACATTTCTCACTGACGCTCCTATTGGTCGCAGCGTAATGTTATTATAGCCTTAAGCCTTCCTCTATAAATGGAATATCCAACAAAAAAAGAATTTTTCAAATCGGACCAGTAGTTCCTGAGATGAGCGCGTTTAAACAAACAAACAAACAAACTCTTCCGCTTTGTAATATTATTATAGATATGTACCTACCATCAGGGTATTGATTTCATACGGGTGTTCTCATCTACACTAATATTATAAAGAGGAAAGATTTGTATTTTTGTATGTAACGACTTAAATCAAAAAGTACTGGACCGATTTTAATAATTATTTTATTAGAAAGCCTACATTATCACTGAGTAACATAGGCTATATAAAAATCAATTGCTGTTCGTTAAGTCTCGCTAAAACTCGAAATCAGCTGAACTGATTCGGCTATTTTTGGTCTTGAAATATTCGTGGAAGTCTCAGGAAGGTTTCACGGTTTCCATGCTCGACGAAGTGGGCACGGGTCAGCTAGTTATATAAAATATTTATATAACAACAAAAAACTATGAACACATCCATGACCCAGAAACATTAAAACATTCTTAACTTCCCTCTGGGATTCGTACCCACGGCCTAAGCACCCAATGCACTGAGACATAGAGGCCGAATTTATTAGTTTATTAAAAATCTGCATCATAATATTTCGTTACCTGACAATGGCTTTAATTCACTTTGATCTTCCTTCCTACGTATGAAAATAATTCATAATATTATATTACAACAAGGAGATACTCCTTTACACGTCAGGAATTTAGTTTATTAAATTCCATGATATTTCATCATGAATATTCAGAGTATCTACAGGATGTTTTTAGACAATGACTAAAATCTACAATAGTCATGGTAAAATAAAAAACAAGCATTGTCTTGAATAAAAATTATTATTAGTATTAACTTTTAACTTTTTAGTATTTTTAAGTCGTCCAATTTTTTCAAGCTGGCCGAAATCGAGGTCGTGGGTTTGCTTCCCGCGTACAAAAAAAAATTTTTTTTTAAGTAGTGGGACTGGGCTGGCTACGTCTATACTCTATAAGCAATCTTCTCAAATACTAAATAAATATTATAGTGATATACATTTCTATGTGACATTTACTTGTATTATAATAATAATAATATAATATCTAGTGCTATTCTGTAATATGCTCTGCTTATTTGAAACGAAATATTTAGGAAAAATCAAAGGATTTAAGCCATTCATATGAGAACGCAATATTTGTACCCTAATAATTGGGAAATAGAATAAGGTATGGATAATACTTAAGGCGAGGAGTAACCGCAACTAGCGCCACTCTTTTTAAAATAAATTTTACAATGACACAAAGATCTTATTAAAAAAAGTAATCGGTTCAAACTTTACGTAAATAGTTAAACTAATTTATTGGCATTTAATTACAGCTCTAAATCCTATAGAGTATTTACACTCGTAAGTAATAACTAAAGTGGCCGTTATAGTTATTACTTACGAGTGTAAATACACTATAGGATTTAGAGCTGTAATTAAATGCCAATAAATTAGTTTAACTATTTACGTAAAGTTTGAACCGATTACTTTTTTTAATAAGATCTTTGTGTCATTGTAAAATTTATTTTAAAAAGAGTGGCGCTAGTTGCGGTTACTCCTCGCCTTAAGGAAAAAACGCTTCGACGCTTTTCAATGAAGTTGAGCCATAGTGATAACCTATTATAAACTAAATTAAAAAAAACGACTTAGCGTGTAACATTCCTATCACACATAACAAACGACCTGATGACCTTGAATACCTGAACCTCCAAACAGCTAAGAACACTCGACTGATATACCTTTCAAACAAAAAAAAAACGCATTAAAATTGGATCATCAGTTTGGGAGCTACGATGCCACAGACATACACAATACACAAACTTATAACACCCCGTCGTATTTACGTCGGGGGTTGAAATGACATTTCAGGGACACAGTGCACTCTATACAGTACTGCAATGTCAAAGTGTAATACACCAGTGACATAGTGCAGCTATACACCACTGTCATAGGGTCGCCATTTCTAAACACTGTGGTGTGAGGTGTCTAATGTATAAGACTTCTAGTTACTTAGTGTAATGAACGTCCGCTACTGTCATCCACTTGAAATAAGTCGCCCTTCACTGGCATTATGGTATGCATGTCTTAGTTTCAGCATCAAGCTTATCCAGTTACTTTTCTTTTTTTTTTCATGTTATGATAAGTTTATTAGTTATCAAATTACATATAAAAGTAAAATCAAAAATCAAAATATTTTATTTCCTAATGAAACTTAACAAGCTGTTTTCGGAAAGTCAACAAAAAGGCTACCACCGGTTCAACCCTAGCCCGCCGAGAAGAACCGGCGTAAGAAACTCGGACGGTGCCATCCTTTAGCAAAAAGATGGAAAATAGTTATTTTTCAAAACAACGCTATACAAGTTCATGTCTTGAATGTTGTTTTTAGGATGTTTTAAATGGCTTCAAAAAAGGAGGAAGGTTTTTGAACCCGATGTTATATATATATATATATTATGTCGCATTCATCTGGTTGATTCCGCTATTTTTACTACTGTTTTTACCGTTTTTACCAACAAATTTTAGAATTCGAGACTGGGACAGCTATTAAATATTTTACTTTTAAACTTCGAATGAGTACTGTTATAACGCACATTAAAGTAAATTAATCAAAAAATATATCAACACATTGCTACCTGTACGAACTGTTTGACGCCATGAAGTTTCCGCGCTAGTCATTCAATTAAATAAGCAGATTCAATAAGATGACTGCGACATATATATATATATATATATATATATATTATAGGATTTTATCGTCAATAAACCGATTTTGATTTACTGTCAAGGAGATACCCTAAGAATGGTACCGTGTTAAGAAGACCATCTCATCCTGAAAAATCGAGGAACCTTAGAATATCGTAGTGGTGACTAGCAATGGTGTGAGTATCTATAACCTTTTTCCTATCGGCTTCTCATAGCCCTTATCTTTTTAAGACTCATCCAAATTCCACCTATTATACAACCTAGGCCTTCCCTCTAAAGGCGAACCAGCCTTCGTCAGTGGCTCGATTTGTTGCAGCTGCCCCATTCAATAATCCACGGACAACTATATAATATAAAAACCGTAAGGACATTATACTATCAACGTCGAAACGTGTCACAATGCTTGATTTGAAATCGCTAATCATGTCACATAATTTTTTAAAAAACTTTAAATTTCGATTTTTAAAAATTTTAAGTGTAAATTTTGTATTTTTGAAAAAGTTTGGTATGACGTCTGCGTTGAAGTTGAGTTACCTAAATAACTATTCGTAACACTATCGAAAGAGCATAGCGCCAAATTGGTTTGAAATACAATTTTATAGTTAACCAAAAGTGAGTAAAATACTTAGAAGAAATACACAATATTATAAGATCATCATGTAGGTAAGTAACAAATATGAATTCTTAAATATATAATTATATTGTTATATACATACATATAATAATAATTGTTTCTTAGAATGATGTAGGTAGTGGGTACATATCAAGGATGTTAGGGAGTAACCGTAACCGAAACTATCGGATGTCCGATATAAAATATTATCCGTAACGGTAACGACCGAATCCGAAATGAAAGTCTTGCTACTTTAAAAAGGAAACCAAAATTTAATATCCGTAACAAACGGATAATCCGAAATAATTTAATATCCATATCCGAATCCGAATTTTTTTATATCCATTTTATCCCTGGTACATATGAAATGAGAATAAATAGTTTGTCAACGAAAGCTAGTATTCAGATCCTTTTGCGAACTGCGACCGACATTCATTATGAATGTCGGTAATACTGATCATGATACAAAAAAAAAAAAAATGTTTATTTCAGGCATCAGCAATACACGCCTCAACAATAATTTGAGAATAATATTGTAATTATAAAATGATCTAATAAAAAAAAATGCTATAAACTCTGGAAGGTCTATTGCTGACTTATTGTACTACAGTTGCCGGACACGAAAAATGGTGATTGTTTACTTATCAAATCGAAACACATTTTAATGATCTAAAATCAATGTGTTTCATTTATTTTGATAGAAAATCCCGCGGAAACTGACTAAAAATTCCTTTGTGTAGCGATAAAAAGTTTTTAAGAGGAAACACCACGAAATTTTTTCCATACAAAAATAGGGGTCTAGGGGATTTCTATTTCCTCCCTGGATACCTAGAGTAACAATTTTTTTCCTGAATATTTATGGATATTGTTTGTACGTCTCTATTTTTCCTTTTTTTAATAAATTAATTATTTAAAGAGATACGTTAATTTTAAATACGTTAATGTTAAATAAAATTACGTTTAAAAACCTAAAAAAATAGCCAGACTCTCCGCGATGTTTTAATATCTAGGAAACAGATTTGACTACAATAATCAACAAAAGCAAAAAATAGGAACCTAGCTCAATTCTTTTTTTAGCTAATTCAGAAAAAAATATTTAAATCGGTTAAGTTTTGGAGGAGGAAACAGAAATCCCCTAAACGTCGATTTCTGGTACTTTTAATAGGTAATTTCAGTCCAAGTTGCAGTTGTGTCTATCGCGCTAGTTCTGGCTAGCTAAGGCACTTCGAGACAGCAATAGATTTTATAAATACCTATTTTGTATTTCTCTCAACCGTGGTGTTTCCTCTTAAGTCGTGATAATAATGAGCCGTCATATTACTTTTATTTGGAAATATCATTTATTTTTCTAATTGGGTAAGAATTTCTGAAAATGTGTTGGCGGAATAATCGTCGAATGAAAAACACGAGATTATATTTAGACTTCACCTTTGAAAAAGGCACTTAAAATACGGCTACTGGCTATTTCTTAAGGGGAACCATTTAAAAGAAGAAGTTGGTTTTTAGGTCATGAGTAAAACAAATGAACGTGAAACATTCCTACGAGATAAACCATACGGGGCAGCGATTAAAGTTAATTCGAAGCAATTAGTAACGCTTAGCAGACGCCGCGGTTGAAAAACTTGCTGCAACAAAAGTTAATGAGTCACCAGCTACTTTTGAAGCCAAGTATCGCCCGAAATCACAAAATATATAAAAATGAATTGCTGTTCGTTACTCTCGCTAAAACTCAAGAACGGCTGAACCGATTCGGCTATTATATTTAAATATTCGTGTAAGTCCAGGGAAGGTATAAATGGTTTGTATGCTCAACGAAGTGGGCACGGATCAGCTAGTTATTTAATAAATACCTATAGACAAAATGTATATTTATTTTTTGTATTATTTTTGGATTAACTCACGAATTTGTACGAAATTCTTAAATTTACCACCAATTTAAATAGCTAAGAAATCATGAATTATACTTATACTCGTAGCTGTAATCTTAGCAGAAAGAACACAATTGGCGATCACGTCAGCTCAAGCTCAGGGGCCTTACTCTCCAAACTGATTCGATTTTGATTCAGATTCGAATAAATTGACGTTTGTTTATTTTGATTCTCAGTCGATTGATATGATGGGTGTACAAAAAGTAACGGTCTACCGGTTTTATTTATCTTGTTTAGTTTCAAAGTAATCCATCAAAAAAATACCAAAAACTGTTGAGATATAACTGATTCGGTTCTCGGTCGGGAGTAGGCCTACTGAATAAGATATAAAATAGTCAATCAAAACATGCTAAAGTTACATCACAATTACAGTTACTATCACAAGTTAGTCTCAAATAAGTCCTATTTTTCATCTTCCGCATTCCGCGTCTGGAAATAGCTCATATTTATTAGAGCTATTTCTAATTTTGTAGTTAACAACAGCTGTTAAACCAACGTATATTTTTACAATTAGTCTTTTGAAGGGATATTATGCGTTAGCATATACCAGTTTATTGATCCATAATGTTACTTTGAAATTAAATTTGATTTTACATTTTAACCCCCGCCAAAAATAAGTTAAAAGTTCGGTCTGTGGCATCGTAGCTCTCAAACGGATGAACCGATTTTGATATAGTTTTCTTCGATTGCAAGATGAAAGTGTGAGGTATAATTCATTTTAATCATCTCACTGCTTAAGAGCGTGCATTCAATTTACGACGAAGTTTCAGTTTTTCGGTGTTTTTGACTGCCCCTCACACGCATAAAATAACTAAATTAAATAAAACAATTAGAAATATATGAAGATAAACTCTTTATTTTGGACATCATTTTATAAAATTAAAGTTTTAAGTAGTACATTTGAGTAAATTTAAAGCTTTCGGAACGCCGAATCGCAAAAATGCCGATTTTAGCTCACTTTGATAAAGAAAATAACAATTAAATCGTGTTAATATAGTTTAATTTCTATTTTTATAAAAAAGATTATAAAGTCCTTCAATGAAATATTGATAAAAAATTAAAAATATATGTATTGTTAACTGCATAAAAAATCTTTTAAAAATGACATAATTTACGTTTTTCAGTGCTGTATTTCTACTGGAAAAACTAAATTTCTTCGATGATATTATTTTTATAATTGATAATCATACTATTGGTAAGTTGACACTATTTTTTATTTAATTAAAAAACGATGTTTATCCCATTATTCAATTTTTTAAAAATTACTTGTTTTCAACCAAGCGCACGCGTCATGTAAATCGCGATCTATTTAGTACCCGCTGAGAATTCGTGAGGGGAGGCCGTGTCGCTCTGCGCGGGACCATCAAAGTATAAAGGTTCACCGACCTGGTCCGCTCATGGACTTATAGTGCGACTACGCAGAATTGACGCTTTGACGAGCATTAATATTTTTATGAGAAATGGGGGAAATTTACAGAGATTATATTATGTCGATTACAAAGTTCATAATATTTATATAGAAAAAAAAAATATTAAGAGGTTACCACAAAAAAGGTGTGTAATTTGTTCAGAGTTTATTTATAAAATTTAAAATTTATATAATAATCATCATCAGCCCCTGTGTGTCTGTTTCTCATATCGTAGCTCCTAAATGCATCACAGATTTTGATGCGGTTTTCTTAAGCAGAAAGCTGGTGTGGTTTATATATTTAAAAATTATACTAATCATCATCAGCCCCTGTGTGTCAGTCTGTAATATCACAGCCCCTAAATTAATCAAAAGATTTTGATGTCAATTTCTTTTGTTGAGAGCTGATGTGATTTGTATATTTAAAAATTATACTAATCATCATCAGCCCCTGTATGTCTGTCTGTAATATCACAGCCCCTAAATTAATCAAAAAATTTTTATGTCAATTTCTTTAGTTGAAAGCTGATGTGGTTTATATATTGAAAAATAATACTAATCATCATCAGCCCCTGTATGTCTGTTTGTTATATCGCAGTTCCTAAATGATTGACAAATTTTGATGCGGTTTTTTTTAGTTAAAAGATGGTGTGGTTCATATATTATTTAAAAATTATACTAATCATCATCAGCCCCTGAGTGTATGTCTGCTTTAATGTAACTGTCATCAATATAACCGAGTATCTGGGGGCACGGCAGTGCTTCTGTCAACTTGAGCACGGCCGTACCATCAATTTCTCGTAGCAGTTTAGGCCATTTTCAACTCCCTATAACTTTGTTGTGGATTAAAAGAAGCCTTCATTTTTAGTTACTAGGAAAGCATTGTACAAACACAGTATATTTCAAATGTAATTCAATTTGAAACAGAAGTTACATAATTATAACTTGTCAAACTCCTTACTTTTGTCACTGACTCAATCACTCACTGACCGATCATCAAAAGTATTAGGCACTTCTAGCAGACATAGAAGCTTCACATTTGGAATACAAGTAGTGTTTAGTGTATAAATAAGGGAAAAACCTAAAAAAATATTTCTGTAGAATTATCTAGACTAACTGCATAATTAACTTTGTAATGTCATTTAAATGTATAGGATTACAAAGCTGTATTTGCCCTTTTGACAAAAACACGCGTTTAGTAAATCTTCTACAAAAAGAACTGAGATCCCATCAAAAACATATCTTGTAAAAATTGCCAAGTCTCGCTACTTAGTTCTTCTACAGTAAAAACTTGTGAGATACATGTTATGCCGGAAAAAATGTACATTACGGTCGGTCGTGTTGGCGGCTGCAAATTTTATGGCGAATAGAGCTATATGTAAGGAGTCACTAACCAAAATTAAAAGTTGCGGCAACTCCTAGTTTTTTAGTTTTTGAAAAAATAAAATTCGTATTTTTGTATGAATATTCGACTACTTTTGACGTAATTTTGACAGTTTTTTTTATATAGCGCCAAAAGCCATTTTTATTCTAGTTCAATCACCTATTTTTCTTAACTAGATAATCGGGCAGAATTACGTCAAAAGTAATCGAATATTCATACAAAAATACGAATTTTATTTTTTCAATAACTAAAAAACTACGAGTTTCCGCAAGTTTAAATTTTGGTTAATGACTCCTTACATATAGCTCTATTCGCCATAAAAATTGCAGCCGCCAACTCAACCGACCATAATGTACATTTTATCCAAATAATCTTTAATTTTATTTCATTTTCATTCAATAATCAGACGGTTGCAAAATGCTAGTTAGTATAGTGACAACATTTTTGTCACTGAAAAAAGCATGTCCATCCCGACTACCCACTAAAAATTGGTATTTTAGTACATTTTAGTGGGTAGTCGGAAGTGGGTCAGTAAAATATTTAGGGACAAACATTTCTGGACATCAAAGATGAAAAATAAATAACTTGGTATATTTTTATTAAAATTAGGTTGTTGAATTTTTTTTTCTCATTACTTACTTATCCTAAATTATAAATGTGAAAGTTTGTTTGTTTGTTCGTGTGTTTGTTTGTTACTTTCTTCACGTCTCATCTACTGACCAACCACCATGAAACTCTTTTCACACAATCATCGCGAAAGTTATTCCCGACGGTTAGACAGTAACGCGGACTGAGCCGCGGGCGATTACTAGCATGTCGAGTATGTATAATTTGTATTTTATAACTTAAATACCATTTAATTTTATAGAAGTATTGAAATGGTAGGTAATATTAAAATTCATTAGGATCAAACTACCAATATTACTCGCGCGCGCTACGTACGCTCGACCTAGCGTTAACCCACACATGCGTGTTGTTATGCGTCTGTGTGAGTCGATATCGTCTCTCGCGGCGATTTCGACTTGATAAAATTTGATTGCGCGCTCTTAAATAAAATTCGGGGGTTTCCACCTAAACTAATTGGATTTTAATAAAAAATCGGTTTAATAGTTGTGTTATTATAGTTCTTAATTTGCGTAGTCGGCTTATAAAAGTTGTGGTTATTCTAATGCTAACCTATTTTTATCTATATCTGGGTCGGCTTGATTTCCATAACTTTTTATGAATTCATTTCAAAAGTAAAAAAACCCTAGACCATCGCACTAGACGATAAGCCAAATTAAACTACTGTATAGGGCTAAAATCACGGCGTACTAATTTAATTATAACTAGTTGAAGAGCCCTTCAGCAGCGTATACGTTGAATTTGCATCAAACTGACCGTTTGTTTTAACTACTGAAAGCAAACTATGGATAAATTTGGTTTGTAGCGTCATTGATACGGTAACCACTAAGCGTACACTCATGTCTCATATCTCGGCTCTTACTCAAGTTCTTATCGCTATTATCACTTACGAAGTTCGAAAACTAAATGTATGGTATTTGACGTAAGGTTCGCTATATAACAGGGATGAAATGGATATGACATTTCGGATACGGATATGGATATTAAATTGTTTCGGATTATCCGTTTGTTTCGGATAATATCGGTTACGGATATTAAATTTTGGTTACCTTTTTACAGTAGCAAAACTTTTATTTCGGATTCGGGTACGGTTACGGATAATATTTTAAACCGGATATCCGATAATTCCGGTTACGGTTACCTAACATCCCTGCTAAATAACAAGCGAATTAAAAAAAGGTGTGTACCCGTCCTTTTCTGTAAAGTGACTTTTCCAACGTGTCGGATGAGGATACCTTACTCTCCAAACTGATTCGATTTTGATTCAGACTAAATCGTACCGCGCACTTCCCAATAAATTGACATTTGTTTATTTTGATTCTCAGTCGATTGATATGGTCGGGAGTACAAAAAGTTACATTCTAATTTTCTTTATCTTGGTTTGTTTGAAATTAATCCACCAAATAAAATAGCAAAAGCCGTTGATATCGAACTGATTCGATCCTCGATTGTGTATTGGAGTAAGCCTGCTGGAACGAATATCTGATCGAGTAGGTAAATATTTTTGTTAGTAGAAGGACTATATAGAAGATAATATGTAATTTATATTATTATCTTTAAATAATAGCAAGTTAAGTTACAAACCTACTATATTAGGTATAGTACATTCCTTAATCTATTAATGCTTGTTATAAGGCTTTGTTCACGTCATCCGTGGAATTTAAGGCATTGTCTACATTATGCTCTAAAGACGCTCTACGAGACAAGCATAGTTTGCATACTCCAAGGTGATGCGAGCTAAACATTTAATATTTAACATCTTGCGACGCAAACCGCTCGTAACTAGAACAGATTTTTGACTTCGTGGAATTTTAAAAATCGCTGTCTATGGCGTTTTCCTTTATTTCTCTTTAACTCGCCACATCGGGCAAGCGAGTTGGAATCTTATAGCAGAGTTTGCTAGTTCGATTTTTGAACGACGTGAAATTTTCTTCTCAGATAAATCGGACTGGTGAAAGAAAAACATTAATTTTCGCTTCATTGCCTTTTACGGATCCCATCGATCATTTTACCATTTCGCTCGCACATAGCTAACTAATACCTATTTTAAAAAATCGATGACTTTCTTCGTTTTTATTGATTTTTAGTTTCGACTTGATACTGAAACTTAATTCAATTTAAGTGACAGTCACATGCTTTATTTGTTCCGCCAAGCAGTGATAGTGACAACCTGTAACATTTACAAAGGATAGCTCCAAACTTTAATCAGCGCTTTAATTAATACATTATCAAATGTGATCTGGGAGCACGGCAGAGCCCTGCTAAGTTGTCACTGACTCACTCATGCACTGACCGATCATCAAAAGTATACACTTCTAGCAGACATTCATTTTGAATTTATGTCTAGTTAACATAAATATTTATTATGCATGCAACTGCATAAATAACATTTTAATCCTATATAAATGTATAGGATTACAAAGTTATTCATATTAACACTTCCAGACTCTATTTCAAGTTAATCTTCTACAAAAAGAACAGAGATCCCTGATGGGATCTTGGGAAAACATAACTTGTAAAAAAGGGCAAGTCTCGATACATAGTTGTGAGATCCATGATATGCCAAGTCGGGGTTAGTCGGTCGGACTATCCCAATAGAAGAACAGCTGCCATGTAAAATATTTTACAGATGATGTTTTTGATGTGATTTAAAATTGTCTTCAGTGACATAACATCACACTCTTCCAACTATTTAAACTAATCTAGGAGATACCAATTATGTAATTTACAAGTAACAATATAGCTAAATCAGCTGTTTTTCGTTTTGCTTACACGCTTATCAATATTGTATGTTTGATAAGAGATAACAATGTATATTCATTGTTTTCGGGGTACCTATGGTGATAAAAGTATTTACTTTGAAAATGCAATACTCTGATAACGTAACGATACTCATTGCTTGCTGTTTTAGCAATTATGTTGCGAATATTTTATTTATAGTGGGACTTTGTTAGGATTCAAAAATGTGTACTTGTAGGCATGTAGGTGATACCTTACTAAACTTTCCACTTACCTACAAGTAGATATATTTTTGTACGTAAGTTTTTTTTATATAGCTTTGCTGTAGATAAGGTTATTATTAATTTTATTTTATAATAATTTTATTGTGGTAAGCTCCTTTTACTCTTATGAAATACTTCAATGTCGTAGATAGCTTACGGCTTTTAGCTCTCCTATGGTTCCTACAAAGAGTGTTTAAAAGAGATGATTTTTGTGACATTAGGGACAAAATAAGGATTCATTTCTTGACAACCCTACTGCACCAAGGAACAGATGGCCTGCAGGTCATGAGGTTCAAAAGTGAGCGACTCGAGGAGATGGGATAATGACCTCGACATTTCAATTCCATTGCAATATTATGACAATACTTAACACTTGTACACAATTTTGGAGGCCCATTACTGGGAAATATATTTATATTCATAATTACAGAGATTATCAAAGCGGACATTCAGATGGAAGTACGGACAAAACGAACTTAGGATATTAAATATTTGAGTACGTTGCATTGTGTATAAGACAATTCTCTTTCAATAATGTTACTACTAACTCCCCAGTTTAGATTTTTCTCATACGAGTAATATAAATCTGAACTGGGGAGTTATTTAATGTACTGTAGGTTCTTGGTAAAAATTCATTGTATACAGAAATAATACAAGCACTACTTGCACTCTTTTCTTTATTAGTTGTTTTACATTAATCACGATCTCTGTAGCGCAGTGGTTGAGCGCGTTGGTGCATGTGTATAGTATAAAAATATTACCTAATCATATTTCCGCTGTGAAGGTGTCAGTGAAGGTAATAGCATGGTAATAGGTAGATATACTTTTTTCTGCATTGGCCAATTTGGGTGAAGTGCAGTGGCCAATGAAAAATTAAAATCTGGCGATATATTGTTTTGGTTTTTTTAAATAATAATAAGGATTTAACAATATATCTTACGTAGATTTTACTGTTCCCTGAAAACCTCAAAATATCCAGTGACAATTCGAGATTAAAACTGGAAAGCGTCGAGTGGTGCGAACTCAAACAGACTTTGAAGCATAGAGTATCTCTACTTTGAACTGAAGATTAATTTGTTTTATACGACGAACATGAACCTGTACATTACCTAGTTGTAGTGTTGTTCTTGTGTCCGATTATTGTTTTAACACACAAACACTGTGAGATGTTACACTAAACAACTGACATCTAGAAACTAGTGTAGACAGTGCAGAGTCTACACTACTTGGTAAAGTCTGCAAACTTAATTGTTAGTAGTTTAATAAAAAGTTAGCAATGTGGACAAAATTCGAGAATATTCAAATGGTAAATTGTAAGTTTCAACTTTTTAAGAGTTCTGTTAGATTTTGTAGATATTATGCAGTATGTAAATATCTTTTATTAATAAGGGGGATTACACCTTTAACCCATTTGTATAACCCAATGTAACCCATTTGTATATATAACCCAATGTAACTCATTTACATTGGGTTACACAATATGTACAAGTGGTAAATTACATACTCCCTCATAAAAAGCGCCTACAAAGTTCTTGCTTTAGAAATTAATATTATAAATATAAGTATTTTTATGACTGACAAAAGCAGCCGACTATTACCTGCATTGAACGGGAAAATATAAAAACGAAGGAAACGACATAATATTAAGTAAATTAATATATGGAGTTCAAATAATATAATACAAATGATATTTTATCGATATTCTGCAACTTCTAACTCTAATTCCTTGACTATTAAATGTAAAATCATATAAATTCCAGCTCGTCTTGGAAAATTGAAAATAAAAAGAATATACATTGCCTTCCCTGTTTCTATTTTAAATAGAGTATCCAATGTATGTTCTATTATGAAAAGGAAATAATAATATACTACGTTTTAGTTAGTTTATATTTTATACGCGGTAATATGCAGTAATTTGTAAAAGGTTAAAACAAAATATAATCAAAGTATGAAATGATGACGAAATTGTGGTAACAGAAATTACAAAATGACTGAAATATATTCAAGTTTAATCTTCATAATGTTTATTACCATTTACCTTGTAGGAATACTAAATATTTTAACGATCTAAGTGGATTTGACCTTTGCATGTTTTTATGATATAATAATATCTCGCGAGTTATATTACATATACCTACCTATCGTAAAGATAAAATATAACACTCGAGTTGCACACTTTCATTGAAAGAAAACGTCGTGAGAATTTCGCAAAGGTAGCCTTGTGACAACTTTCATCAAGATATATAATTAGCTTTCGTACACGTAAAGACAGAGAATAAAACAAGTAAAGACTACATATTATACAATCTTTAAGGACTTTTTTATCTTGTCATTTAAGATTAACTAAATAGCGTTACACCTTGTAGTCGACATAAATCCAATAGGATATCCATAGGATTACAAAATGATTGAAAAACTATTGTGTTTGTATGTTACGTGGTTTTGACACACGTAAAAATTCTAGCAAGCCAATTATCCTGTCAGTGAACATCCGACAGCTTCCAGCGAGTTTAAAATTACATTTATATCGGTTGAAACTTGAAAATCAATTTTCTATGAAATATTTTGGTTTAGCTAGGTGAGCTAGCCTACTAAATAGTAACCCCCTTACATATAAAAATAGTTGTCTGATACGTTAGAATTCACTTATCTGGGGGCACGGTCGTGCCCCCAGATAAGTGAATTTGACAACCTCCGTAGCGCAGTTGGTTGAGCGCGTTGGCGCTCGAACGAAAGGTCGCGGGTTCGAATCCCGCCGAGGGAACAAAAAGTTTTCAATGTTCCTGGGTCATGGATGTGTATTAAATTTGTGTATAATATAATAAAAATCTTAAATATGTGTATAGTATAAAAGTATTAAATATATTTCCGTTGTCTGGTACCTGTAACACAAGTTCTTCGGATACTTAGCACAGGGCCAGATTGACGTGGTGTGAAGCGTCCGTAGATATTATTATTATACAGGGTGTTTTGCACATGGACCGACATGATTTTTTGGGGGGTGGGGGGGGTCATGTGCTATTTTCCCCCGTGAGACCCAATATCCTAAGTCTCACGGTAGTCTAGATATGTTTTTTTTTTAATTTTTTTGAAATCTACCCGAAATCTTGCCTTTAAATCGTCCTAACTTTTTTGTTTGTGGTTATAATACCACAAAACAAAGTATGCTTGTATTTTACAATGTTTTCTAATTCTAAATAAATCATTACATGTTACAATTGATATCCACAAAAAAACTTCTGAGCTTTCAAAGTGGTAAATCGGTGTAAATGTTATGAAAAGTGACAACTTATCAATTCATTTAAAAAAAAACTAAAGTTCATTTTGAATTTAGCTTTTTTTAAAAAAGTTCTTTACTTATTACCCTTTCTAACGATATGCTACATGATATAAGAAACCATTCTTAAAGTGGTCAAATTAAGCTTCGTTTGCCTGAGCACGCACTCTAACAATGTAACAGATGTTGAAGATAGCGACTTTTTGAAAAGAATTTTATGGACTGACGAGTCAAATTTTAGCCATGAAGGCATAGCAAATCTGCACAATTTGCATCACTGGGAGAAAAGGGGCCAAAATCCGCACAAAAAAAGGCAGACTTCCTTTCAGCGAAAATTCAGCGTAAATGTTTGGGCTGGTGTTATTGGGCGAAATCTTGTCGGCCCATATTTTTTGCCAGAACGACTCAATGGAAACAATTATTTAGAGTTTCTTCAAAATGATTTACCTGAACTGGTACTACCAGTTTTAGAAGATGTGCCAATTGTTTTTCAAAATGATGGCTGTCCGGCACATTACCAACGAATGGTACGAGAGCATTTAAATAATGCATTTCCAAACTCGTGGATTGGTAGAGCTGGCCCCATTCCATGGCCAGCACGGTCCCCAGATTTAACACCCCTGGATTTCTACGTATGGGGACGTGCAAAAGAGTTAGTGTATGCAACAGAGGTGCCCACAAAAGAAATTTTAGTGGAACGAATAAACACAGCATTCGTAAAAATGCAAGAGGAAATGCGGCTTTTAACTACAACCTCGGAAATAAGAAAAAGGTGTCGTGCATGCATAAGGTGTGGAGGCGGCCAATTCGAGCAAACTTTGTAATTTTAATTTAATAAAAACAACTTAACATAAAAAATGTATTTTCATTATCTTGACAAAGCATCAAACTTTGTTGATGAACAAAACAAAACATCAAAAAATGTATTTTCAATATCAAACTTCAGCAACAAAGTATCTCTTAGGTCGACCCCTGATGTATTATTTCTGTCATGTAGCATATCGTTAGAAAGGGTAATAAGTAAAGAACTTTTTAATAAAAAGCTAAATTCAAAATGAACTTTAGTTTTTTTTTAAATGAATTGATAAGTTGTCACTTTTCATAACATTTACACCGATTTACCACTTTGAAAGCTCAGAAGTTTTTTTGTGGATATCAATTGTAACATGTAATGATTTATTTAGAATTAGAAAACATTGTAGAATACAAGCATACTTTGTTTTGTGGTATTATAACCACAAACAAAAAAGTTAGGACGATTTAAAGGCAAGATTTCGGGTAAATTTCAAAAAAATAAAAAAAAAACATATCTAGACTACCGTGAGACTTAGGATATTGGGTCTCACGGGGGAAAATAGCACATGAGCCCCCCCACCCCCCAAAAAATCATGTCGGTCCATGTGCAAAACACCCTGTATATGAGAGGAATATTCTTTTTTTATCCACTTATTTAAAATAAGGCATTAACGCGAATTATCAGGCAGCATATTGTAAATTGCTGTCAGTGTTCAAACAATAATAATTAATCGATGGTTAGGAAATAGTCAGATTTCATATTCGTAATTTCGCAGTCGTATCGTATCGTCGTAATAATTCTATACTTACTTTGTTCGAATTATTAGTTACTTTAGTGGTCCACATTATTTCAAGTATTTCTTTTCTATTTTCCGAAAGTAAAGGCCCGGGGTCAAAAAAGGTTATTTTTAAATTGAAAAAAGTCCATTAACCAGCTTACAAAAATATATGAAATCCCAGCAAAACACTTTCATGTAAAAATGTTGCCAAGACGAGCCTTGAAAAAGTTATCAGATATCGTATAAAGCCAAGCTCTACACTACACCAAACTAATCAAAATCTATCAAAAAGTGGTAGAACCAAAATTCTTGATCTATGCGCCTTTACTTCACCAGGCTTAACTTCACCTACGCTACATTGTAGTTAAAACGTGATACTTGACCGTTTTGCTACCGTTACGAAGATTTCATAGGGATTCATTAATCGTGTGTGAAATAAAACGGTCAAACATCACGTTTTCACTGCAATGTAGCGTAAGTGAAGTGAAGCCTGGTGAAGTAAGGGCTCATAGATCAAGAATTTTGGTTCTACCACTTTTTGATAGATTTTGATTAAGGTGTAGTGTAGAGCTTGGCTTTATACGATATCTGATAACTTTTTCACAGGGTAAGCTATGTAGGCTCGTCTTGGCAACATTTTTACATGAAAATGTTTTGGTGGGATTAATGAAAATATTCGCAATTATGTAACGTTGAATTCATAAAATAAATAAAGTACTCCAACAAAATGAACTAACATACTTGTTTATTTGTTGCGGCTACTTATAAATTCGGGCATAATCTAAAATAACCAAGAGCATTTCAGAACATGGCATGAGGGTTCCGTTACATTTTTTCTATTGAGTTAGACCGATTACTTATTTAGT
Source organism: Celastrina argiolus (assembly GCA_905187575.2). Classification (NCBI taxonomy): domain Eukaryota; kingdom Metazoa; phylum Arthropoda; class Insecta; order Lepidoptera; family Lycaenidae; genus Celastrina; species Celastrina argiolus. The sequence continues at coordinate 11,828,767 of LR994583.1, read as the reverse complement.
TATTGACCGATTTCGCTCAAAATGCTTCTGAAAAGCGTTTAGATGACCTATCAGCATATAAGGTAAGGTCCTTGTTCCTACCTTTCAGTTTAGAAATGCCGGAGGACTAACTTGTACCGCTTTCTACTCGATTTTTTTCCCTTTACAGCAAGTTTCACCGTAGTATACAGATGGAGTAGAATTACAATAAAAATCATTTTCGTTCACAGGCATAACCTAAATATTTTTGTTATTATTTCATGCTGTTTAAAAGTAAAGTATAATTGTATTAAGATTCATCTATTTATAATCATAAAGACAGGAGTTAGTAGTAAAGGACAGACGGACATACGGACACATACGGACGGAAAGACCGAAACTATAGGCCCACGGCCTATTTTTTGTAAGACCCATATTCGGACAGATTTTTCTTACATAAATTATAATCTATACTAATATTATAAAGCGGAAGAGTTTGTTTGTTTGTTTAAAGGCGCTAATCTCAGTAACTACTGGTCCGATTTAATTTTTTTTTTTGTTGGATAGTCCATTTATAGAGCAAGGCTTTAGGCTATATAGCATTACGCTGCGACCAATAGGAGCGAAGCGTCAGTGAGAAATGTTGCAAAAACGGACAAAATTAATCACATTTGAGGACTTTCGTTGCGTGCGCTGTAAAACGGTTTAAGTCACTCACAAACCACGCGAACGAAGTCGAGGGCACAGCTATTACTTTATATAAAGCCGTTAAATCATAAAAAAAAAACCTATCTTATTAGTATTTTTGTTGTTTATTTTAAGGCAATATTGTTAACAGAAGCTTATGTGTGTAAAATAAAATTTATTATTATTATATTATATTTGCAATCAGTATTTTTCACCTACAAAAAGTCTGTCACTAAAAGTATTCTGCGGGTTCACAGTCAACTCAAGGTTTTTACTTAGTACTACTGAACCTCAAAACTACAATCGAAAGTAGAGTTTTATCGTTTGCGAAATAGTTATATTTGTAATTTTAAAAGCAGATAAATGTATATTATCACAATGTCCGTGACCGTGAGGACTGAGGATTCACAAAAATACAAATGAGTCAGTCGTGTTTATAAATTATATTACATGATAATGGCCGCTGCATGATATTTCTCTCTTCTCAATATGAAAAGTTAATTTTTAAAACTCGACGAATACAGAGGTGTGTTGTATAAGTGTGACGTGTAGCAGTGACGTTTTATTGATGAACCGAATTTGATGTACTTGTTTTTGATTTTTTCATTATTTCATTATTAAAAACAATTATAGGTATAATGAAATTTAAAAAATTTACTAAAAAATGAAAAATAAATCCAAAAAAAAACTAAAAAACACGCTTTAAGTCTATAAAATTCAGCTAAAAAAAGGAAAACAAATTTCAATAAATTTAAATTTAAAACAGCGTAAAAATATATTTTAATTTTAAAAATGCGATGGGTGCTTATAATATATATTTGTAAAAAATATAATATTATAGCACTATGTACCCCATGTTTTTTTGAGATATATTTTTTCACTGTTTTCAATTTAAATTAATTAAAATAAAAACTATTATTTATTTTTATATATATAAATTAATATATATATTTAAAAAATATAAAAAATAAAGTTTAACGTGTCTTTCTGTAACGTATCTCCCAAATGGATGAACCGAATCTTATGTCTTACTTATCTTTGTTTGTAGACGAGATCGAGAGGTTTTATTATTATTCATCATCATCAACTCGCTCATTGCTTGCGATTTTTTAAATATAGTTATTAAAACCTGACGAGAACAGAGTGTCTATAAAGTTTGCCGTATGTCTGGCGTTGTAACTCCCGAACGGGTGAAAATTTGATCATATTATTTTTATTTGAAATCTGACGAGATCGAGTAGAAAGTGTTCTATTAATTCACAATGCTAGCCATTCGGAGGTTACTTACATGTGTTTAATTTTGTTTCTAGGTACTGTACAGCTTCATGTTCGTCGTATAAAACAAATAAATCTTCAAGGTAGGTAGTGACTAGTGATACTCCATGCTTCAAAGTCTGTTTGAGTTCGCACCACTCGACGTTTTCCAGTTTTAATCTCGTCAAATTATCACTGAATATTTCGAGATTTCCAGAGAACGGTAAAATCTACGTTCATTTTCCTTTTACGTCACAAGTGTACCTAGTAGAGGCACTCTGAACACTCGGATAACTTTCAGTACAATTTATGAGAGTTGTGCGGAAGGAGGAAAATGAAATTTGGCATAGTTACGCCCGTTTTCTGAAAGGCTGATCAAATTGATCAATTGATCAAATCATCTAATCTTAACGTTGATTGGTGAATCACTTCGCAGTCACTGCTTTCACCAATGAGCGTTCAGATTAGCTGATTTGATCAATTGATCAATTTGATCAGCCTTTCAGAAATCGGGCGTTAAAGTTTATACTTTATGCACAAATCAATAGCTATGTGCAGTCGTAATAACGACACACACTACCAAAAATTATTATTTAGGTATGTACACCACCGCGCGTTTTATACAATTCGATTACACTTTGAATTTTTATTATCTTTTATAATTTCTATCTAAGAGGCCAAATATTACTTACAAATTTTAGTAACTCTTCGGAGACCTCAGGAGTCAAACCTACAGTTAAATTTAAACTACAATCTTACTTCAAAGACTTGCAAGTAGCAACAAAAGGAAACTAATGTATAAATCGAGATTACATAATTTCCACTAGTCGTTATATTATTGTTTACAATGAACAAATATTTATGAATCTCATTTCGTCTGTCGCTGTTGACAACGAGAAGCGCAAGCGACTATCATGTGTTTGTGACGTCATCGCTTATTTATACATACGTTATTGAACAGTATAAAATAAAAAACGTTTTATTTCCAAATGAAACTTAACAAGCTATTTTTGGAAAGTCGACAAGAAAAGCAAACTACCACCGTATAAAATTATTACATCAGTTTTGGTGACGGTGAATTAAAAACTAAATAGTACGAATACATGTTACTGAAACCTAAGATGTTATTCAGAACTATTGTCCCTATGATTTCAAAAAGATAGACTAATAAAGTAATTGTTGTTGCTCAGATTACAAAAGTTAGACAGCGCGCCGAACATCTGGATGAAGCCACTGAAGCACATTTTGTATTTACAAAGCGAATACAACTTCCCGAACAGCAACGGCTCCTGAAACACATTTTGAAAGAAGCTACTGTATTATATTTCTATCGATAATGTATTTTAGTAATCTTTGTTTTGTTTGGATAGTGTCGCTTTTGATTTTGTATTTGTTATGTGGCTTCACGCATTATGTTTGGCGCGCTATCTAACTAATGTAATCTGAGCATCAACCATTAATACGAGCAACACACATTATGGAAATACAGAATCCAAATGCATGCGGCAATTACCATCTGCCTCGCATAAGTTACCTCAAAACAAAGATAAGTGAAAATAACATACTGATTTCAATAGTGCACCGCATACGTCCGACAAAGAGTAATTGAAAAAATCGGTAATCTGTGGAAAAATCGGCCTACATTAGGAACGCACTAGCCCGCGATTCAAGTTGTCATGGCTATTCATCGCTTACGAAGCTCAAAAACAAAATGTATGGGATTTGACATAAGTTTCGCTAAATGTCAAGCGATTTCATATGTAATTTAGCGAATTTCATAAAATCGGTCAAATAAATCAAATCGGTAATCTGTGGAAAAATCGGCCTACATAAGGAACGCACTGGCCCGCGATTCAAGTTGTCATGGCTATTCATCGCTTACGAAGCTCAAAAACAAAATGTATGGGATTTGACATAAGTTTCGCTAAATGTCAAGCGATTTCATATGTAATTTAGCGAATTTCATAAAATCGGTCAAATAAATCAAATCGGTAATCTGTGGAAAAATCGGCCTACATAAGGAACGCACTGGCCCGCGATTCAAGATGCCATCGCTATTCATCGCTTACGAAGCTCAAAAACAAAATGTATGGGATTTTACATAAGTTTCGCTAAATGTCAAGCGATTTCATGTCATTTAGCGAAGTTCATAAAATCGGTCAAATAAATCAAATCGGTAATCTGTGGAAAAATCGGCCTACATAAGGAACGCACTGGCCCGCGATTCAAGATGTCATCGCTATTCATCGCTTACGAAGCTCCAAAACAAAATGTATGGGATTTGACATAAGTTTCGCTAAATGTCAAGCGATTTCATATGTCATTTAGCGAAGTTCATAAAATCGGTCAAATAAATCAAATCGGTAATCTGTGGAAAAATCGGCCTACATAAGGAACGCACTGGCCCGCGATTCAAGATGTCATCGCTATTCATCGCTTACGAAGCTCAAAAACAAAATGTATGGGATTTTACATAAGTTTCGCTAAATGTCAAGCGATTTCATGTCATTTAGCGAAGTTCATAAAATCGGTCAAATAAATCAAATCGGTAATCTGTGGAAAAATCGGCCTACATAAGGAACGCACTGGCCCGCGATTCAAGATGTCATCGCTATTCATCGCTTACGAAGCTCCAAAACAAAATGTATGGGATTTGACATAAGTTTCGCTAAATGTCAAGCGATTTCATATGTCATTTAGCGAAGTTCATAAAATCGGTCAAATAAATCAAATCGGTAATCTGTGGAAAAATCGGCCTACATAAGGAACGCACTGGCCCGCGATTCAAGATGTCATCGCTATTCATCGCTTACGAAGCTCCAAAACAAAATGTATGGGATTTGACATAAGTTTCGCTAAATGTCAAGCGATTTCATATGTCATTTAGCGAATTTCATAAAATCGGTCAAATAAATCAAATCGGTAATCTGTGGAAAAATCGGCCTACATAAGGAACGCACTGGCCCGCGATTCAAGATGTCATCGCTATTCATCGCTTACGAAGCTCCAAAACAAAATGTATGGGATTTGACATAAGTTTCGCTAAATGTCAAGCGATTTCATATGTCATTTAGCGAAGTTCATAAAATCGGTCAAATAAATCAAATCGGTAATCTGTGGAAAAATCGGCCTACATAAGGAACGCACTGGCCCGCGATTCAAGATGTCATCGCTATTCATCGCTTACGAAGCTCCAAAACAAAATGTATGGGATTTGACATAAGTTTCGCTAAATGTCAAGCGATTTCATATGTCATTTAGCGAAGTTCATAAAATCGGTCAAATAAATCAAATCGGTAATCTGTGGAAAAATCGGCCTACATAAGGAACGCACTGGCCCGCGATTCAAGATGTCATCGCTATTCATCGCTTACGAAGCTCCAAAACAAAATGTATGGGATTTTACATAAGTTTCGCTAAATGTCAAGCGATTTCATATGTCATTTAGCGAAGTTCATAAAATCGGTCAAATAAATCAAATCGGTAATCTGTGGAAAAATCGGCCTACATAAGGAACGCACTGGCCCGCGATTCAAGATGTCATCGCTATTCATCGCTTACGAAGCTCAAAAACAAAATGTATGGGATTTTACATAAGTTTCGCTAAATGTCAAGCGATTTCATGTCATTTAGCGAAGTTCATAAAATCGGTCAAATAAATCAAATCGGTAATCTGTGGAAAAATCGGCCTACATAAGGAACGCACTGGCCCGCGATTCAAGATGTCATCGCTATTCATCGCTTACGAAGCTCAAAAACAAAATGTATGGGATTTGACATAAGTTTCGCTAAATGTCAAGCGATTTCATATTTCATTTAGCGAAGTTCATAAAATCGGTCAAATAAATCAAATCGGTAATCTGTGGAAAAATCGGCCTACATAAGGAACGCACTGGCCCGCGATTCAAGATGTCATCGCTATATATCGCTTACGAAGCTCCAAAACAAAATGTATGGGATTTTACATAAGTTTCGCTAAATGTCAAGCGATTTCATATTTCATTTAGCGAAGTTCATAAAATCGGTCAAATAAATCAAATCGGTAATCTGTGGAAAAATCGGCCTACATAAGGAACGCACTGGCCCGCGATTCAAGATGTCATCGCTATATATCGCTTACGAAGCTCCAAAACAAAATGTATGGGATTTTACATAAGTTTCGCTAAATGTCAAGCGATTTCATATGTCATTTAGCGAAGTTCATAAAATCGGTCAAATAAATCAAATCGGTAATCTGTGGAAAAATCGGCCTACATAAGGAACGCACTGGCCCGCGATTCAAGATGTCATCGCTATTCATCGCTTACGAAGCTCCAAAACAAAATGTATGGGATTTTACATAAGTTTCGCTAAATGTCAAGCGATTTCATATGTCATTTAGCGAAGTTCATAAAATCGGTCAAATAAATCAAATCGGTAATCTGTGGAAAAATCGGCCTACATAAGGAACGCACTGGCCCGCGATTCAAGATGTCATCGCTATTCATCGCTTACGAAGCTCCAAAACAAAATGTATGGGATTTTACATAAGTTTCGCTAAATGTCAAGCGATTTCATATGTCATTTAGCGAAGTTCATAAAATCGGTCAAATAAATCAAATCGGTAATCTGTGGAAAAATCGGCCTACATAAGGAACGCACTGGCCCGCGATTCAAGATGTCATCGCTATTCATCGCTTACGAAGCTCAAAAACAAAATGTATGGGATTTTACATAAGTTTCGCTAAATGTCAAGCGATTTCATGTCATTTAGCGAAGTTCATAAAATCGGTCAAATAAATCAAATCGGTAATCTGTGGAAAAATCGGCCTACATAAGGAACGCACTGGCCCGCGATTCAAGATGTCATCGCTATTCATCGCTTACGAAGCTCAAAAACAAAATGTATGGGATTTGACATAAGTTTCGCTAAATGTCAAGCGATTTCATATTTCATTTAGCGAAGTTCATAAAATCGGTCAAATAAATCAAATCGGTAATCTGTGGAAAAATCGGCCTACATAAGGAACGCACTGGCCCGCGATTCAAGATGTCATCGCTATATATCGCTTACGAAGCTCCAAAACAAAATGTATGGGATTTGACATAAGTTTCGCTATATGTCAAGCGATGTTTGCACTATTGAAATCAGTCAAGGCACCCTAACGGCCACTACTGGGTACAGGATAAATATCAATACGAGAAGCTGTTAATTACACCGCTCAATGTTCGATGATTCACAGGTTACAAACATCGTAGTGACTCACGGATAAATATTCCTCGTTTAAGGCTTAGCTCACATTGACGCAGTAGATCGTCATATTTCGTCGCTTTACCTTCTCAACCTCGTATCTAAAAAATCAATGGTTTCTCGATAATATGTAGCTAGATATAATACTTAACTTAATCTCGTTTAAATAAAAAAATCATGTCATAGTAAAATCTAAAATTATTAAGTTTTTTTACTGAAAAAAAGTTGTAGTATCATAGTTATTTGTCACCGTAATATCTGTGTTTTTAACCGTCGAAAATTAAAGAGGTGTTATGACGTGTATATGTGTGTATGTGTATCCTTAGCTATGGATTGTGATAGATGAGTGTGTCTGAATAAAATTTGATTGAATTAAAAAAAAACATTATCAATTCGCTAATTAACAATTCGGGTGTTAGTTTTTTACAGAGTCATTAATTTGTATAAATAAATATGGCTACAAACTGACGGTATTATATTTCCGTAACATATTTAATACAATTAAAATAGAGATTAATATGTTATAGGCAATCATGACGTTTGAGCTGGGGCAGTGTGAATTGAGCCTAAGCCTTGTTGTTGCATAAAAACGTAGGTCATACGCGTTGAATGGTAAAACTGAGTACCGACAGTTTTAATTGTGTGTCCTTTTTTTGTTTGCATTTTATGTAACTTGGTGATTCATTTGTTGTTCAGTAGTACTTCCTTTAATTCAATATCCTAAAACAAAAAAAAACTATTATTGTCAAGCCGTAAAGTTGATGACGAATTATAACACTCTTATCACGTCAGCATTTTTGCTAACAAATTAGATCAAAATCCGTTTGTCAGTTGGAAAGCTGATTTCCACGGACAGACACGACAAACTTATCCACTCCAATGTTTTCGTTCACGACCGGAGCGTATTGAAATCGTATAAAAACACGTTTAAAAAAAATTACAAAATTTGTAAAACTTTTAAAAAAATTACAAAATTTGCAAAACTAAAATGATAGTCCCTTTAGTCTTGCTTCACTTAAACAACTGAAATAATTTTCATACTCTATCACTAATATATAAAGAGAAAAAAGGTTTCAAGGTCAATTTCAGCATATATCGCACGCGGCCTCAAGGCTTTCGAAAATAGCGATTCTCGAAAGCAATTAGAAACATGGATTTACCGAACTTGTTGAAATATGATTTATTGTTTAGCATAATAATACTGAAGTAAATTTTGATAAAACATATCGAATGTTTGAACTTAGATAATATTAGTATAATAATCCGACAATTGCGAAGCCTGTACCGCTTTCACTGTATTGCCTAAACTATTAATCCGTTTTTAATGAATACGGTGTCAATTAGTGATGTTCCGAATATCCTGATCCGTATCCGCGGATATCCGAGGTAAAAGAAATTCCGTATCCGTATGCGTTTCTTTTCTTTCGATCTTTAACGGCTCTTTTTAAATGATTAAGAAGAATTATTAAATAAAATCTATAAAATTCAATCTAGATTATTTTTATTTCTTAAAATCAAATATTTGGCACCTTTATATTGCAAACATTTAGATAGATAGATGTTTATAATGAAAGCAAGATAAAATATCACTTTTATAACAATAAATAACACTTATTTTTTTTTTAATATCGAATAAGAAAATAAATCCGTATCCGCGGATAGTTACACTAAATATCCGAATCCGCGGATATACATTTTTAACGATACGGCACATCACTAGTGTCAATAGATTCGCAATAAAAGCGGAAGTAATATAGATCATATTATTATATAGAGTAGTCAGGTTTCAAGTTTCCACATGGATTGTAGGTACTTAGTTATTAATTAGTTGACAACTGGAAAAATGCCATTATGCAAATGTTCACCTTAGACATCCTATGAATGACGGTTCAACAGCGCCTTACGCGTAAGCTCGCGGTTGCCACCTACAGAATACTAATCGAATATTACAATAGTTTCATAAACTATGTGGTCGATGCCTTCTTAAACGATGACGGCTTTATTATTTTTAGTTAGCCTCTTGTAGTTCCAACAATGGAATGCAGCTTATACAGTATGTAAAAAGAACAGTCACTATAACTTTGAGATGCGATTATACTACCTTTCCTCATTTTGAAAATGGAAAATTCATTTTGGAAATGTTTTTTTCGTCATAAACTAAAAATTTTGTTTAAATTTTTTGTCCTAAGAATAACAAAAATTTTATATTTGTAAAAAAATACATTTCTAGAACGAGAAAATGTAGTATAATAATCATCCCGAAGTTATAGTGACTTTTCTTTTTAGGTACACCCGTTACAAATTATAACCAACAACGCAAATCAAATAACCAGAACCCCGATTCTCGTATTTAATAGTCAGGGTTCCCCCATACATTGTTTTTACTTGATTAGTATAATTGATGTCAAGCAAATTTTTCGTGAGTACCTTCATTTTGATGAGTCGCCCAAGAATTTCTTGGACGGAACTCTTGTTTGTGGTAGCTAACGGAGATAGCAAGAATAAAGTTTGTAGATTTGGGGATTCCGAAATACTTATATTTTTTTTTTGGTAAATCTCAAAATAATAGTCTAAATTATCCGAAAAAATATTTGACCTACAAAATCTATAGTTTATTCCAAGAGTTCCAAGTTCCCTCTTGCCAACTTGTATCGATAACGAGGTCATCTTAAATTATTAGTAACCAGCTGATTTTGTTTTCATTACTTAGTTAATATTAATGTGATTCAGCAGACATATTTGTCCTACAAATTGCGTGGTACGTTATCCCGGTCCTACGCTCGAAAGTTGAGATTTTTTTTTATCAAGGATAACTCTGTTAGCTACCACAATCGAGAGTTCCGTTCAAGAAATTATTGGTCGCCTCATAAAAATGAAGCTACTCAAGAAAAATTAGCTTGATACTAATCAAGTGAAAACAATGTATGTGGGAACCCTGACCATAACTTTTTAATTTCACTTTCAACGAATACACAATTTTGATGGCATAAACCGATTTTATATTTTGGACCAACAAGTGACGAGTTCGGACCTATCAAAGCGCGTTTTACGTTGATATGACGTCGATATATCTATTGCAAAAAATATTTAAATTACTGCTTGTGTGTGGTGATTTTACTTGTGAACTTTCATTTAACTAGTAAGTAGCTATTATGATTCACTCCAATCAGAAATATAGATAACTTATTGGGTTGCGACATGTCGACGGAGTCCTAGGTAGGTAATACGCATTGATTGGTATGAACCATGTATTAAAGTAAGTACTGTTTTAAGGCACTACTTTCGTAATGAGTTCTATAAATAGGGAATAGAAGTATAATTATTGTACCCTTAAAAATACTATCACTCGTATATTTTACATGTTCTATAACGGGTGTAAAAAGTACAGTAACTATAACTTTGGGATATGATTATACTACCTTTTCTCATTCTAGAAATGTATTTTTCTTTAAAATCTTTTTTTGCTTTTCCGTTATACCTACTTGCGACAAGAAATAAGAAATAGTAAAAGAAAACTAAAATGGGGAAAGGTAGTATAATCGTATCTCAAAGTTGTAGTGACTGATCTTTTTACACACTGTATAACATCCTTCTATTTCCATATTTAACACCGCAACTAAAATTATTGGGGTAGCAAATGAGAAGCAATTAGGTCAGGCTACTTAATCGCCGGGGTTTTTAAAAATTTAGTTCCGGTCGTTGGTTAGTTGCGTTGAACCCGTTTCCCAGTTAACCCCGTTAATGGATACACCATTAGTGGCTATTTTTAGGATAAAAAATCGATAATAACTTCACATGTCAGGAGACGTCACAGGAAGGTTCTCTACATTAGGTGTTTTTCAAATTACTTCATAAGTTACTGTGGAACATCATTTACAATAGTTAAAAACTTAAAGAGTACTTAACATGATGTGTCAGAATAGAAAATAGCAACATTCTAACTTACATGGTTTAGAAATACCAGCCTAAAGGTTCTGAACAGATTCAAGATGCCATCACTATTTGTCGCTCACGAAGTTCGAAAACAAAATGTATGGGATTTGACATAAGTTTCGCTAAATGACATACGAATTCGCTCGTCATTTAGCGAAACTTAATATGTCAAATCCCATACATTTTGTTTTTGAATACGAAATTAATAGAAACAACTAGATGCGCCCGCGACTTCGTTCGCGTGGTTTTTGAGTGACTATGTGAGTGACTGTGTGAAACCGTTTATGCAGCGCACGCAATAAAAGTTCCCAAATCTGAATAATTTTCCCCGTTTTTGCAACATTTCTCGCTGACGCTTCGCTCCTATTGGTCGCAGCGTAATGATATACATATAGCCTAATGTTTCCTCTATAAATGAACTATCCAACAAAAAAAAATTCAAATCGGACCAGTTGTAGCCGCGTATGATTAGCTACTTATTAAATTGAATTGTAAACTTGTATAAACGAATTAGATTATTATAAGATGGTGGTTTTTTTGGAGATGAAATAATACGTCTAGCCTCAGTGAAAAGAATTTAGCGTATATTCAAATAAATTGTTACAAAAATCAGGGACAAAGGATTTGGGAACAATTAGCCAATCAGTGACATTGGCGCATGCCCGTTCGCTGTGACGTATTAACACGATCAGCTGATTGGTTTCGGTATTTACAACGTTTGTTACTTTGTACGTTCAGGAATTGAAGGACACAGATAATACCAAACACCAGTAGTTTCTGAGATTAGCGCGTTTAAAAAAACAAAGAAACAAACAAACTCTGCCGCTTTATAATATTACTATAGATTTAAAAAAAGAAAATTATGTTGCATTCGATACTTTGAATTCAACTTTCTGGAATGTTGCAAATTGCAATCAAGGTCATCATGGCTTACGGCAACAATCGAAACACATCGGAGATTCTTCAATCCGTTGGTATTACGTTCCATTTGCATTCCATGTGCTCTTGTGCAAAAATTATATTTCCGAGCGGTTGCATTTTCAACCGGTATTACATCGAAACATACAGAGTCGAGGCAGATTAGGTACTCCATTTTAAAATGTTGAATTTAAAGAAAATTGAGAAACCCACCTAGAATCAGAATATTAACTTATCAATCTGTAAAAATCTGTAGATTGATTCTGATAATTACACACAATAATAAAGTTACAATGCAGTCTCGATATGTCAGCAAAATGGTATTCTCATAAACGCCAAACCTACATCCAATCGTTTCGATTAGTCCAAAATAACTAATCTCTTTGATTGGTATACCAATAATATTTTATAATAAGACTAGCTGTGCCCGCGACTTCGTTCGCGTGGTTTTTGAATGACTTAAACCGTTTATGCAGCGCTCGCATCGAATGTTTCAAAATGTAAACAATGTTCCCCGTTTTTGCAACATTTCGCACTGACGCTTCGCTCCTTTTGATAGCAGCGTAATGTTATATAGCTTAAAGCCTTCCTCTATAAATGAACTATCCAACAAAAAAAAAATCAAATCGGACCAGTAGTTTCTGAGATTACCGCGCTTAAACAAACAAACAAACTCTTCCGCTTTATAATATTAGTATAGATATTTCATTTATAATTCACTGAAGTAAAATTAAAGTCAAAGTTTAATACGATTGTGGTTATGTTTCAAAGGAGCTCTTGAATGTATGCACGGAAATAACTTCAGCTGAAACTTTCCTTTATTAAAACTAGGATTTGCGGTTTGATGTTCTAATAACTAGCGACGCTGCACTTAGCTGATAGCACTTATCCTTCGCATTGTCCGAAGAAATTACTTATAATCAAATTAGAGCCCGGATAGTTGACCTCACTTATTAAGTTAACCACCCTCTAGTCGCATTGAAAACCATTTGACTGCAACAAAACCCGCAGATGTTAAAACATTCCATTGATTCCGATGAGCTTAATCAACCAATTCTGTTGAGTCATTGTGCAATAATTCTGTACACCATTCCATAAATTGAAAAAGATCTTTGTGCTGTACTTTTGCTACGTGAACATAGAAATTGAATTGAAATAATAGTTATAACGGGTGTAAAAAGAGCAGTCGCTATAACATCAGGATATTAGATTATACTACCTTTTCTCATTCTAGAAATGTATTATTTTTTCAAAAATTAAAAAAAAAATGTTTTGGCTTTATTATTATTTTTGCGACAAAAAAATAAGAAATGGTAAAAAGAAAAAAAAAATTAGTTTTTGACAAAAAAACATTTAAAAAAAATGCATTTCTGATATGAGGAAAGGTAGTATAATCGTATCTAAAAGTTATAGTGACTGCTTTATGCGTCATTCAATATAATAAATTTAGGGTTCAGCGCGCAAAGGAAAAAAACGGAACCTAATTACAAGTCTTCACTGGAACAGGCTGTGGATCTCAGTTTATCTGCTGCCGCTATAACCACAAAAGATAATAAAATAAATATTTAAGTACGGTTTCCAGGTAAGAAACTTCATATAATATTTGGGTAAGGAACCCTTTGTGCGTGAGTCCGACTCGCGCTTGTTCCTTTTTTAATCACAGCTGGAAAATCAATTACTTAATGACATGACAGTCACAAATAACAACGTCTTGTGCTTAAGGCTGGGTATATACAATGGTTAGGAATCGGGAAGACCGGACCAAAATTAGGTCATTGGCAAACTCACTCTATTTTCTTTTATAAACTAAATTTAATTCCAATCCAATCCCAATGAAAATTTGGCATTAGTGTCGTGTTTTAGATAAATAAACTGTCAATTTCCATTTCATTACGATCGATTGGAATTTTAACAGTAAGGGGGCTGGACGAATAGAGCTGATTATAAAAAAGGGTGGGACGAGGTGACAAATTTTACAAGTGTGTTCGATTTTCAAGTATATTGTATTTTTTTGGAAGGCTGGTCCTAAGTATGGCTGACATCACTGCGACCCAATTGGATGTATTATAAGTATTTAACGGAATCTTTGCAATAATTTAATAATTTTCACCAATGTCTTGAAGACTGATTTGAAATTTCACGTACGTATGAACAAGCAATTAAGTTTTTTTTAAATTAATTTTTTATATTCATTCTGTATTTGCTCCGGACTGGAAGATTCCGGAAAATATAGTCCTAGCCTAGTACACGTATTACGAACAATGCGTATCTACAGGTGGTAGTTCCTACGGCTAGTATTATTAGTGGATATCGTTGCTAATCCGCCCATCGTTTATAATTAATTGTCGCTTTGAACTTCAATCATCCAATCATTTAAATAACTGCCTGCATTGAATAATCCATTTAATTATATAACTCACTCAGATTGATTACGCAAATACTATACAATAAAACAGAAGTGAGTGTTAATAATTTACTGACGAAATTCTCGAGTTATTTTTACCCGAAACATACCTAGTATACGAGTATTTGTAAAACACGAAAGGAAAAACGAATTTAAACATTTTCAACAGTTAATGGCGTTTCATTTTCGATGAGTCGAAGTCACTAAAAGTCCCAATAAATCTATATATCTCCTCTCTTCTCTTATATATAAAAATGAATTGCTGTTCGTTAGTATCGCTAAAACTTATGAACGGCTGAACCGATACGTGTATTTTTGGTCTTGAAATATTCGTGGAAATCCCGTGTAGGTTTAAACGGTTCATCACAAACTGTCTCTATGCGCAACGAAGTAGGCACGGGTCAACTAGTAGAATATGAAAATAAATCTCCCGTACACAATTTGTAGGTCTCTCCCAACTTGTCCCATAACTGACTGCTTTGGCTCCCAAACGACACGACCCGCATATCCGCGATTGCTATCATGAATACTTTGTTTAAGTGAATGTCCATGTGATCCAGAGTGCCATGGTCTCTCATGGTCCCTACCCTCCTAGCAATAATCTCCAAAATGCTTCACGCTATCACTCTAATATACCAATGTATAGATGTAAAAAACAGTCACTGTAACTTTGGGATATGATTATTTTATTTTAGTTTTTTTTTATTTTAGTCGCTTGTTAACAACGAAGGTCATTAGCGACTACCATAGTTACATTTATATTTTTTACAAAGTTAATTGTCTGTAGCCTGTATGTATCCTTGATCAGTTAAACATTTTTTTTTCTTTTTTGTTATTCTTGTGACTGAAAAATAATAAATTGTAAAAAGTTAAAAGTTTTAATTTCTGTTTTCATACCATGTCAAACAGGTCACGTGCTAAGTTCACGAAGCACTTGTGTTACGGGTACCATGCAAATATATTTAATGCTTTTTATTATTCATATTATATTTAAGATATTTATTGATATACATCCATGATCCACGAACATTGAAAACTTTGTTCCCTCGGCAGGAATTGACCACGCGACCCGCGCCGAAGCGCCTCTGAGTCACAGAGGTCGTCGACACTATTATCCGATATACCCAAGGGAGCTTATTATACCTACTTATTACAAACTAGATTGCGTACATACTAACTACGTCGACCAAGGGTTCGTAATTTGCAACGTTGTAATTCGCTGTGAATTGATCCAGAATTACTATTGAAGACATACATGAATCGAAGAAGGTGATATGTCGCAAAAAAATACCCAGAAAATTGAATTTAAAATGTCACTTAACATTTTTAGGATATGTAGTAACGTATCAAGTACGTTGCTTCTAGAGATGGATCTTATGATTAATGTACTTAATACTTTACGACGTGTTCTAAAATGTGTGACAGTTTGAACTCAATTTTCACGAAATCATAATTTTGCTCCGTATCACCTTCATCTATTCATGTCTTCAATTATCCTTACATGTTTTATACGGTGAATTATAGGTCATATAGCATGCCGAATGTGGTGTAAAGAGAATGACGAGTAGAGCATATAATATATTATAATATTATTTTATTAGATTTTTTTGCGAAAAAAAAAATCGACGGCCTAAAATGACAAGGAATGAATCCAAACTTGCGCTCGCTGGCTCCTAGTTTATACAGATAAACGGACTGGTGGAAACTCATCTGTTTTGTTACTTTTATGGAAATTTTTAATCGTGATTTGTCGCGTTATGGTAAGTAATTTATATGAGGTGCCAAAACAAAAAATGCTTAACGCGTCCTTCTTTTCACACTATATTCATATAGGAACCGTGAATCAAATCACCTGTATAAAACAAATCCCTGCGCCGTGTCTGTTTGTCCGATAAACTCAAAGACTGCTGCGCCGATTTTCGTGCCTTTTTCACCTATGAATAGAGTGGCTCTCGAGGAAGATTTTAGTGTATTCATCAGGTTGGTTGCCGGGCGTTACCGCGTCAAGAAACCAAATTCTAACGCGATAGGAAGTTTGCCGGGGCAGCTAGTACATAGGTACTACATGAGGTCAAGTCAATCCTAACATCGTAAGTGAATCACGAATGATTCACGTACAAACTCTTCGCGGAACGGCAATTCTTAACACGTAGCTCATAAGTTTCACGGAATAAGCGCCATTAATAAACATATTCTTTTCCTCTAAAACTCTCTACTTTTACTTCTGTCGCTGCAATATTACAGGCGCAGGACCGACTTTTTACATGCCCATCCGACGCATGGATCATCTTTTTTGTCAGACAATCAAAATCAGCCTGCATTGTCCTAACCAAACTTGAAAACAACATTTTTGTTGTTCCAACGCGGGAATTTAGCCCACGACCTCCGGGTAGAGAGCGAAGCTCTGAACCACGAGACCACGGAGGCGCTTTTGAGCGTCACTTATTAATGCGGTGGCGCTTAAAAATATACTTCGAATCAGCCTAAAACAAGTATCATAATATGAGACTAAACTTGAGAATGCACTGCCTCTAATTAAAACCGAATCCGCTAGCCATTTGCTACCGCTCTTAGGATTTTTTACCTTATTGGTTTGAAAGGTATCTGGATATTAAATTAATTAGACTACTCGCCAACATTGCATGAAGAAGGAAGAGCTGGATCAAAAGGTTTTTTTATATTTCAACCGGTAGTATTGGCTCGCTTTGACTTCGTTAGGAGTTACCGAGGAAACCCCCTAACTGAAAACTTGGTTACTTACTTTAGGTTATTTAGATATTCTGTTTTGATCTTGCGATTGGAATTGGAATCAACTCATGAAGTCTGTTTATTGGCTACACAGGTTAAACTTATACTAAATTGTATGTTTATAGTTTTGTCCGATTGAGTGAAGTATTAAGTAATTCTCGCATTAACTAAACTTAGGGATCCCCTTAAAGTCTTTTTATGCTTGTACGCGTATGGTCAAAGTAGAATTGATTTCTTCCTACACTAGGATGGACAAAATAGTACATTGTTAAAGGAAATCTGTTATTTCCATTTTCGCTATCTGTCGGTTTGTCTATTCTTGTGAGGACAAATACTAGTCTTACGTCATGACATATGCTGGTAGAATGATAAGTCACCTCCTAGAGAGCATCTTAACTTTAAGAAGCATTTGAGAGTGACCGAGTTATGATTAATACTTACTGCTAGTGTTTGGCAGTTCTGTTGTACGAGTATTTAACTGTGCCAGCCTTATTTTACGGTAATATACAATCATACAATAATTGTAAAATTTTCTATTAAAAATATACCTATAAGGATTACGTCTCAAATGCTAAAAGGTTATCGAATAGTGTCCTCCGCTGTCTGTCCATCTCTCTGTTTTCGTGAAACGTGAATATCTGATTTGATGTATTTCTGTTGCTGCTATAACAACACAAAAAAAGAATGAGTCTTTTACGAAAAGTAGTAGTCTAGACTTTTTTTTTCTTTTCAAATAATATGTTTATTTCGAATCGAGGTCAATAGCAATGTACGAGAAGCAATTCATTTTAAGTATCGATATAATAATCTTAAGGAACAAAATGGAAATAGCTTTGAAAACGTCGAGAACAGCTAATGAGAAAAATAAGATATAATCTGTTTATATCTTAAGTTGCAGACATAATATTTCATAATAATTTTATTTTCATAATTGTACTATAATTTTTATCATAGCGTACAAATTAATAGATTGTTTTCAATTTTGGGCTTTTGTTCTATTGTAGGAAAATAACTCTGGAATGCCATCTAAATTCCAATATCAATTTATTTAGGTACCTATATAAAATGTTTGATAGATTTTAAATATCCACGAAATTAATAAGTATATATAATATTTTATAAAGGTTTTAAATTTCCGATTAACATACATTGACTATGATTTACAGAACATTGAAGTAGTAAGTAGTTATGAGCAAATTATTAGGCTTGGAGTGATCCCGAATCTCCCCATCACGTGAAAATTCATAGCACCAAAATAGAACTGTAGGGTAATATAATAAAAGTGAAAATCGAACACATGAGTGTCGAGTTATCACAACTTTCTGGCCTTAGTAAACGCTGAAATCCAAATGGGCATTACGTAAACTGCGCCAGGAATTTTAGCGGAAAACCGCCTCTGATATTTGACGAATGAAATGTAACATCAACATGTAGGTGAGAATGTCCGTCATGTGACCGCTGCATATTATCACTGTGACATTTCATCATGGAATTATTTCATCAATCGTGAAATTTTGGAATAGAATTCCAAAACGGGATTATTGCTCGCCATTCACTTACTGATTAGTTATATTGGCTGTACAATGTACATTGGATGTAATTGGAACCAGAGGATTTTATGCGTGTTATAATCCAATTGTTTAATGGTTGAATTTAATTTAAAATATGGTTGTTATTTTGTAATTAACATCGGTGTTCAGTTTCGCTTTTCAGTAAGCTTAATTTATTAATTTGAAAGTGGTGCGTTGAGTTAGCTGACTCGCAAATGTGGTTAACTTCATAGTAAAACTATAAATGTTGCCCGCGACATCATACGCGCAATTTTGCTTAAATAAATCTGTGCCTGCATTAAAATCGTAATTAGTTTCACAGTCTACTCAATTGTAAACAAACAAATATTTCTCTTATTTTATAATATTAGTAGATATAGATGTAAATATTTTTATTAGAGGGTATCCCTTACTAATCTACATGTTGGGCATTAGGACGATTATAATAAACACATAAACTTATGTAACAGCTTATTTCTGCTGCAAGCAAACACAATCTTATAGTGCAAACATATCTTGTACACTACAAAAGTTCCATTTGAGTGTGAATGCCGTATAATACGATTACCTTAGAAATGTATGGAGGCATTGAAAGAAATTCCTTATTCCTGAGATATTTACATGTTCCATATTCTCGTGTTGAATTTTTAGATTTTACAATTTAGTGCCTGTTCGCTGTGAGTATTTGTGTTCCATTCAAGCATAGTCGAACTTTGCCGGATATTCGAAGTTAAATATGTAGGTAGAATTTTAGCAGACTGTTTAAGTTGTTGGTAGTTCCCACTTCCCACATGTTTGATTTTATATAACTACTAAATTACTGGAAATAGGAACTTTTTTTTCATTAGCTATCCGAATCAGTAGACAAAGAACATCGGCACGGTGTTCAAATCTCGTAATAGTAAAACCTTCTTAACTACGTATAGGTAAATAACTTTAAAGAAAATTAAAAAATAACTAAACCTGGTAGCATTGAGAGAACTGATGATGACAAATTATAGCTCTGAACACCCGCGATCACGTCAGTATCAAGAAACTAGATTTGATTTTTCGTTTTTCGATGCCACAGACAGACGTAAACATAATATGACATGTTTTTGTCGGTGGTTAAAATTATAACACGTGCGTTTTTTTTAATTATTTATTTATTTAATGTCGCTCAAACATCAATGATCATTAGCGACCACTTTAGGTTTACAATATTATATCAAATCATAATAGTTAATTAATTTTAGATACTGTACAGTTTCTTCAGTGATATTAAGATTTTTTTTAAATAACATACCTACTAGTATAAGGGTAACATAAAAAATAAATACCATATAGGGAGGTTCGCATGCAAACGTTCTGTATCATTGGACATTCAATTAATATGTGCTAAACAGATTTGTCATTTTAATTTTTTTTTCATTAGTGTCCTTCGTAAAATGTGTTTCATTAGTATACCCTATTCTTAATCTATTCATAACCACTTACTCCCTTCTATTATGTTACTTTATTTTGCTTGTTTTAAAATCTGCTTGTCTTATCTCAAATAATACACTACTGTTAACCCCATGGCAGTTCCAGAGATTTTAAGCTTAACACCTCTTTTTTTCAAGAGTTAAAAAGCACAGTAGAACCTATTAACCCACTAAACCCGCATTAGGTGTATTGTGTGTGGGGTAATCCAGTCGGTACGAACCGGGTATTAATCGCTCGGTTGATGCAATTTGCGCACCAACCGCGTGATGCCTCTAACCGGATAATAACCTTATAGACGCTATTGGTGCTATAATTCAATTGTTCTGAATAGTATCGGATTATGGTTACTTAGCGATGTGTTATATTACTCCTCTAGCCAGTAGATCACTAATTAATAATAATTAATAAGCACAGACTGTAGGAGCTAGCATTAAGAGTTCAGTGTATCTTTATATTTTACTCTCAGAACTCAGAAGACATTAAATTTTTGTCAATAAATTATGAAAAAAAAAACAAAAACTTAAAGATTTTTTTGATAGTAGGTACGCCATGGTAATAATCCTATTAAGTTATTTTAGTCTTTTGATACAATAATGTACACCTGTTCTTCTAATTACAGATGGTGTAATTTTTAATTACTTTAAGTTAATTGTTTAAGTACATATTATGTTACTAAAAAAACGACCCGTAAACTGAACTAAACACATGTAGTATATAGTAGTAGTAGTAGTCTATAGCCCATATCGATAAATGCAAAAATAAAATATTTAACAAATACTGTATTTACGCCCGCATAATTACATTACCAATTACACGCGGACACTTTACTTTCATGGGGATAAAAATAGCCTATTCGAAAATTACCCCGTATAAAACATCGTTGCTGTTCTATTTATCTTTTACTAAAATCTTACTATTACTAAAAAACTATTATAACTTCTTACTTAAAAACTATTGTATTCGTAGTCTATATTTTTTAAATCTTAATCTAACCAATACGAGCAGAACAGCAACAATTTTTAAATAGGGGTTTATTTTAGATGCTTCTCGGGGATGACATTATAATTTGGCAAATTATATTTTCTACACATTCCGACCGGCTGCTTTCGAAAGAATAGCGATTAGCAAAAATCGCGCAATCGTTTGCTTAACGTCAAAAGAATAATGCTAATCGCTCGCTGTTGTGTTTGAATGCATATTTGTTTCATTTTTGCTACGCTAGCGCCAAAAACAATTTAGTGGCAATCATACGAACTATTCCTTAAAAGTTACGTCAAACAAACATTGACGCCAAATTAATTTTCCAGCATTTTAACTGCTCTCCTGCTTAATTTGGATTTTGGCGCTTATGCTATATATTCACTTTTTAACCGTTCATGAACAAAAATTATGAATTTTTAAAGAATACATAATTATATGTTCCTCGGTTATGTCATTGTACTGGTAATGCAGGTCTGCCCACATTAGAAGATTCACGCCGACTCTAAGGTCACACATTCTTACACCCACGCTGTGTTAAATTTTATTGAACCTTAAATTTTAGATTGTGGCTCTAGCAACAATAAGAAATAAATAAACAAGGTTATTTTGTGTTTAATCCTTGAATACGACGATCCTTTTTAGTATCTTTAAGGCTTCCTTTACGTTGAAATACAAATAAGGCAGCCTGATTATACTAATTTTCGTACCTAATAGTAAATCTAAAGTAAATTCGCGTATGCACTGTTGTCAATAGATAAGAAACATATTTTTTTATATTTACAATAATGTTATGTTTTCAAAAATTCCAAATGTTAGTCCAATTTTGCTCAAAACAATTTTAACGTAGATCTCGCAGCCAGCAAATTGAGTATGACAGCTATGACATATCTACACATTCCCGACATAAATATCAATGGTGTAGGGTATAAAAAGAAATGGGTACGCGTATAAAATGTACAAGTTCAAAGGGGAGTAGTACGCTGGATCACTGAACTGAGACGTAAAAACTTATAAATATACGATACCGTGACCGTGCCTTCCCCCACCAACCCATAGGTGAGAGGGAGACAGCAAGATTTACGGATATTATCAAAGGGTTGGACCAAGGGATTTAGGACGCGATATTTATAAAAACGTGTTCGTAGTCAACGCAAAAAAAAATCTAAAATTCTTGTCCTCTTTTTTGTCGAATTGTCTTTAGAATGACCAATGTTTGGAAAACAACGTTACCGAGGGTGATTCGGGTTGTGTCTTATAAATAAAGTTTAAGTTGATTCGTAATAACATTCCCGGCTGTTCAGGGACGAGGTATATTTGAATACTGTAAACGATTTTTCCAATTATCCATATGTATCTTCGTTCATCCTCATGTTCACTGATTAATTTACAATTAACATGTAACTTTCATAACTACAAGGAGTTTCATAGATCATTTTTCCAGCAGTTCTATAGAGTCCATTTTAATACAATGTGATCTTAATGTAAACAAAGCTCGGTACGGTCTTCTATAGTACTTACAATTTAAATATCCCCTATTCACCGATATATAAAAAAAGACCTTTAATTTGGTCGAATTTAATTTTATTGTTTACATCTTAATCACATTAAACCGAAACGGAGTGTATGTAGGGAGCCTTACGCAACAATTTAGAAGGAGATATTATGTCTACTTTAGGTTATACTTTTGTTAGTTTCTAAAATTATTTTATTTTATTATTTAAAATCTAAAATTATTAAGTATTTTGACTTTACTAAAAAATTGTAGTTTTACAGATACGAGGTTGTGAAGGTAAAGAATATAAATATAACGAGTTACTAGTAATTAGTAACTCGTTATATTTATATTAGTTATTTATATTAGTTATTTATATTAGTAATATATAGTAGGGGATTATAACTAGTTATAATCCCCTTGCGTAATCAAAGGATGACTCCAGGTAGTTTGGGAGCCCTTGGCATCCTGAAGAGATTACGCTGTGGCATAACGTTTTTGGCATTTGAGTTTATCGTCCTTTTGATAAAGGTTGAGACAAATGAGCATTCCTGCCGCGATATCGTTAAAACGCCATTTTGTCTGTAGGCATTTAAATGCCTACTGAGATTTAGTTAGACCCGTAAGTCGATTAGATTTAGTTGCTATTTTTAAGCTTTATCTGACTGACTACGGCGATTTTTTTCATTGTAACGCCTACTACTTATCCGATTTTAATGAAATAGGTTTCAATGGATTCGTAATTATAATTCGTCGATCGTGTAACATAGGCATATTTAGTGCCAATTTCACAGACACATGTTAAAGTTAACCCTTTATTAAATACTAGCTGTGCCCGCGACTTCGTACGCGTGGAAAAGTGATTTAGGACACTTTTATATTTTTAAATATATTTTTAGTTTATTGGCGCAACCGCTGACAACTTTCGCCAATAGGTACTCCCCAGTGTATCCCAGTGTTGATCCCGATCCAGCAAGTCACGTACCCGGCAAGCCTCTTGGTATGCAGGGTATAATAATAATATAGTACCATCCTTTCGGAGCTCGGCAAAAGAAGTAGGCCTTCGAACAATATGTAGAAGTCAGCAAAGGTATTCGAAGTTAAGATAATATTATTCGAATGCACCGTATAGACCCAGCCAATTTTTCACGTTAATTTAGTAAATGATTTAACTTCGATGTCCGTCTGTCTATCTGTCTGGTTGTCAAAATTTTAACACGTGTAGGTATCAAGCTAACAATCCTATTAAATACTCAGGATCTTCTGTCCCTTCTGGCTTTGAAAAAAACAGACTCCTTAGCCACATCTACCCAAAGATTCAGCCGTATCTCTCTAATTTTCGACACTCCAAAGGGAACCAAAATTAAATTTGATACGAAGCAACGTCTTAATAGTGCCGACATAGAATAAATTGCGAAACCATAAAATTATTTTCAATTTTTTTGAACTTACTACCGTTTTTGTCATTAATATTTTGAGATATTAAATTGAAACATAATATATTTCAATTATTAAGGTTTAAATTTAAATTTATTTAAAACGAAACTCTCGGTTAGACATGGGTGCAGCGGCACGCCCCGTCAAGGAGCAGGCTTACTCTCGACACAACCGAGAATCGAATCAGTTCGATCTCAACGGATTTGGTGTTTTATTTGGTAGATTACTTTGGAACTAATTAGGATAAAGAAAACCTTTGGAACCTAACTTTTTGTACACCCGACGATATCAATCGACATAGAACAAAAATAAACAAACGTCAATTTATTCGGGAGTATGCGGCACGATCGAATCTGAGTCAAAATCGAATCAGTTTGGAGAGTTAGGCCCCAGCTCGGCGCGCCGATCGGTTTTAGTAGCGTTTTTTTATTAACCTACCCTAAGTATAACAATAATATAAATAAATTAAATTTAGTTTTAAAGAAAACATAAAATAAAAAAAGATTAAATTTGAATGTTTGCAGCGCGGTTCCTGCCGCGCTTCATACAAACGTCCAGCATTTTTTTTTAATTGTCATAAGTTTTTTATTTATGAACCGATTGAGATGAAATAAATGTTAAGTCAAGATTACTACAAATATGATTGAACCACATCTAAATCGGATAAGCCGTTTCTGAGATTAGCGTGCACAAATGCACCGACAAACAGACAAAAATAAAAAAAAATATTGTTTTGGGTACTATTGCATAAATAAAAGTCTCCTATAATAACACAGGCACAGTTAGCACATTTTAATAGTATTTTTTACCCAACAGTCTACACTACACCAGCCCGGCTCGGAAGTAAGACGTCACCCAGCAGCCTGCATTACGCGGTGCCCGGTCGAATCACGGCGAAACGATTTTAATTTTGCTATATTTCCTAAATCATTATATTTGCATGGTATAAAGGGCAAATATTATAGTCTTCATGGAATGCTTAAGCCAACTAACGTATTAAAAATGATAAGGATTAATACCGTGATGGTATAAATAGCTTTCCAAAAACCGCTTAATTGCCCGTTTTTTAGTTTATCGCGAAAGGCTTTCTTTTAATTATACAGTTAATTAAGTTGATTTTATACAATAGATGATAATTTATTTTAATTTGTGAAGCAAGTTCAAAAATACAATTTTTATATTATTATGACACTGTGAAAACACTGTTTTCCCAGAAAAAAAATCCTGATAGTTAGGTACTTATTTGATGTTCTAATCTACTTTAGTGCCACGTTCTATTGCTTCGCGTCACTGTGTAAGCGGTCCCCCCGCGCCCCCCGCACAAACCGTTCGACCGCAGGCCGCGCGCGCGAAATTCATCCGACTTGCTTCAAATTTATCGTCACTGCTCGGCTCCTATGTATCGTAGCGTTATGTTATATAGCCTATAACCTGCCCAATAATATGGGCTACAATCGTACCAAGTTTGGTTAAAATCCCTTCAGTAGTTTTTGTTCCTATCGTGCACATACAGACAGACAGACAGACAGACAGACAGACAGACAAAAATTTTACTAATTGCATTTTTGGCATTAGTATCGATCGCCAATCATCCTCCAATATGTATTTTGAAAAAATATTCAATGTACAGAATTGACCTCTCTACAGTTTTATTATAAGTATTATTATAAGTATAGATCATGTTATCCCTCCCGTATTTCCTGTTAATAAATAAGAAGGCATGGTATTTTAACAAGCCGTTAACAATAACGTTGAAGAAAAAAGGACTTAAGTAGGTCTGATTAAAGTGTTTTAAAAAAATTGTGGGTATTTACCAAAATAACTCGGGAGGAGCGCCTGCTCAAACAGACGAGGTATCACGGTCTTATAGAACACGATTCATGGCATCGTATTTGGTGGTAGGTATCTCTACATATCGCTCGAAATTCAGTGCATTAGAAGGTAGATTGATGGTAACTATTTAAATTAATTCAATTAGAGTTGCTTTTTATATGAAAATTATTAGTATAGCTATGTTATAACTAGTGATGTTCCCGGATTTAATAAGCGGATATCCGAGAAAAAGAAGAATTCGAATCCGTAGTTTTGTCTGTTACTTACTCTCGGATCTACTACGGATCTTTTACAGGTAGAATTAAATAACTACAAAATTACATTCAAAGTATTTTTTACCTATGTGATATATAGTATTTATATCTATACTAGATAACTGAAGGAATCTTTATAATAAGATCGATATTAAAGCAACTTATAACGACACTTTTATGGCAATGAAAAAACTAAAACTTATTTTTTTATAATTATAATGAAATCCATCAAGTATAATCGATATTAAAGTAGCTTATAACGTCACTTTTATGACTGTGAAAAAACTAAAACTTATTTTTTTTTAATTAAGTATAGTAAAAATTATAAATTAATTTATATAATTAGACAGCGAGCGTGACGACAACTGTCGATTTAAGGCTTCGGGAGCGTCGATACCAATAGAATAAAAGAATAAAAATCCGTATCCGCGGATCTTGCCACTAAATATCCGTAATCAGATCCGTATCCGCGGATATACATTTTTAACGATACGGCACATCACTAGTTAATAACAGGTGAAAAAAAAGATAATTTATACGTTATTACTTATTATTCGTGCCCGACTCAATAATTAGGCCACACCCCTAATGACATCACCGTTCTGTTTTTAGCCGACTTTTTAAGTGCTCGGTCGATACTAAGGGTCTTATCACACTAGCAGTTTGCGAGCGGAGCTGCAGGCGCGATGTACGCCGCGGCCAAAAGCAAATAAATAGCAAATATTTATAATTAAACCTTTTAACATGTCCAAAACTTCAAAAAAAAAATTCAAAGTTTTTGAACAAAGAGAATTTAATAATTTTATTGAAATCTGCACGTGTAATAATAAATACAGGTTGTGTTTTTCTGTCCTCTAAACTCTAGTATGAAAAATAGTTAAATTTTTCTTAAAAATATGCGCTATAAAAGGAATGATATAGGGTCATATCTTATTTTCTTTAAAATCAGTCGGTTTGATTCCCGACTAGGGAAATTAGTTAGTTTTTATCAAAAATTATGCTCGCAACTCCTTTCAGCATTTTTCGCTATCTCCTATAGTTTCGGATATTGCCTACTAGTTATGACCTTTTTAAGATTCGTCCTGTATTGTATATTATTTCTTATACTTAATATACCTTATTTAAAAGCTATATATAAGGTTATATTTTTTTACCTTACATATAGAGTAAAAAAAATATATGTGAAACTGCAGATTTGCATAATGTTTACACAGGAATTATCGTTAACACAAAATTTATTTAGACATTGAGAAAAGGGCTTAGTATTTAGCTAGTAAAAAATTTAAAATTGTTTATATATAAATGAATTGCTGTTCGTTAGCCTCACTAAAACTCGAGAACGGCTGAACCGATTCGACTATTTTTAGTCTTAATATATTCATGGAAGTCCAGGGAAGGTTTAAACGGTTTGTATGCTCAACGAAGTGGGCACGGGTCAGCTAGTATAGTTAGGGTTGAACCGGTGGTAGCTTGTTTTTCTTGTTGACTTTCCGAAAACAGCTTGTTAAGTTTCATTTGGAAATAAAATGTTTTTTATTTTATTTTATTTATTTTATATATATATACAGAATCAATAATTGTGTGCAACTATGGCGTCTCCACTAGGCTTTGCCTGTCCTGCAAGCCATTAATAAGGTTGTCTATTAGGTACACTCAGGCCCGTATAAATAAAACAATCTCAAACCCAACCTCACCCTGAGAACATATTTGACAGATAAAACAACGTTTCGTTTCACTTTTAAAAGTGAACAACTTAATAATGTTACATAGTACTTTAATTTATTTTCTTTTTATACCGTTATATTCATATTATAGATTACAGGAAACAATAAAAGAAGTGTAATGTATATTTTTATAATCTTTATTTTTACGTTTTAAGAAAGAAAAAAATTAAAGTATGTAACATAATTGAAATTCTTCATTTTTAAAAGTGAAACGATACGTTTTTTTATCTCTCAAATAGGTTCTCAAGGTGAGGTTGGGTTTGAGATTGTTTTATTTATACGGGCCTAGTTTGGTTGCCTAACCTTATTAAATATTTAATACTATACAAATTCTTTTCTCTCAACCAGTGTTTTTCTCAATTCGATTTGATAACCTCCCGCGGCAACCAATAACCGCAGTGTTGTGTGATGACTCTGGATGACCAACAAGTAACAACCGTGCCCTAAGATTTCGATTCCTAGTCCAACGGGAATTGTGAATACACCAGCTCTAAACTGACATTAAATTCAGTTATAAACATGCGAGTTTTATTTTTATCCCTAAGGAGAAGAATGACCTTGTAACGTTTCGTACTGAGTTCAGTGTTGCCAACTTAGGGATTCCCCCTGTTTTAAAAGGAAAAAAAAATATATATATATTTATTTATTGCTTTCTCCACAAAGGTTTTGATATTTAAGCTACAATACAATTTCGCCCATAATAACATAAAAATGTATTTAGTCTTTTAATCATTCACCGTCTTCCACATATTTTAACTGTGCCAAATTTAATACTACTCCGTTCGTTTAGTTCTAGAAACTGTACCTTAACTTTAATATAATTAAGCTACTATATCGACAAGCGATTAGAATGAACGAAGGAAGTCAACCTGTAGAATGTAGATAAATACATAGACTTATGGAATATTATAATACCATAAATTATTTTCATGTATAAAGAACAATATATATTGTACATTTAGTTTGTCAATGACACAAAATAAATA
This sequence comes from Celastrina argiolus, assembly GCA_905187575.2. Taxonomy (NCBI): domain Eukaryota; kingdom Metazoa; phylum Arthropoda; class Insecta; order Lepidoptera; family Lycaenidae; genus Celastrina; species Celastrina argiolus. The sequence continues at coordinate 11,799,914 of LR994583.1, read as the reverse complement.
TTGGTATTTTCAAGTATTTGCGATATATTTTTACTTCCGTTTGGGGAGATTTTTTGAGAGAGTTGGTAACACTGAGTACTTGTATCAAAGTATTATGAAACAGTTTATATGTCCAAGACCGTAAAATGGCGTAAGATAGTAAGGCACGTATGTAAAGAAAACTTCTACACATAATATGTATTTTATAAATATTTGTATATTTGCCCACTTCGTTGAGCATACAAACCGTTTAAACCTTCCCTGGACTTCCACGGATATTTCAAGACTAAAAATAGCCGAATCGGTTCAGCCGTTCACTAGTTTTAGCGGGAGTAACGAACAGCAATTCATATAAATTATATAAGATGCCTTAGTTAAATAGTTGTAAAGTAAACTAAAAAAGGGTGTACTTACAGAAATATTAAGGCTTTGTATAATGCCAATGACCTCATACGACTATTTGTATGACGAGGAAGGATTAAAAAAATAGACAAGTCTGCAAAAACTAAAACGATAGTCCTGTGTTTTGCCTCATTACTGAAGTAAGTTTCAGCGTCACTAATACTTATATTTAAAGAGATTTATAACGTTAAAAAGGGTGTACTTAACTTATTGTTGTAAGCTATTAAAAACAAAAATATCAATTTATAATGCATATATAAAATTATACTCTAGTAAATAAAATTATTATCAATTTTTTTGGGATTTTACAATATGGTCGTATTCGGAAAAAGGTTTCAAAATAGTTTAATATGTTCAATGTTCATCCAGGAATATCAAAAGCCAATATGTGATATGAAATATAAAAGTAATATTGAGGTTTGTACGGTGTATGTAAATATGCACTAACTCACCACAAATATTAACATCGTGAGTAAACGTATGAAATTAAACTAGTTGTAGGAACGGCTGAGTTCTGCGCAAATGTAATGCAAGTTGATCTCTTTACGTAGAATAAAAGTTAGTACGGCTTTATTGGATTATGCATGATTTACCTGGATGAGGTTTTAATATTAAATACAAAAGTTTGTGTACATTTAATTAACCTGTTTAATGGTTTTTTGAATTTTACGAGTTCATATTCGGAATTCTGGTTGTTGCTGTATTGAAAAACCGCAGTTGGATGCTTGTTGCGTGTGTCTATATTCGATTACTTGTCAAAATGAAATCGGGTCACCATTTATTTATATTTGAAATCATCATGCCCACGATCGATAATCGATGACCGCCTTTTTGTAGTTGAAAATATAACATGAGTACACAAAAATATAACATAATTACACAAAAATATAACAGAAGAAAAAAATATATTAGTAGCTTAAAAATATAATAATATTGTACATCTTTAGCTACCTTTGTTTAGTTGCTTTGGGATGATTTTTCGATCGTTAAATAATAGTTTTACCTGCTGAATAAATATGAGACTGACAGATTTTGCAGGAAACAAATGTCAAAGTGTTTTTCGACAGATATAAGTTATCTGGCAAATGAAAAATCAGCCCTAAGTGTAATATACTCGTACTTCTGAGGTGGAAATTGTTCCACAACTCGTCCAATTAGAATTTAGTATATAATTTTATTTTACAATTAAGATTCATATATTTTGTTTATTATAAAACACAGTCCATATTAATTAATATCGTCACAAAAGGCAATGATGAAAAAGCGAAACAGCAACACAAAGTTTTTGTAACCTACTTTGTACATCGTTTCCCTGGTATTGGAATAGAATGGGAGTGTGTCTGACAGACAAATAAGTCGGCCGAACGTGAAATCGATTTGTGAGTTCTGACCCCTTTTCAACAAGGAGTTCCCGATGCTACTCGCCCCTTTACTACGCTGATTCACTCGTAAATGTGTTGTGCATTTCCCTTTTAAATTCCCGACGAAAAACAGAGTGGTGATAATGAATAAATTTGACGTGTAGGTCTGTGGTATCGTAGCCCCCAAACGGATTTGGATCTAGTTTTTTTTTTTTGTTTTAAAAAACGTGATCGGGAGTGTTTTGAGCTTTAATTTATAATTTTAGTACGCTATCTAATAAATGTAGGTCTATGTTTGTGGTATCGTAGCCCCCAAACGGATTTGAATCTAGTTTTTTTTTTTTGTTAAAAACGTGATCGGGAGAGTTTCTGAGCTTTCATTTATCATATCAGTACGAATTTTAATTTTATTTATATTGATTTAATATAAAACTACTTTGAATGGGGAGAATTCTCGTATTTTGTGTTATGTTAGTGATGTTAATAATGCGTGTTCCATACATTAGAACTTCATATGATTCGTCCTTGATGTCGCCCTTAATATCCAATAATAATATTTAATATTATATTAAGAATTGTACAATATGAACAATTCAACCAAAACGGGTAAGGTACCTACTCGTATATGTTTACACGATTATAAACCGATTTTGAACTAATCTTTTGTTTAAAACGCGCTAATTTCAGGAACTACTGGTCCTATTTAAAAAAAAAAGCTTTTTTTGTTGGATAGTCCATTTATAGAGGAAGGCTTTAGGCTATATAACATTACGCTGCGACCAATTGGAACGAAGCGTCAGTGAGAAATGTGGCAAAAACGGGAAAAATTATTCACATTTGAGGCTTTCGTTGCGTGCGCTGCATAAACTGTTTAAGTTACTCAAAAAATATACATACATGAAAAATTATTCCTTTTTAATTATCATATTCACAAAAACCAAAGTGAGCAATCAAAAGATAATCGCGATACTTGCGAACGAAATCGCGGGCACAGCTAGTAATTAATAAAATTATAATCATTTTTTATTCATTAATAATTAACAATAATTTAATAATAATTCACAACATAAATAATAATCATCAGCTCGCTTACTCCTTGACAATGACGGGTTGGGTATGTTTATTTCGGCACCTTCGTCGTTTTGATGTCAATCAACTTTATTGTAGAAACCTCGCAAAAGCAAACACGTTGTTAATCTTTTTCTAATACTTCTTGTTATAGTTAATGGAGTCAGGCGTTACCTTGCATCAAACGCATGCCTATGCGTACATACACTCACTTATTTGCTTGCAGTTATCATTTTTAGCGGGATATTGCTAGATATAATAATAATATAAAAAAAATACTTCTTGTTAATATTAGGTCTTGAGGGTCATTTTACTACACTGCACTCTACGCTATAATTTGTTTCTCCTGGAAATTGAAGTTTTTAATACACTCCAAAATAATATAGACATCTTGGCAGATATCCAGGAGCCTCGAAACCTCAAAGAATCGGCTAGACATTATTATTACGCTGAACCGGTGGGTTTTGAATCCAGTTTATTTGCTGGGAAATTGAAACTCAAATTGGATGGTACCTCTCAGGGTCCATACCTGAAAGGTGAAATTGGAACCTTGTTATATTTATTAGATTACATTATTAGGGATGGGCCGAATGTGGTTTAAACCGAATACGAACTTCGGCCGAACATTCGGTAAAAATGAAAAATTCGGCCGAAGTTCGGTTCAATTTCGGCAAGTGAATAAGCAAGTCGCAATACGAAGAAGCGCTTCGTGTTGTGACTTGTTTATGCACTTGCTGCAAATATACCTATATATAATATACCTATATATAATATACCTATATATAATATACCTATATTGTAAAGAAAAAGTACCTAGTTTTAATTTTTGTTTTTTGATTAAGGTAGATTAGATTTCTAAGACTTGATGAGAAGGGCAGTAAAATTTTGTTTTTGATTAAGTAAGAAAGATGGCTGGTTTTGTTAGTAAGAAGAGCGGTTTAATTTTGTGTTTTGTTTGATTAAATAACCAAAGATTTTTGAGACTGGTAGTTAAAAAGGCCAGTTTAAGTTTATGTTTATCACGTATGATTACTTTTTCTAATTCAAATAAATGACTTTGAATGAATATATCAGACTTATTTTATTTCACTGAACATTTTCAGTAATTTCTATTATGAAAGTGCAAGTATATTTAGTGCCGAATGTTCGGCATTTTAACCGAAAATCGGCCGAATGACGAAGTTCGGTTCAAGTTGCCGAAGTTCGGTTAAACCGAATGTAAAACGAATTTCGGCCCACCCCTATACATTATATATGTATATAGGACTTCGTTGTCATTTTGTATATTTATCACCATACTGTGTCTCAAACACCACGATAGCTAGACAATTGCATATTTTAAAGTTATTTCTGTTGCAGATATAATATCAAAGTAAAATATTTTAAAGCAAAAACAGACGTGATTTTGTACAATGTTCAATACCTTATTTTAAACACAGAGCATTTAAGAAAATTTCGATACATCCGGATTTTTGAGCCGATAAAAAAAATCTATAATAGGTACGTTCCTATTTTATGTAAAAAAGTAAAACGTATTTCACCAAAAAGGAGACTACATTCTGTTCTTAAAATAATTATACCTATTTCATACATTTTATTTTAAATTATTACATTAGTATTATGAACCTTATTTCGTTTGGTCATTGCTCTAGATTTCATTTAGGTGTCACTAGATTCTAGAAAGTCTCATTTGCCGTAAAAGACTAGATAGTAGACGTTTCACTAGAGTCTCATTCATACAAGGTGTAAAATAAATGAGTGATAATACTTTATATAGAGTTTACTGTTAGTGCATATAAGCAAAATGATTCTTTTTTAAATTATTGTATGGGAAAATGTATGATGTTGGCATTTATCATACAAACGTGAAAATCGAATATAAGTCTTTCAGCGCAGGTACTTTCACAGTATACTCTACATAGAGGCGAAGGACATAGACACCCTAGAGTATTATCACTCATTTATTTTTCACCTTGTATATGATTCAAATCCGGAAGTCCGGAGAAAATTCAGTGCACAGAATTGCTCTGGGCTAGCAACAAGGTTAAAAATCGAACACACGACACTCAAGTTGTCAATGGACGTGTATCACGCTTCATAGTCCAAACTAATCTGGGCCAGAAAATCGAATGGCCAACGAATTGTAATAGCTTTGTAAAGGAAGTGGAACTGAATATTTTTCTTTGGAAACAATTCTCTAGGAGCTCTAGTTTAATAAAACAATATTAAATACTAGCTGACCCGCTTCGTTGAACATGGAAACCGTGTAAACCTTCCCGGGATTTCCACGAATATTTCAAGGCCAAAAATAGCCGAATCAGCTCAGCTGATCTCGAGTTTCAGCAAGACTAACGAACAGCAATTGATTTTTATATAGCCTATGTTACTCAGTGGTAATGTAGCTTTCTAATGAAAAAATAATTATTAAAATCGGTCCAGTACTTATTGAGTTAAGCCGTTACATACAAAAATAGAAATCTTTCCACTTTATAATATTATTATATATTATTTATATAGTGTAGCTGATGTAGATATAACCCCCGTCAAGCATCAGTGAACTGATAATGATGAATTATATTTATAATATTTTACAGAGCATCTGCGACCTTGTCAGCTTTCAAACAATATAAACCAGATCAAAATCGGTTCATCCGTTTCGGAGTTTCAATGCCACAGACAGACACACATATTTATAAACTTCTAACTTGTGACACCATTCAGTTTTTGTCGTGGGTAAAAAACATACAGGTTGAACGTTTTAGAAAAAAATATTACGTGATGTTGTACTCTTTTAAATATAATACCTAGTGAGAAATCGGAGAATCTTTTTGTAGGCCGATTTTCGACCGATTTGGCCACAGATACAAATATTACCGATTTTCTGTTACGACGTTCGCTTTGCCCTATAATAGGCATGACGAAAGATTTTAAAATCAACTTTTGTAAAGTGGATACACATTTTCTAAGTATGAAAAAACCTTTATTTCGGTAAAAAACTAATGAATATCGAAGATTATAGCCATTTTCTAATGTTTGTATTTTCAATAATGCGCCAAAACAGGTCGAAGTGTCATGGCGTCGAGTGTGACGTCACGTCTAGGTAAACGTCAGATGCTTAAGTAAACCATAGATAAAAAAGTAATATAGTATAATGACAGCAGCGATGGACCATGACAGTGATGTTTACCTAGACGTGACGTCATGCGCTGTAATGCGGTGTTTCAATCAAAATGGCCGATCGCACTATTTTAATCTTTTAATTTATTGAAAATCTTAATAATCACAAATTTTATATAAAAGTATATGAGTATTTAAAATCCATTTTATATACATAAATTTTACCCTGAAATCATTAAATCTTTGTTTATTTGTTAATGTCGTCACGCCTATTGCAATCAGTATTATAAGTTTTATTTTTCACCTACTAAAGTCGGTAACAAAAAATATGATGCGGACCCTTATAATCACACTGGGTAATGAGAATTTCTTGCAACACCTATCTGTTATAATTAAGTGTACCACTAAAGGTGTCACTTTACGTGGTCACCTGATATCTGCTTAATATTTCACACCCAGCTAGGCTCTGACGTGTTGCGAAGTCTCTGGCCCTATTCAAAACCACCCTCCTGTCGTCTCGACTCAAATTACCCACACTCGATCATAAAATCTGTGCCATTTGTTTTCAGAATATATTAGGTATATTCTTAAAACAAATTATATTTTTTGATATTTACTAAAACTATTGTTACGTAATGAAATCAATTAAAGAATATTCACAGTAGCAGTATTGGGTGTACAAAGTATATAATACTCAATAATAGTGTATTTTTTGTAGTAAAAAAGTAATACTAGTGTATTTTTTTGTAGTTAAAAAATAATACTAGTGTATTTTTTGTAGTCAATAAATAATACTAGTGTATTTTTTGTAGTCAAGAAATATGGAAAAAAATGTGGCTCGCTACGCTCACTTTCCTTTAATTTTATGGCTACACGCTTATTTTACTAAATTATGTTTACTAGAATTCGTCCCGAGGTCAAAATTCTAATTTTAAATTATAAATGTAAACAGTTTTAGTATCATTTTGCCTTAGATACGTAATGAAGTTTAAATATTACTTTTAAGCATTATAGTTAGGTATATTACCAAATACTGCCCTGCACTGATTATTTCGAAACTATAAGTGTAGAAAATATTACACTTCTTCTTCCGTCTAAGTATCGTAAAACAAAGTTTTTGCTTCATACACAAATGATACAAATTGTTTATCTTACATATAAAAATGAATTGCTGTTCGTTAGTCTCGCTAAAACTCGAGAATGGCTGAACTGATTCTGCTATTATTAGTCTTGAAATATTCGTGGAAGTCCAGGGAAGGTTAAAACGGTTTATATGCTCAACGAAGTGGGCACGGGCTAGCTAGTTTTATATATTTGTGTCATACTGGCTGATAATGATGAACGTTGTTTGTTGACTCAACGCAGCTTGATTTTCGACCATCATTACATAAGTGCAGGTCAAACTATATCACCAATTATGGCGAACATGGCCAGTCCACTCGACCTGCCTGGACACCTCGCCTGTCCTTATGAGATTGAATGTCGTCAGCGGTCGGCCGTCCATTATGGTGTACACTGTAGACTCAGTTTTAGTTGTAGTAGAAGCCTTTGTTTAGTGTTGCCAATTGGTTTAATTTTATTTTCGAGTAGCTAATAAAGTAATACTATACAGTCGAACGTAAAATTAATGTGAAGACAATTTAAGACATTAATGGGTGAAGATGATATGACGCAATTTTTTTTACCCACAAATTGAGTTTAAACACAACATTTTAGGATATGTAGTAACGTATTAAAGACATTGATTCTAGAGACGGTTCTTAACAATTATGTACTTAATACGACGTATTTTAAAATGTTTAAGTAACAGTTTGAACTCCATTATCTCGAAATCAGAATTTTGCTGCATACATCCATTACCTTCATCCATTCATATCTTCTATTTTTATATTTTATACTAGGTGTGCCGCCAATTTCGTCCGCATTAATTCGCCCATGATTTTGACACTTTCTTCATGAGTGCACCGCTCATAGTGGTCTAAACGTGATAGTATCATATAACCTTCCTCGAAAAACGGGCTATCCAATAATCAAAGATTTTTTTAAATCGAAGATTCTGAGATTAGCGCGTTAAATTAAACAAACAAAATAAACAAACTCTTCAGCTTTATACATAATAGTATAGATTATCAGGTTATTTTTTTGTTACCTTCTATTTTGGCTTCACTGAAGAGTATAAGTGAAAAACGTTTTCATGCATAACCAACTCTATAATGCGAGTTACGTAACTTGAGTTATGTTTCGAAACAACGAAATGTTAAAATCATTTAAAGCTTATAATTCGTGTGAAAATTTAATGAACGCTGTGAAAACTCCTGTTAATTAAGTGTGACTAATTTAACATTTCACGTTTCAACTTTTTGCATAGCCCTGTATCAATGTCCGACACGTGTGAAGTGGCACTTAGAAGTAAAATAACCTGGCATTGATATTAAAAATATGTATAAAGAATAGTTTTGGTGATAAGTATAAATTACTACTACTTATCTACATATTTATTCATTCATATATATTGTTAGTGTTAGTGTTTATTATAATAATAATGTATGTAATGATAACTAGATTAAGAATAAATTGTTAGCAACTAAAATGAAATGTTAAGGAATAAATTAGGCTAAATAAATAAATAAATAAAAAATAAAAAAATATATTACTAACTATGACATTATTCTGTACACCATTGTCACTAAACAAATAATTGTAATCGGCAATTAAACAAATTGTAAAACAAAAACTGTAGATATAATATTTGGGATAGAGAGAGAGATCTGAAATCAGTGTTGCCAGTGTGATTATTTCATTATCATTTCCCAAAAAAGTACTCTCTGAAAAGGTACGGATCTTGACTCAATAGTACGGTTTTTCCAAAACATTAAAATGCTTTAGTCTACCCATAGTAGGTAACTCTTTTATAGTATGTATTAAAACATGAATTACTAGTTAATTTATAAGGTACAAAAAATGTACGGTAGTGGTACGGTTGTATGACAAAAAGTACGAAACACCGTACTTTAATTACTACACTAATAGTATTATTAACATCAGAATAATCGGTGTACATACATAAAAAACCGGCCGAATTGAGAAACTCCTCTTTTTTTGCAATTCGGTTAAAAATGTTCGTTAATTAAAACGTACGAGAGAACAAATCGCGTACAATATCTTATTCCGAGAAGACCATTAGGTAAGTCATGAAAAATGTTTTCGCTCGATTTCAGATTTTTGTTTTTCACTTCAAGTGTTCAATGGTTGTTTTTCACTTCAAGTGTTGCCCGACTTCGAAGAAAACAAAACAGGAAGAATGAGATGATTTTGGCATGGCACGTTTGTCGGTCTGTTGCACCATAGTTCGTAAACTACTGATCTATTTTCAATGAAAGATGTGTCAGATTCGTAATAATAGCCCAGGTAACATAGGCTATATTATGTACGTAGTCGGGTTAGGGTTTTTAAATATATATTGTTATACCTACTAAAAGCTTACACACAATATATTTCTTCGTAATTCTGCCTTCAGCAAAGCCACGCCACCTAATGGTTTGCGTATCGTATCACAAACATTACAGCTTGAAACATAATAACTGACGCTAGGAGTAATGGGTCAGTTTATGAACATCCTACTAGTAAAAATATTTACACACTGTATACAAGGTGTAAAATAAATTTGTGATAATACTTTAGGATGTGCGTGTGTAGAGTTTACTGTGAGCAGCACCCAGCACTGAAAGACTTAATTTTGACTTTAATTTTTTGCATGATTAATTTCTTATATATAAAAATGAATTGCTGTTCGTTAGTCTCGCTAAAACTCGAGTACGGCAGAACCGATTTGGCTATTTTTGGTCTTGAAATATTCGTGGAAATCTTTTTATATTTTTATGCTCAAAGAGGTAGGCAGATCAGCTAGTAATTTATAAAAGTTAATTTTTATACTATTCAGCGCTGGTACTTTCACAGTAAACTCTACACACGGAACCCATACACACCCTAAAGTATTATCACTCATTAATATTACAGCCTGTATAAGCTAGGTATGTCATGTTTTCTTCTTGTCTCATTCGTTAGAAAAGTTGATATACAAACAAGGACAATAAATTATAAAGTGTGTAAACATTTTTATTAATTAAAAAAGTTCTTGTAGATGTTTGTGAGGAGGAATGGCTGCATTTGACTCTAACGCAAAATCTACAAAAAATTTAGAGGGAGTTTGGTGTATCACTAACATAATGGAATAACATAGGCCACTTTTTATCATCAATGTTCGTATCCCGGTATTTGTTAATTGTACCGAATGGGACGAAACTGGGATGGAAAAAGCTGACACGTGAAACAATACTGAATGGCACAAAACGTGAATTGCCTCCATGATTCTAGCGCCGAGTTTCTGAAAACTGTTGCGTAGAAATTACTTTTATATTTTCACGAGTGATAAAGCAGACGGGAATAAAAGTGACGGTTTAGTAGTCATAATAGGTATTTGGTTACCGAAATGTTAACAACGGCTTAAAATTGCAGTACCAAATGGGCAGAGATGAAATAGGTATGAAATTTCCGGTACGGATACCGGTATTAAATTATTTCGGATTATCATTTTTTTTCGTATTCCTTTTTACAATAGCAAAACTTTCATTTCGGATTCGGTTACGGATATTTTTTTATATCCGATAGTTTCGGTTCCGATTACGGAGCTCCCTGACATCCCTGCTTTTGGGCTAACTTCTTATGAGGATTAAAACGTTTCGTTACGTAACGCATTACTCGTCTGTCAAGTCTGGCTTCCCTTTCTCGTCTTCGGTAGCGGCAAACTTCTTTTATTACACTCTAAACCGAGAAATAGTCGTATTAAGTTATCACTTTTGTCGGGCGTCCTGAAACGCACAAGTTTTATTTTCTATTAGACTTGAGTCGCCTAAGCAAGCTAACTAGAATCTAAGGCACACATAAAGCCAGCGTGATAACGTCTCGAAAGACACCAAAGCGGACCTGGGCTCTAATTCTCAGGCCTCGAGCTTAGTTTTTACTATCGGTCTGTCCGGCTCATGCAAATGAGATTTACCGCGCGTGCAAGCAGGATATACTTATATTGGGAACTAAGTTCGAGGCCTGAGAATCGCCGCCCCGGGGGCCTACTCAAGATGCCATCGCTAATTATCGCATACAAAGTTCGATAACAAAATATATGGGATTTGACATATTTTTTGTGTGAATTTATAATCAAATCAAAAAACAAATAAATATTGAATTTAAAAAAATATACCTATTTATTTAACTTTTTACACTTTTTTTGTACAATTAAACAGAGATTGGAACTACCTGGTAAGTATAAAATATACATGTAGGCGGCCCCGCTCTTCCTTTTAAATCTATCATACCTACTTATCATAATAATTTAGGTAACAAGTTTAAAGAATTAGTTTAACATATTGAGAAGTTAAGTTAAAAAAGTGCCTGTGTGTTTTGTGTGTGTGTGTGTGTGTGTGTGTGTGTGTGTGTGTGTGTGTGTCTTTTTGTCTTTCTTACTTTATTTCTTATTTAATTCTAGTGTACTCAATATTCGGCAGGTGGATGTGGCGTGTTCCTATAAAACGGGTCCATCTTTCCCAATTACGAATAATTAAATGTCACAAGTCGTGACCTTAGCATAAGTGTTAATAATTTCTGAGTCATTCATCTTTGCTGATTAAAATACCAGATGTCATTGCCACAGGATGGTGTGTCCTATTAAAGCCGACTACAGCGAAGGAAGGGTAATATAAAGATTTTGGGCGTTCAAGTATATTTTGACCACTCTTCGAATGGCACTAATTTCTCATAAGAAAAAACATTCCCACATTCTTTTAAGCTATTGCATAGCTTCTGTCGCGGGCTTGAGCGTGGGGACAGAATCCAGAAATTCCGTTACGAAAAAAACCTAACACCCCCTAAACAACACTCACTTGGCCCTTTGGGTGGTGGGGTTCGAATCTTCCAATAATAACTCAAACTCGTTACTAATAAGAATTCTATTTCCGAACATAGTCCCACACAACAATAAATATCCTTCACAATACTTATATATTTCACTAATGTTTTCGATAGCGCGATGTAGAAAACTGCAGAAAAGTAACTACGCCATCTAGGTTTAACATTGTGAACTAAAAGTTACATAATAAGCAATAGCTTTACCGCGGCAGTCTCCGAGTCTTTTTTTTCTTCATCGGTCGCCAGACTATTATAAGATACATTGATAGGTATGCATGGCATGTAATAGAGAAGAAAACCAATGCTTCAGTTTCTAATTATTATAGTATGTGGTTTCTTTTTAATCTTTGGGATAAACATCATACATACTTACGTCATAATAATTAAGTATGTAGTACCTAATGTTTGTTCTAGCAGAACGATGATGATTTGAATGTAATGTGTATGTTGTAGTGGTTGTAACAGTAACAGGAACAAATGATAAATATATTTTATATATATATATATGAAAGTAAAAATAGACCAGGTATAAAAAACCACGTAGACGGTAAAAAGTTTTTATAACAAATGTAAAATTTCTCAATTTTGTTGTTTCTACGATAAGATTCTAAGCTACAAGACGGACGTCTAAAATTTAGTTAAAAAAACTTATTCTTTTTCCCAACCATTTGGCGAAATTTCATTCAAGCTCTACTGTTTTAAAAAAAATCTAGGGTATAATTTTAGTACTATGCAACAAAGGGGAGAAAATCATTCTTAGCAATATGGTTGACGTCTAAATGCTTTTATTTCTGTAGTTTACAATTTCTAACTGATCTTGTTAGTTACTGCACAGTGCACAATGCAGTTACCACCTCCCTTATTAGATATACGTAGTTGGAAATGTATACATATTATTATATAAAGTAAATAAAGGGCACCGAAACTAATACTACCTACATATTGTGCCAGATCAATTAGCGCTACAATCAGGATTGCAGCTCGATGTCAATGAAGACAACTTTATTAATGTTACATAGTACTTTTATTTATTTTCTTTTTATACCGTTATATTCATATTATAGATTACAGGAAACAATAAAATAAGTATAATGTATATTTTTATAATCTTTATTTTTACGTTTTAAGAAAGAAAAAAATTAAAGTATGGTAACATAAATAAGTAAAATTCTTCATTTTTAAAAGTGAAAGGAAACGTTTTTTTATCTGTCAAATTGGTTCTCAAGGTGAGGTTCGGTTTGAGATTGTTTTATTTATACGGGCCTAAGTTGATGTATAGCGCCGATATACAATAATCTCGGAGCTCTATGACAGGGCGTTCTTAAAGAAAGGTGTTAAAAAGTCCTTCAAGGGCCTTACTCTCCCAAACTGATACGATTTTGTGCCTCGCTATCCCGAATAAATTGGCGTTTGTTTATATTGATTCTCAGTCGATTGATATGGTCGGGAGTACAAAAAATTACGATCTAACGATTTTCTTTATACTGGTTAGTTTAAAAATAATCCGCCAAATAAAATACCTAAAGTCGTTGAGATCGAACTGATTCGGTTCTCGATTGTGTCGGGAGTAAACCTGCAGGGCCGACGTTGCATTGGATGCATTGGACGATGACAGCTCACCATCAGGTGGCCCGTCTGCTTTATCGTCTAGCCCTAGAGAAAATACAACTTCTCAAAACTATTACAGTTGGCTTCGGCCACCTACCACAAGAGCTAACTTTACTGGTCGGCCAAGCTAGTTGACTCTCTTAATATTTACCACACATATAATAAATATGTTGCCAGCACCTTCGCCCGCATATAACAATAATAATAAATATGTAGCCGTGTGGTGACGGCATTAGAATACAATTATCACCACCCCCGATACTATCCTAGGGGAGTCGTAAGAGGCGACTAAAAGGAAACACACACACATCAACAGCTAGTGGGAGAGAAGGAAAACTCGAAACAAAACCCTGTACCAACCCGTCTAGCCAGCGTGGTACCAGTAGGCTTTTTTAAACCTCCTATGTTTACGCACCAGAAGGCCAGGCCCCTAGTCCCCGGCGGCCCCGCTATTCCTGGCTACGGTAGCGGCCACGGTAACGGCGGGGCGGGGGGTGCTAAGAATCCCCGGAAGAGATCCGGCTACCACCCCCCTTCTAAACGACAACTGGCCCTGGTAACACACAACGTGCGCACTTTGAGGTTAGACGAGAAGCTCGTAGAGCTGGAAGAGGAGATGAACAAGTTGCACTGGGACATTATTGGTTTATAGGAGATCCGAATAGAGGGCGAGGATACGATAACCTTACAGTCCGGCCACTTGTTCTACTACCGGGAGGGAGAACAGAAGTCCCAAGGTGGTGTTGGGTTTATCGTCCACAAATCTCTCATCAACAACATTGTGTCCATCGAGAGTGTGTCAAACAGGGTTGCATACCTTGTACTGAGAATCTCAAAACGATATTCGTTGAAGATTGTACAGGTATACGCCCCATCGTCAACACATCTAGACGATGAAGTAGAAGCTACGTATGAGGACGTCAGTAGGGCCATACGTAGCCCTAAAACACACTTCACAGTTGTTATGGGAGATTTCAATGCGAGGCTGGGCTGCAGAAGCGATGATGAGCTGAAAGTGGGGCCATTTGGATTTGGGCAGAGGAATCCCAGAGGACAGATGCTGGCGGACTTTATGGAGAAAGAAGGACTCTTCATGATGAATTCTTTCTTCCAAAAGCCGCCGCAGAGGAAATGGACCTGGTTGAGTCCCGACGGTGTATTTAGAAACGAGAATGACTTCATTATGAGCACCAAGCGGCAGATATTCAACGATGTCTCTGTGATCAACATGGTTAAGACCGGAAGTGATCACCGAATCGTCAGAGGCATGTTGAATATCAACGTCAAACTTGAGAGATCGCGTCTGATGAAGTCTACGCTCCGATCGTCTCATGTCAATGTCCATATCCAAAACCCCGAGAGCTTTCAACTTGAACTGTCAAATCGCTTCCAATGGCTAGACAGCTGCGCATCAGTGGACGATATAAATAGCAGGCTGGTAGAAACTGTCCATACGGTGGGGTCCAAATTTTTCAAGACCCACCGTACAAATAGACCTCAGAAACTATCCGACCAAACCCGGAACCTCATGGCTAGTCGACGTTCAATGACGCTCCAAACTTCGAGTGACGCTGAGTCATATAGGCAGCTCAATAGACAGATTACGAAGTCCTTGCGACACGATATCCGTTCTTTTAATACCCAGCGTATTAAAGAGACAATAGAGCGAAACCAAGGCTCCAAAGTGTTTGCAAGAGACGTATCTATTGGGCAAAGCCAGTTGACAAAGCTGAAGACTGAAGATGGACGCGTAACGTCAAATAAGTCCGAGGTACTACGGGAGATAGAGAGGTTCTATGGACAACTGTATACCTCGGTCTCAGCTGAACCTGCTAGTTTAGCTGCAGACCCAAGAGCCAGGCTAACACGACACTATACCGAAGACATCCCGGACATCAGCCTGTACGAGATTAGGGTAGCTCTCAAACAGCTTAAGAACAACAAGGCTCCGGGCGAGGATGGAATCACTACAGAGCTTCTGAAAGCGGGCGGCACGCCGGTACTAAAAGTCCTTCAGAAACTCTTCAATTCCTCCTTACTCGATGGGAAAACGCCAGAGGCATGGAACAGGGGTGTTGTGGTCCTGTTCTTCAAAAAAGGCGACAAAACCTTACTGAAGAACTATAGGCCCATAACACTGCTGAGCCATGTCTACAAGCTGTTTTCGAGAGTTATTACGATGCGTCTCGAACGCAGGCTGGATGACTTTCAGCCTACCGAACAAGCCGGTTTCCGAAAAGGCTATAGTACCATAGACCACATACATACGCTGCGGCAGATTATACAGAAGACCGAAGAGTATAATCGGCCATTATGCTTGGCGTTTGTGGACTATGAGAAAGCCTTTGATTCCGTCGAAATATGGGCGGTCCTTAGATCTCTCCAGCGTTGCCGTATTGACTCTCGGTATTTCGAAGTGTTGAAGTGTTTGTATAATAACGCCACCATGTCAGTCCGAGTACAGGGAGCACTGCACGAAGGATATCCCTTTAAAGAGAGGAGTGAGGCAGGGGGATGTCATATCCCCGAAACTGTTTACCGCTGCTCTGGAGGATTCCTTCAAGCTCCTGGAATGGCAAGGACTTGGCATCAACATCAATGGCGAATACATCACTCACCTTCGATTTGCCGACGACATAGTAGTCATGGCAGAATCGCTGGAAGATTTGGGGCGCATGCTCGGTGGCCTCGATAGAGTTTCTCAACAAGTGGGTCTTAAAATGAACATGGACAAAACAAAGATCATGCACAATGTCCATGTTGCACCCACCGCACTAACTGTTGGGAGCTCTACTCTTGAAGTTGTTGACGAATATATATACCTAGGGCAGGCTGTCCGATTAGGTAGGTCCAATTTTAAGAGAGAGGTCAGTAGACGGATCCAGCTCGGCTGGGCAGCGTTCGGTAAATTACGCAACGTCTTCTCGTCCAAAATACCTCAGTGCCTTAAGACAAAGGTATACAACCAATGTGTGTTACCAGTGATGACTTACGGTTCTGAGACGTGGTGCTTCACGAAGGATCTTTTCAAAAGGCTCAATGTCGCTCAGCGTGCTATGGAGAGGGCAATGCTCGGTATTTCTCTACGTGATCGAATCAGAAATGAGGAGATCCGTAGAAGAACTAAGGTTGCTGACATTGCCCGTAGGATCAGTCAGCTGAAGTGGCAATGGGCCGGCCACATAGCACGAAGATTGGACGGTCGATGGGGCAAAAAGATCCTAGAGTGGAGGCCACGTACTGGCAAGCGCAGTGTGGGACGGCCACCTACCAGATGGACCGACGACCTGGTGAAAACTGCCGGGTCACGTTGGATGCAGGTGGCAATTGACCGGTCGCACTGGAAGTGTATTGGAGAGGCCTATGTCCAGCAGTGGACAGTTAAAGGCTGAAACGACGACGACGAATAAATATGGACACTTCACACCACGTCAATCAGGCTCTGTGCTAAGTATCCGAAGAACTTATGTTACAGGTACCAGACAACGGAAATTTATTTAATACTTTTATACTATACACATATTTAAGATTTTTATTATATTACTAGCTGTGCCCGCGACTTCGTACGCGTGGAAAAGTGATTTAGGGCAGTGTTATAATAAATCTGTTTTAAAAATATTTTTAGTTATAAAAACTGTCGTTGAGGTATTTAAAAAACTACTTTATGTTGACAATTCCTACTACCAGCTTGACAAACGACCGTGTACAATTACTATAATGCGAACGGGACTACTTGATAGTACGCTCACATACACGACGAACATCTAGTACTAAGATTTGTATGGATTTTGCGCCGCAGCGACTGCAGACGATGATCGTTTCCACGCCGACTCTGCTGGTGTGGCGACAATGACAGCGCGCCGAGTGAAAAAATCAGACTTCTTAATGCAATGCAATCAAAAGCAGTCGTTTTCGACACTCGTAAGGGAATCAAAACCTAAAGGGTACTTCCCGTGAACTCAAAATCATAAAATTTGAAACCAAGCAACGTCTAAAACCATACGTTTTTAGTAACATTATATAGATAGTAAAAAATTTTAGATTTTTTAAAACTTAGTACCGTTTGTCAAGAACGCTAACAAATATGTATAATACAGTACCTACTTATCACAAAGGCCTGTACAGTAAAAGTACTAACTATTTTTATACAAATAACTTTCGTAATAAACTCAAGAAAAAAAATCTGAGATTGTTCCTACCTACCAAGCCTAAACCTAACAAATAAAAGTCACCCCCGCGGCCCCAGTGCGTTTGCTGCTAATAATTTTTTTTTTCAAATTTACAATTTGAAGCGGCGCGCGCGCGCGGCGCGCCCGGCTCTCGGGCCCGGCGCGCGCTTCCTACAAACGTCCAGCAAAAACGACATGATCTTTTAATATTGTCATAACTTTTTTATTTATGAACCGATTTACATAAAACAAACACTTAATGTTAAGTGAAGCTTGCCGCAATATATTAGTGAAAAGTACATCTTAATCGGATAAGCCGTTTCTGAGATTAGCGTGCACAAACCCACAGACAAACAGACAAACAGACAAAAATTTTAAAAATCATAGTTTTGGGTACTATTGCGTAAATAAAGGTATCATATTTTTTTTCAAATATCTTCAATGTACAGACACGACTCCTCTACAGATTTATTATATGTATAGATACACAATTCTAATACACATCTATGACCCAGGAACATTGAAAACTTCTTGTTCCCTCGGCGGGATTCGAACCCGCTCGTTCGAGCACCAACGTCGTCAATACACGACGGGTCCGGAAAACTACTTATTTATAAAAAAGTAGTTTATTTGTTAATCCAGAGCCTAAAATACCATACCAAATTCCATCAAAATCAACAGTTTTTGCGTGGAAAAGTCACAAACTCCATCCGCCCACAAACTTTCAGTTTACAATTAGTAATAGGATAAAGTCGGTACGAATTTAAAGTTGCGAGGACTAATCAGCCTTGTGCGGGCGTTGCTAACGTTGTTTCCCGTATGTGCATTAGGACTTCTGGGAATCATAATCCCTGTCGTGTTTCTATATTAGGAATAATAGGATACGCCCAGGGGCCTTACTCTCCAAACTGATTTAATTTTGATTCAGATTCGATCGTGCCGCGTACTTCCCAATAAATTGACCTTTGTTTATTTGGATTCTCAGTCGATTGATATGGTCGGGAGTACAAAAAGTTGCGATCTAACGATTTTTCTTATCCTGGTTAGTTTCAAAATCCACCAAATAAAATACCAAAAGCCCTTGAAATCGAACTGATTCGATTCTCGATTGTGTCGGGAGTAACTCTGCAGTACACTGTACGAGTATGACTGTGATTTAATTTTGAAAAATTTTATAGACTTTTTTTTTATTGACTAATAGGTATACGTTTTTGTACTATATTTCATCGAATACTCAGTAAATTTTTCCTGCTAACTCTAATTAGGAATATTTGAAAGTTTCGTAAAGTAGTCGATTGTCAATTGTATTAGCGCTGTCACGCTTTTCATACAATTATTATTCGTTAACGTTACTTTACGGTGCTTTTATATTCAATTTCAATGTTACTGCTTGGCCTACAGGATTAATTAAATACTAGGTAAAGCTATCAAAAAGGGCGCTGTCTTATTTTTACCCGACTTCGGCGAAGCCAAAAGGAAGGGTAATGATTTTGGCAGTCTATGTATGTATGTTCCCTCGTAGCGGCTAAACTACTGGTCTGATTTTGATAAATGAGGTGTCAATCGATTCGTATTAATGCCGCGGGTAACATAGGCTATATAATTTTTTGAAAAATTTTGGACTTTGAAAATTATACCTCAAAATCTATCTCCAAAAAAAATTAAATTAAGATATTTGTCTCGTGTTTGGTATCAAAAGATAGTTCTTGGCAAGCACATTACGAATATGTATTTATATTTTTTATTTATTAATATATTTTATTATTAAATTAAAAATAAAGGTTTAAAATGCGGACGTACAAGTAGTATCTAGGAGTTGATACTTTCTATATAATGGACAATTAAATAAAAATATTTGATGTGAAGACAGAAAAATATTAAATAAAAAAAAGATTAAAAAACTATAACCCGACTTCGCAAAAAATTGGTCTAAAAAGTCTGAAACAAGAAAATAATTCAATTTGAAACCCAGAAATGCATAAGTACAAAAATGGTCAAGGTAGAGCCGTGGTCGTACCCGCTAATAAAATGTAAGCATTAGTTCACATCGAAATACGGTAGAAAAAAAAATTCAAGGCACGATTTCAAATTGAATTATTTTCTTGTTTCAGACTTTTTAGACCAATTTTTTGCGAAGTCGGGTTATAGTTTTTTAATCTTTTTTTTTTTATACAATATTCTTTTGATAAAATCTCGAATACTCAGATGGTAAGGGCGTGTTTCACCAAGCAATAGTAAAGTTAATCCTTCGTTAAATATCATGTTGCTCCTCTCTTAATTCTTATCAATGAATGCGAAGGCAGGGTATTTTAACAAGCCGTTAACACTAACATGCGTTGGTGAACGGGACTAGGTAGTCCTCGGTGTTGTTTGGTGAAACACGTAAATCTATTAGACACCTAAACGTTACGTTGTACGGTCAGCAGAGCAATAAGGTGTATAAAGTAACCATAGTAGTAAATATTGAAAGTCGAAATAAACTCTAACCTACCAAAACTTTAAACTTCAAATACTTTATTAACAACTAAGTATAACATATACAATATAAATCAAAGTATATTGAAAAAATGCAACTTAGTGCCTTGTACAGACAGGCGTCTGCTAGACTGTAGATGATATTTTTCTAAAACTAAAGTACCTATTTTTATAAAAATTAAAACGGTTTCTCTATTTTTGAACTAACATTATTTAACGTAATTCGATATTATTTTATAATTAGGTACATGTATGTACTTTACACATGTACATAAAATAATTCAAGATTCCACAAACAAGTAACTAGGTACTATAGGTACCTAGTATAGTACCTAGTTACTTAGACTTAAAAAATAATACGATTCATCTGTTTTTGAACTAACATTATTTAACGTAGGTTTATTTTTAATTATAATTAGGTACATGTACTTTACACATGAACATAAAATAATTCAAGATTCCACTTGTCCTTAGTGAATAAGATGACGTATAAACGATTAAACATTCGTTTGGAGAGCGGCCAAAATAACACGCATATAGTACAAAATGGAGAAATGCTTAACAAAATATTTGAGTCCCATCGGCGTTGGTTCCTTCCGTATAATAAATCAGGTTATCGATCTTTGTGTCGTGCCGGGAACTAGAGGGTTGCCAAAACGCGGTGCGTACGGACGTAAATGCGTAGTAAGTATTTTACGGAGCAACGTGATAAAGATAACTACTGGGTAAATCTGGATATCATAGTATTACACATTAGTATGTATAATAGTATGATATCCAGATTTATCCACCAAAAACAGAGTGATATAATAGTTTATATCACTCTGTTTGTTAATAACATTCACTACTTATGATTTATAGAACTTGTTACTTTCGATTTTATTACAAATATGTATGTATCAAAATTGTAGCTACCAAACTCTACCCATTCTTTTGGCTTCGCAGTAGTAAGGGGTTGCTTTTATTTCTAATTTCTTATTAACGGCACATAACTTGACTCTTCTATTACTTGACTTTATTATTATTACCATTGCTTTTATAGTTTGTTTTAGTAATTTGTTTGTAGTATTGTTATTTTGTACTGATTAACTGTACTCAATACTTAACTCTTCAAAAATTAATAATTTCAAGGGTATTTAAAAAAAATAACACCGCAAATACTCAGATGTGGAAGTGAAAAGGTTAGAAAGCTATTTGTTTGAATCTGACCCACTTAATAGTAAGAGCTAGAGACAGAGGAAATGGAGGAAAATATACAATTTCCCATCTCTGATAGACACGAGGTGAAAATGTACCTATAACGGGTGTAAAAATAACAGTTACTATAACTTTGGGATATAATTATATACTTTTATATACTTATGATTATACCTTTTCTCATTCAAGAAATGTATTTTTACAAATTTTTTTTTTGCTTTTTTGTTATTCTTGCGACAAAAAAAAAGAAATGGTTAAAAGTAAATTTTTTTGCGCCTCTTCACATAGATACATTTCCAAAATGAGGAAAGGTAGTATAATTGTATGTCAATGTTATAGTGACTGTTCTTTTTACACACTATAACATACAACACTTTTTACACACTATAACATACAACACTTTTTTTGTTGTGCTTGTTATAAAGAAAGGCAATGATTTTGGTAGTCAATGTATGTATTTATGATTGTATTGTCACCGTAGAATGTAAACTACATGCGCCTACCTAAATATAACTACGTCAGATTGGAGAAGAGAAATGAAGGGCATTTTCCTTAATCTCAATAGATGTCGCTAAAAATAAGTTTTTATTGTCAAATGACACTTTGATCTATTAAGATAAAAAATGTACATTTTTTTATTGAATAAAAAATAAGTTGTAAACCTCAAATTGTGTTTTACTCGTAATTAGTGAAATAGGACATTCCCATTTTGGTACCCTTCAAATGGAGCCAATGGCGAATCTAATCGAATTAACAAAGGCTATCATTTATCCTATGTATTATACATAAGCTCCCCTCACCGATTTTGGTGTCGGTAGCCGATTTCATTGAAACCAGGCCAGCTACGTAGAAGTTATTTTATAGTGCCCAAGTGTGTGCGCAATACACAAAGACACTCTCTCTTCCTTTTACTCTGATAACCCAGTGGGACGGTAAACCGACGATCAGGCGCAGGACCGACTTTTACATGCCCATCCGACGCATGGATCATCTTACTTGCCAGACAATCAGGTGATCAGCCTGCATTGTCCTAACCAATCTTGAAAACAACATTTTTTTTGTTATTCCAACACGGTAATCGAACCCACGACCTCCGAGTCGAGAGCGAAGCTCAGAACCACTAGACCACGGAGGCGCCTCCTATGTATATGTATGTCCGGTCATAAGTTGCTAACAAAAACTGTAGTTAGCACAATAGAGTACAAACACAATTCAAAACTAATTTAATTATTTTAAACAGTTCAAAATTGTTTTTAGTGAAAAAACCATTGGGACTCCCAAATCTTTACTTTGCCGGATCCTTTTGTCTAACTTATTTTAATAAAATATCCCAACTACTCGTAGAGCAAGCTACGAAACCGACGCTTTTGAATTAATATATTTTTCTTCGTTTTGTCCGTCCAGAAACCTTTGACAACGAGAATATTATTTTAAAATCACCTTTGAGCAACTTTCATAACCGGATGACAATTTTTGCATAAAAACAACTATACATTTTGATATTCAGAGTTGAGTTAAGCTTCGTTTTCAGGAAACAGGTGTACGAGGTCTGTAGTAACTTTTTGCGTTCCTCAATGAATATTGCGATTTGTTTTGATAAATAAGTGCATCTTGGCACAGAGTGACATTAAAATTAATTATGTTACTAATTTCTTTTCTCAGTGATTGATGAAGACTAATACCTCTTTTTCCAGTAAGCTAGTTTTGATTACGGAACTGAAATAACCACGCTGCTACCTTACTGCTGCTGGCTTACCGTTATTTCTACCAGAATACGAAGCCTAATGTAATGGCAGGTTTTTGGCAGTCTACGTCTGTATGTTTGTGACACAGTAGCGCCCAAAGTACCGATTCAATTTTAGTGAAAAAGGTGTCAATAGATTCGTAATAAAAGCGAAAGTACCATCTAAGTTGTGAGTAGGTATTGCAATGTTGGAGAGTTTCTGCTAGGTAAAGAGAAGTATGTATTGGCTAGTTTAATAATCCTTACTTCGCAGTAGACTAGCGCGGTGTGGCTCAGTAGAGCCTGATTTCTGAAATTTTATTGTTGTAAATTAAATATTCGAAATGATCCGTACGTAATAACTAATAAGTCTTGGTATAGTCCAGTTTCATTTGTGAAAATATCTGAATAGGTGTATTTGATAAAAGTTCAACTTTGGTAATTATAATCTATCTGGATTATTATTTTGTTCTTGTTGTTGTAATTGTTATTAGTGAAATAATTTAGGTGCCATTGTAATTCGTAGTTCAACCTGTAAATTATTCTATCGGTATCAGTTTCAAAGGCAATTTGAGTGTGAATCAATGAGCCGATGCGATTGACATTCTAAATTAATGAGCGAATTAAATACCACTGTCCGCGCTCGTGTCATTTTATTAATTAACTCCAATTGGTGTGTTACACTAAAAGCCAATTACATATTAGTAACAATTTAGACACAAAATAATTTACTAGTTGTGCACGCGAACTATTCCGTCTGAAACAGTGAAGAAGGAAAATAGGCTTTCAAACACTGAAAGAATTTTACAAATCGAACAAACAAACTTTTCAGCTTTATAATAATATAAGTATAACTTAAAAATGTACTTCCTGAAAGGGAATTTTGTACAAATATCGACTACACGGTGACCTCTAGTTGTCAGAAATATATAAATGAAAAACAAACGGCTCCTAAGCCCTCCTATTCACATACTGTCACCATCACTGCTTGGTAGGACTGATAATGAGAACATGACGTGACTTGCTCCACTTCATTTAACTACCGTTTTTTTTTCGAATTAGGATTCGTTTGAATACCCGGCCGTCATATCTATAAAATCAATTACATATTTAAGACAGTAGGCTGCAATATGAACTACAAATATTGTTTACAGGATTACAGCGAATAACGAGGTATTGCTTCTCCCAGCTGGCACAGATCTGTATCAACAGAATTATAATTGCAAATATTAATTAAGACTATCCGAGATCGGTTCGTTCGCTTGTAAATAATGCTACGCGGATCAGGGCTGCCAGCGAAGATTAAAGTTTGCAATTCTAAAACCCAATACCGATAATTTAATCCTTGCAATTAAAACTATTACAGGATTGTGGTTTATTATTATCGTTGAAGTTTTGTCGATGTTAGGTTGGTTTCAATATGTTTTTCGACATCTATGGTGCCGTACCGTGCTAAGTGTCCGAAGTACTTGTTACTTATTAGATTTTATATTTTTTACTATACATATACCTATTTAAGATTTTTGTTTCTTCGACGGCATTAGAACTTGGCGCTCAGACACCGAGCCACAGAGGTCCTGTTTTTTGTCTTTATGCTGTACTGCGTGTTTGGTGACGTCACTATAGATTTTGTGTGACAGTGGTGTCAAATTGGTGGTCACCCAACGGACTTCACATACTGTGACCTTCCATGAGTTATAGCGACATACGTTAATGGCCCCACAAGCTTGTTAGTTGCAACCATTCCGAAAATTAAAACAATTAACTTAATCCTGCTTGAACAAAATCCAATTAAATTATAATTATCCAGTAAGGTTTTATAATATATTAAAAGGAAATGCATTGTTTTGTAAAACTAGCTGTTAATTTTTTTTTGTGAATTTGCTTTCGTATTAAGTGTAAATAAAGTTGAGCCAGATTGATTAGGTTTTTAATGAAATTTTGGTATAAGTCGTTGGTAGTGGAACATTATGAAAATACCGTCCTTATTGGACTGGTATACTTTTAAAATAACAAAAAAAATATATTAATAACGGAATCAATTCATAGGGGATTTTGTATCGAATATATTATAACATTATTGCAAATTAAATTTAAAAATTGTTCAACTATTTTATTTAATAAGTATAGACACATAATTCTTGAAGAAATAGTTATTTCTGTAGAATAGAAAAAAAGTATAGCAAAAGAAATTCCCCGACTTTTTCTCGCATAAAATTGATGCCGGTAGCAAATTGTGACGTCACAGGCATTTAATATGCCTGTGACGTCACAATTTGCAAAAAATGACACAGTACAAACAATTTTATTAAATTGTTTGTACTGTGTCATTTTTTAAGATACATTAATGGTCTGTAAATTGCTTATCTACATTATAAAGAAAAAATAGGCAACATATTAAAAATATATAATCAATTCTATATATTTTTATATATCACCTTTTATTTACCCTGGCTTTTGGCAATCTTATTCATTATGTGTTTGTTGATGTCGCCTATTCTTCTCCTTTTATTTCGTATACGACTTTCACATGTTTCCATTGTATTTTACTATAATCCTGTTTCATTTTTCCATATCTCCTACACTATATTCTTAAAACAATTTCATGTATCAGAGCTTACAAGTGAAAACACAACTTCTGACTAGTTTCTAGATCAAAGTCAAAGGCTAAAGTTCAAGGTAGTTCATCTATATCATGCAACATCCCCTAAGTATGTCTAGCCAACTCCTTAACTATTTACTAGACACGCTAGTATGAGTTAGGAATATTTAATATGTAGATACCGATGCACTAAACCAAGCTTATTAACTAAGCGTGTTAGGTAAACTGTGTAAAAGCTTTCTCCAAGCCAGTAGTTATTTTATGTTAATTTAATGCTTAATTACAACACAAACTCGAAAGATTAAGTTATTGGGAAGGTACTATTCTTTCCCCGAACGCCTCCGTGATCTAGTGGTTCAGAGTGGTGCAGATCGTGGCTTCGATTCCCGCGTTGAAACAACAACAAAAAACTTTGGTTATGCAGGCTGATCACCTGATTGTCTGACAAAAAAGATGATCCATGCGTCGGATGGGCATGCAAAAAGTCCGTACTGCGCCGCATTACCGCATAAACCTCTGTTGCCGATGGGGTGCTGCTAGCCGAAATTTTACCGAATGTAATACAATCCAACCTAATAACAATTTTTTTATTTACAGGTAATGATCGGAGTCGAGAAAGAAAATACTATCAGCATTATACTCAAGCAATAAGTCTAATACGACTAACTGGTAATTTAAATTTTGGGTATTTTTCTTTGGCAGATCTGCAGGTTTTACCTACTGCGTTGGCTTTATTATTAACTCATAGCGTATGTACGGTTTTTATTTATTGCAGTTTCGTTACTCTCTCATCGCAATATCCGAATATCGAAAACCTTACAGTTTTTTTAGCTTCATAAATAATAAAAACACCAAAACCTAGCTATATTTTCCGAGCATCCATCGAGTTTTTTGTTCCCAGAATATCTGAACCTTTTTATCGTTAAAAAAATGGTTCATAATTGATTATACCATGTCTTTAGGCCTACTATACAAGCTATAATATTAATGAGTGATAATACTTTAGGGTGTGTATGGGTCCCGTATATAGAGTTTACTGTGAGAGTACCAGCGCTGAAAGAGGATTTTTTTAAATTATTGTATGGGAAACTTTATGGTGTTGTGGCCAATCCCATACAAACATGAAAGTCAAAAGTAAGTATTTCAGCGCATTTTCTACATAGGAGGCATGTACACACCCTAAAGTAATATCACTCATTTATTTTACACCTTGTAGAATCTACTCTCTACACTACAGTCTACACCAACCTGGCGCTAGCGTCGTGATCAAAAGTAGAGAGTGTTTCAGGAGTTTTTGTTATTAACGTCGATCTATTTAAATTAGATCTTAATCTGATTTCGGACAGATGGGATAGAAGACATGAATGGATAAAGGTATGTTTAGAAAAAATATTATTTGGAAAAAAATTGGGTAGGGTATTTGGAAAGCACATTAATCTAAAGATCCGTCTCTAGAATCAATGTACTTAATACGTTACTACATATCGTAAAAGGTTTAAATGACTGTTTAAAGTTTTAAACTCAATTTTCGTAGTGAAATTTTTTTGCGATATATCACCTTTACCGATTCATATCTTCAATTATTGCACTTTGGTGAGTGTGATGTCGAAACTCCAAATTTCACCGAAATACTATATTATTTACAATAAAGATCCACTATTGGTAAATATCGCATATCAATTACTACTAAGTTAAATCTATACTAATATGATAAAGCGGAAGAGTTTGTTTGTTTAAACGCGCTAATCTCAGGAAGTACTGGTCCGATTTGAATTTTTTTTTTTGTTGGATAGTCCATTTATAGAGGAAGGCTTTAGGCTATATAATATTACGTTGCGACTAATAGGAGCGAAGAAAAACCACGCGAACGAAGTCGCGGGAACAGCTAGTATTTTTATATTGCAGCAACCTTTGATGTTGGTCGTGAAATTTCATTATGATAAATGATACACGTTGTAAATCAGCTTATGGAGTGTTATTAATTTCGTCAACAAGCTTTCAATATATTGAACATTAAGCTTACAATTGGCTTCCAACGTGAAAAAGCACATTTTTATTATAGCATCTGACCTTTTACAGTATCTCGCTCGGTTATTAATCTTTTAATATAAGCTTCGATCTACCTTGTTAAAACAGATGGGTGTTATAAGTCGTATCTCCGAAAATTCTTAGATGTAATTCGTAATCATCAGCTCGCCTGTTTACCCGACTTCGTCGAAGCCAAAAGGAAGGGTAATGATTTTGGCAGTCTATGTATGTATGTATGTATGTATGTATGTTCCCTCGTAGCGGCTAAACTACTGGTCCGATTTTGATAAATGAGCTGTCAATCGATTCGTATTAATGCCGCGGGTAACATAGGCTATATTTAATATAATTTATATATAATTTTTTGAAAAAATTTGGACTTTGAAAATTATACCTCAAAAACTATCTCCAAAAAAAATTAAATTAAGATATTTAATTAAGAGTATGTATTTATATTTTTTATTTATTATTATATTTTATTGTTAAATTCAAAATAAAGGTTTAAAATGCGGACGTACAAGTAGTATCTAGGAGTTGATACTTTCTATGTAATGGACAATTAAATTAAAATATAATACTTAATTATTATATTTGACGTGAAAACAGAAAAATATTAAATAAAAAAAAAGATTAAAAAACTATAACCCGACTTCGCAAAAAATGGGTCTAAAAAGTCAGAAACAAGAAAATAATTAAATTTGAAATCCAGAAATGCATAGGTACAAAAATGTTCAAGGTAGAGCCGTGGTCGTACCCGCTAATAAAATCTAAGCATTAGTTCACACCGAAATACGGTAGAAAAAAAAATTCAAGGCTCGATGCCAATAGCGGGTGCGACCACGGCTCTACCTTGACCATTTTTGTACCTATGCATTTCTGGATTTCAAATTTAATTATTTTCTTGTTTCTGACTTTTTAGACCCATTTTTTGCGAAGTCGGGTTATAGTTTTTTAATCTTTTTTTTTTCTTGACATTGATGGGCTTGTTCCAATTTTGAATTCTGTTTAATGATAGAGTAATCCTTGAATATATTTTTTTCGTATTCACAATTGAAGACACGAATCGATGAAGGATATATGTAGCAAAATTATGATTTTAAGAAAATTGAGTTCAAATTGTCACTTTAACATTTTAAAATACGTCGTAAAGTATTAAGTACATTACTCTAAAGATCCGTCGCTAGAATCAATGTACTTAATACGTTACTACATATCCTAAAATGTTTATGTGACTGTTTAAACTAAATTTTCTGGATATTTTTTTTTCTGTCATATCACCTTCATCAATTAATGTCTTCAATTTAAATATCAACATTATTTAACATACAGCGTGTGTGGAATACAAAGAGTCTTACTATAAAATTGTAAGAAGTTAGAATTACATCGAGCTAGAAAAAGACTGGAGCATAATTTTATAGCTTAATAATTTCCGATTAGATTGTAGCGTGTGCTACTTTCAATAGTTACCACTGAACTGTACAAGGTACAACTTAATTGTATTTTTAATAGAAATGCATTTGCATATATTTTACCGAAATCTATCCAAATACTAGTTTTTAGGATATTTCGGGATCGCCTTCGATACATCATCTCTTAAACGCAGCAAGGAATTTGACGAACTGTCACTTTATGCATAAGAGAAAATGCTCAGACGTCCTTTCCATGAAAAAATATTATAGGCTTCACTTAGCCCTTTACTTTTGAAGACCCTCCTCCAAAGTACAGGCTAGGGCATGCCTCTGAAGAACCGCTGCTGTATGTAGTGAATTGTGATATTACTATTAGTAATTAGTATGAGCTTTAATATCAATACTTAATTATCTCGGTTGACTCATTGTCCTCAACAATGGGTTGTAACGTAGCAGCGTGGAGCCAAAACATTCCATCGAAGTATCCACAATCAGTGGTATTGTGTGTTTACGTGACTTGACTTCGATTCTCTGTCATCGGCAATTTGAACCTCACTACTATATATTTAAAGCACATTTTCAAAGTTATGTATCTACGTAACTCAGTTATGCGATTCTTTAGGATTGCCATTATTTTGAAAAATCAATATGTAATAACTTACGAATATCCTTTTGTATGGATATATATTAATAGGTAAGTATTAAAATATTTCTTAGCTGTAACAGGACTTCTTGGTTGTGTTAATCGTAGACTCGACTTAAAACATCCTTAATCTTAATTTTGTTCTAAATAATAGGCGAGCGAAAGAGCAAACACAAAAGTCAATTTTATTTTATTGCATTATTGCTTAGTAAGGTACTACTTAGTAGAGTACTTTTTAACTTATCCAAAGAAACGGTAGAATAGAAGGCTAATATTGTCAAAGATAAAGCGAAATGTTTACAAAAAATCGCAGGTCTGGTGAAAACGCTCTATGCAATAGTAGCATTAACTGTGACGTCACGCCTTCGTAAAAATGATTAAAGTTTGAAATGATTTATGGGTTTAATGAATTACATATTTGCAAATATCTGCGAAGTTTGTGCGTTGAAGTTGACTTGTATCAATAGATATATACGATATACAAAAACACTGATTATAGCCAGTACTATGATCAGTATTTTTTAAATATTTTGTAGGTAAACTAATGATGTTGGTTTATTTAACAATTTTTAGTAAAATTGACCAAAAAAAACTTTTCAACTTCTTCGTACTGTTAAGTTGTATCTAAACTGCACATATATTTTTTACGCTCATGTAGTAGATTGTCATTCTACTGAATATTTCTCTCAATATAAAATTCATTAAATATCTTTTATGTAGTCCTCATCCTTATTATTATTTTATTCAAAGTTATTACGCCCTTTAATATTTTGAACATTATTGTTACTAAGTTTGTGTTTGTTGTTCGTTCCTTGGAATTCTCATAAACTTTTCCCTGTTTTCGGGAAAATTTTGCCAATGTTTTTATGTTGATCTTATTACTTTTGGGGTCGAGAATCGAGTATAATATGTAGATTGTAGATAAATGATTGATTGGACATTTAGCTTTTCCCGATAATGCAAACAAATCATTTCTTTTTACATTAGTGTAGACACATCTATACTAATATTATAAAGCGGAAGAGTTTGTTTGTTTGTTTAAATGCGCAAATCTCAGGAGCTACTGGTCCGATTTGAAAAATTCTTTTTTTGTTGGACAGTCTATTTATAGAGAAAGGCTTTAGGCTATATAACATTACGCGGTGACCAAAAGGAGCGAAGCGTCAGTGAGAAATGTTGCAAAAACGGGTAAATTAATTACATTTGGGGACTTTCATTGCGTGCGCTGCATAAACGGCTTAAGTCACTCAAAAACCACGCGAACGAAGTCGCGGGAACAGCTAGTATACAATAAAGGAGAAAGATTTGTTTATTTGTTTGTGGAATATTAGGTGCGGAAACTGTTGGTCCGATTCTTAATAAAATAAGTAGTAGACCATGGGAAACACATGTCCTGTAACCACTACTTTGAAAAGAGATTTAATAGTGTAGTGGAGAAGAGGGTAAAAATCCTTATATCCTTATATCGTTGTCGTTGTGAATTGTTGAATGAGTGCCTGTATAGTGAAAAACATTTCGGTTACATTAACATTCGCCATTTGTCGGCGATTCGCGAACCTGTATTGTGGCATTCCAGCTAAATATTACGTAATGGAACGACTCAGTGTAAGTTCATAATTGCCTGGCACAGGTTTTTCAAGGTTTTGAACCAAACTTTAAACCGTCACTTTACACTTTTCGCTACTCGTTATTTAGCAGCAGCTAGAAAAGGTTAGCATACATAATATACAGAGTGAATTTTTGAATAGGGCTTGATGGTTGACAATGTTGGCATATCCGAAACTATAGGAGATAGCGAACAATGCTGGAAGGACTTGCGAGCTCGATGTCGATAGTAACTAAAACTGCGTCATTATATCTATACTAATATAATAAAGCTTTTGTTTGTTTGTTTAAACGCGCTAATCTCAGGAACTACTGGTCCGATTTGAAAAATTCTTGTTTTTGTTGCATAGTCCATTTATATAGGAAGGCTTTAGGCTATATAACATTACGCTGCGACCAATAGGAGCGAAGCGTCAGTGAGAAATGTTGCAAAAACGGGGAAAATTATGCACATTTGGGGACTTTCGTTGCGTGCACTGCATCAAGTCACTCAAAAATCACGCGAACGAAATCGCGGGCACAGCTTCTAATAAATGGAACCGACTGATTAAAAAAAACATTACTTATATTACTCATTAAATTTTGTTGATAAGGATAAAATCCGAGACACCTACAACAAAATAAAACAAAATAACGAGAATTTTGATTATTCGCCGAGTGGACAAGAGTTGTTTTTAGGCTTACGTCCTTTGCTTATTTGTAGTATAAAAAGAGAGCCACTTTTGGGGTGTAATTAAAAAGGAGATAGGATTTTTGCCAAAAAACCCAGTTGTTAATTAGTCCGAATAATAATTAAAATATAGAGGATCTCGTGAAAATTAATATTTAATATCCTACACGCAAAATAGTATGTTTAATGCTTTTTTAAGCTTTTGTTGTATGTATCGTATGTAACGGAACCTTTGAGCATAATTTTCACCATTTTCCGGAAGTCCGATCAATTTGAAATGTTGCATACGTATCAAGGTCTAATAACACTGCTATTAAGCGTGTTGGTTTTAAATTTTAATCTTTACTAATATTATAAAGCGGAAGAGTTTGTTTGTTTGTTTAAACGCGCTAATCTCAGGAACTACTGGTCCGATTTGAAAAATTATTTTTTTGTTGGATATTCCATTTATAGAGGAAGGCTTTAGGCTATATAACATTACGCTGCGACCAATAGGAGCGAAACGTCAGTGAGAAATGTTGCAAAAACGGGGAAAATTATTCACATTTGGGAACTTTCGTTGCGAGCGTTGCATAAACGGCTTAAGTCACTCAAAAACCACGCGAACGAAGTCGCGGGCACAGCTAGTAGATGATATATGCTTAAGTTGAAAATAGTGTATACTCGTATCTACTAATTATAATTCTAAAGTGTATCATATTCTGATTATTTGAATTCCATTATTATAATAATTGCGCTATGTATGATTGAAATTACCATATCCAGGAATTCCTTAATAAATTTCGTAATTATTACGTGTGTCTGTAATTAGTGCCTATTTTGGTCCTTATTAATTAACGTTTAGGACCAACTAGGCTTATTATGCTACAAATTAACTCGCGATTTGCGACCTATTTTATGTATTGAGTGTTGTACGCATTATCGCCGGATGTAATTTCATACAAACCGCGGGCTGCCCAAGTTTCATATTATTACCATAAAGGACTTAACATAAGATGTGTGTAGACTTAGTTAAAATATGTATAGAATCCAAAGATTTGTAAAGACGTTTTTGGTTGACAAACATTACCGATGTCCTAGTTGTACAGTTGTACTACTTAAATTTTACACCCGCTTATTCGTGTGTCCAAAATATCATCCTAAGGGAAACGTACATTTTGCTGCAATTAAAAGCAGCCTATGTGAAGACAAGAGGGAGTCCCATGGGCTAGTCACTGTTTGTTCCAATTGTATGCAAAATCGCTCCAGCAGTTTGCATTGACACCTCTTGGGTTTCAATGCAAATAAACATCCAAACAAATATTTCCTTAATAATATAATAAGGGTACTTCATCCCTCCCTCGCAAGGATCTTATCTCTTACGTACCTATGGACTTTTTGATTCTAGACGAGAAATTATTTATAACTAAACAATTTCACACATAAATAAATAATTTTAATTGAACTTTATATACGCACGGACGAACCTTGATCGTTGCATACAATTGAATTATAATTATCGTGCTATTGAAATACATACAGCTACGTGTCAGGACTCTCCAATACCAGACAATGTGTTACTAGGTATACAAAATATAGCTTTATTCTATACAAATACACTAGCTTTTGTTTCATTAAAAATACCTAGTACCTATAAATTTATTTACAGACATTTCCGTTTCTTGTAAAAGTGTTGGAAAATGACGTCATTGCGTCGTCGTACACAGAAAAGCGCTTTCTCTTTTCCTTAACCCTAGTAAACCATCGGATGAACGGCAACGACTGACAAGAGGACAGGTGCAGCACCAAATTTTCACATGCCCATCCGACGCATTGATCACCTTTCATGTCTGACAATCAGCTGTGGCTTAACCAGACTATTGCGATGGGCACGCTTTAAACTGGTCCACAGCTTGCTGATATTGCGAAGCCAAAATCATAACAAATCAGAAATCAATAATTTTCAGGGCAATTTTAGGGACAATCAAAATAACATTTGCCACCACGAGAATCAAACCAATGACCTCCACGAGAGGCGAGCTCTACACCACTGGTCAACGGAGTTCTCATATTACGCAGTTAAAAACATAATCGAAAATGTTATGCAGCAAAAGTGCTATCAATTATTTTCTTTGAAATTGTTACGGGCGGGAAAACTCACAATTACATTGATGGAGCGTAGCCTTGCCCGTAGATTTTTGCAAAATCAATAACATCACTATTGACAGCTTTAAATAAATTTACCGGTGCAGCTGCCTCGATTTTACCTTTGATTTACGCTCCACTCACTTTCATTGAAACAGTGAGCCAGGCAGGATCATTTGATAACTCCGTAAAATAAAGTTATCGAATGGCAATTGTATGAAAAGCTTGACAGCGCCAATACTTTCGATTACTTTACGTGACCTCCAAATTTTCCTGCTTGGCCTACTGTTATCACTCGTTCTTTTTTAACTTTGCAATAAAGTCGTAATTCGAATAAATCTCGTAAAAAATTCTTTAAAATCCAACAGTCTAGAATGTGTATCAAAATACAAACTATTAAAACATGTCAAATTGAAAATATACCTGTAGACTCCCAAATGTCTAAACTGGACTGGACTGTATACAGATGTAAAAATAACAGTGACTATAACTTCGATATTATTATATACAATCTTCTCTCATTCTAGAAATGTATTTTTTTTACTGCACGACATACGAGCACGGCCGATGTAGCTATAACATACTGCCGGGTCCAAGTTGAATGTGAAAACTTGAATAAATGGGAAGTGCCTTTCTTCCTACGAATCTCAAAAACACGGGAAATCTTATCAGTGCCTGTATGCAGCTTGGTAATGCAACCCAACGGCCACAGGAGATGAGGCTGACTCTTGTCTCAAACCAACACCGTGTCGCAAGTGCCAACGTTACAACCTCCCTGGTTGTAACGTTGGCACTTGCTAGGGAGCTCCGTAACCGAAACCGAAACTATCGGATATCCGGTATAAAAAAATAACCGTAACCGTAACCGAAATGAAAGTGTTGCTACTGTAAAAAGGAAACCAAAATTTAATATCTAATAAATTATCCGAAACAAAAGGATAATTCGAAATAGTTTAATATCCGTCTCCGTATCCGATATTTCATATCCATTTCATCCCTGGTTACAACGTACAAAGTAACGGCGACTATTGCTATGCTCTTTCATTTTACTCATGGTTTTTTCCTGGCTAATTTCTGTCTCGCATCTATAGACCGGTCGGGCTAGCGTATTTTGAGGTGATAACCTTCAAAAATTCTAAAGTTTCAGAATTTTTGCATGTGGATAGAGTAGTGCCCAACTAGCTTATTTTCAAGTTTTGTGTCATTTCTAATTATTAGTAAGGATCACTAAATAAAATAGATTATTAGTCAAGAAAAAGCCGTGAGTCAAATAGAAGAGCATAGGAATTATCACCATGTATTCACAGAGTAATAGAGTAAATATTTTTTACGATACAATGAAAAATGTGTATTCGCCCATATTAGACATTCGATGACGATACGAATACTTATCGCTAATGGTTCGTGCTTGGGAGTATCATTTTTCAACGAAATATTTTTTTTTAATTACCGCCTTTACCACATTGATGGTATGAATCCCCGGACGTATTTTGTCGTAGCAATAAGCATAAAAGCCTTGTCTTTAATATTACTGAACAAAGGCCTACTCATTATTTTAGCATAGCATTATTGTGACAGTCAGTCGGAGTTGATATTGTCACAGAATAATAATTTAATCATTAGGACTATGTAGCCCAATGAACAATTATTAGTATCACTAATTGTTCATGCTTGGGCGTAACATTATCGAATGTCTAAAGGCTATACAGGTGTACAATTTTCGTGATATCGTTACAAATATTAACTTCATTGTTCGTGCTGAGGATCTTAGGAGCAATAGATCGAGGCAGAAAACAGTTAGACAAACCCAAATAAAAGAGATATAATAGTCCATTTTTCAATATGTTATTTGTATTTTAGTTTAATTTGATCGTGATAGTTTATCTAGTGCGGCGTACGAATTACGACTTTATTGCAATCTGAGTAAGTACGATATTAAATATCTTATTTGCGCACGGAAAACTCAATGAAAGCTAAGGTCACGTAGAAAATTTTCAGATGTGAGTAGATTCACTAATTATTAGACATCTCTTTCTCTACTCCATTACTATGCTGCACGTGTCGTAGGAAGAATAAAGACAGATATATTAAGTATTCTTCTCCTGCTAACAGCTAGTTATTAATCTGAGCCTCGGCTACTGAACGTAAATTAAAACAGCCGCACTAATTAACGCGTCCGGCTTTCCCTTGTACAGTCGGTGCCCACCAATTAGGGACTCAAGTCTTATACTGGGAAATACGAAGGTGGAGAACTTATACGAAGGCACCGACTGTACATGCAAGTCTCGGTGAGTTGTGTGACTGACCAATATAATGCTCTGCTTTGTAATGGCTATTTCCAGGGACGAACAAAATATTCGAATCGTATGTTTAAACTAGAGTTCGTAGACATTACGGAAATGTCGGGTCATATTTCAGGAATTTACACCTTTTCAAATAAAGAATTTACCATCCTGACGTGTATGCACATTTCATGCATTGTGTTCGCCCTCCAATTATAAGTTTAGACGGAAATTGTCAAAATTTCGCAGTCCGTATTTTAATTACTCAAGTCGAATTAATCTAACTATTCGCCCTGTGTTTTGAACTAAATAATTTTAATATGAATTGCGTCGTATTTAAATTATTAGATTTCAAGATTTTATGTTCTCTTGCGTCTGAGGCCCGTATTACTAAAGAAGTCTCAACCCAGCCTCACTTGAGAACCTGTTTGACAGATAAAAAAACGTTTCGTTCCACTTTTAAAAGTGGACAACTTTATTAATGTTGCATAGTGCATAGTACTTTAATTTCTTTTCTTTTTATACCGTAATATTTGTATTATAACTTACTAAAATAAGTATAATCTACATTTTTACGTTTAAAAAGAAGAAAAAAATTCAAGTTTGTAAAATATAACATAAGTAAAGTTTTTGAATTTTTAAAAGTGAAACGAAACGTTTTGTTTTATTTAGCAATCAACTGAGAATCAAAATAAACTAACGTCAATTTGTTGGAAAGTACCTACCCGGCACGATCGAATCTGAATCAAAATTGAATCAGTTTGGAGAGTATGGTCCCAGAGTACCTAGTAATCATAAAATAACTTCGGAAATCGATTTCGACATTAGGCAATACACGTAAAGGTAATAAATAGGCAAATTGCTTACAACGACATGGTCTTAACTCATCTGTTCAGTGTTTAGTAGAACAAGGCCATAAGTTATTGTTTAACGTAGTCATACAGTGAATCTGTTGTACCCATCTCATAAACATGCCACGTAACTGGCGTAGTAAGATAAAAATTGACTATGTACTCCTGCAATATTGGTGAAAACGTTTAGAGTTTTGACTCTGAAAGTTAGCGCACAACCACCAAACGAGCGAGGCAGTATATTTTACATTATATGTATTGAGTAATCAAAAGCAACGACGTGGATTAATAATTAATTACGTATTTAAGTATATTTACAAATAAAAAAACACTCTCAAGAAGAGAACTCCAGAAGTTTAAAAAATAAGAGTCATAATATAGGTTTTTTTTTTTTGGGAAGAGTATTAACAGCTCCGGCAGAAAGTCGGAGGTTTTATTGATTGGGTTTTAAACTTTAAACAGTTGCGACGTGTCTTGTAAACATAAGTTTTTATTTCAAACATTTTATAAAGCATTAAATAAAAAATTAATTAAAAATAAGTATTTCAACTAAATAGAACTGTTTACATAGATTTTACTGAAAATAGTTTATAAGTAGTTATATGTGTGTGTAAGCCTCATGGGGGTGACACAGTCGGTCACCGACTAAACTCTTTCAACAATAAATGATTAAAAAAAAAACTACTTAGAACAACTAGGTACCACTTTTACCACTGAAACAAAAAATCGATCATCAGACATAATAAATAGAAAAAGTCCGCAATAAAATAAAGTTATAATAAAATATTTTATGAAAAAGTATTTCATAAGAGTCGGGTAGAATAAAATTTCCAGGTCAAAGGTTCTATGCATTTCGCAGAACAAAGTTACTTATAATAAGATAGCTTATTTTCTTGAAAATAATATGTCTAAGAAAACTGGAGTGTCGTCGATGTCGAGATATTTTCGCTTGTTCCATTTTTATAATATTATGTATCTCACATCGACTCATATATTATATGAATACAACATACCTTTTTAAAAACGAGTTATTGGTAACAAACTATATTGTCAGACCCTGAATCTATACTAATATTATAAAGCGGAAATGTTTATTTGTTTGTTTGTTTAAACGCGCTAATCACAGGAACTACTGGTCCGATTTGAAAAAATATTTTTTGTGGGATAGTTCATTTATAGGGCTTTAGGCTATATAACATTACGCTGCGACCAATAGAAGCGAAACGTCAGTGAGAAATGTTGCAAAAACGGGGAAAATTATTCACATTTGGGGACTTTCGTTGCATGCGCTGCATAAACGGTTAAAGTCACTCAAAAACCACACGAACGAAGTCGCGGGCACAGCTAGTACGCGGGCATAGCTAGTATATAAAGACAAAGTACGTAATAACAAAATTAATTTTTGTTATTACGTACTTTGTTCGTACGTACGTACGAGAAAAAGCTTAGTGTTGTGTCGTTTTATTGCGGAGTCCTTCTTCCAGCTCCAGCTTCAGATCAGCTGCATGTCATCGCAACATTGCATTGTCACGTACAAATGCATGAGAAAAAAAA
Organism: Celastrina argiolus; assembly: GCA_905187575.2. Classification (NCBI taxonomy): domain Eukaryota; kingdom Metazoa; phylum Arthropoda; class Insecta; order Lepidoptera; family Lycaenidae; genus Celastrina; species Celastrina argiolus. The sequence goes on along the minus strand of LR994583.1, from coordinate 11,761,086 downwards.
ACTCAATCGGACAGAAAATGGGTTAAATATAACGTGAAATTTCATTACACCAGACAGGTGAAAGTAAATAAAAGCTTGTAAAAATCATTGTTACGATACGACTTTTATTTATTTTATTCTTTCATCTTTAACCCTAACAATCCTAACATAGAGTAGTATAGTCTACAAAGGACTTAGGATATTGAGCTTACACCGCTTCAAAGGTTTTGCCTGCCGTGACACAATAGGTTTACCTCACAATATTTTCCTTACAAACTTGAATTTCCTCGGAGATTTCAAATTTAATAGGATTTTGTTAGCTTTATATTCAATAAAGTTCCACATGTGTGCAGTCGAATAACTGCATACTGTTTGTTTACTTTTAACATCCTGGAAAGATTGTGTATTGTTTGCACTTTGGGCTCGCTCGAGTCACAGATAACTGGAAACGTGACAAATAGGCAAAATGTTTTTCCTATAGTGACAGGCCAATCGCTGACGAATAGCAGACTGTTTTTCTTCTTATTTGTTCATAAGAAGATATTAAAACTTAATCTTGAATTTTGCTAAGTAAATACCTACTTCAAACTGTTGTTAACGACAACGAATTTCTTGTGTTATTGGTCCAAGACATGCTATTAAGTCCATTAGATAACACCTAGACGGTAGTATAACTATCAAACTGATACAGCTGTAAAGTTCGGAAATATAAAAAAAATATTCAAACTTCACAAATCGAATCGTTTTTAGCGAGTTTTCGAAATTCAGCTGCCGCATGCATTGACTGAGTGGTAGAAATCAAAAGATCTAAATTGACGTTTACAATTATCAAATCGTTGATTGTTGTTGTTGTGAGTAGCTGTGATAGAGAGGACCGATTGATCTACCCGAATGCATTGAGTGATAATAGCAGGGCTGCCAGCAAAAATATTTTCGATGTACTGTCCGATATCTGCAATTATACGAAGTTCGACTCCATTTTGTCATGTTGGTAATACATTAATTCCAAACTAAAGATTCTGCTTCATACTTGCTTTCTGTCTGATAATGGTCCACCAATCAGCGTTCAATATAGTAGGGGAGCCGAAGAGGGAATTATTGTAGTAACTCGAGCGCGTCAGATTAAGATAGTATACGTACCCAACATGCTTCTGGTAATCAAGGCGTGATTTTTTAAAAATTGATTGGTGAGGTTAAAAAAACTTTTAAAAAGTATTAAAAAATTTAATTCGATACTTCAGATTAAGCTTGGAGATGTTAAGTAGGTATCAAATAAGCTCCAACCGAAAGCACTGATGATTTAAAAGTCAGGTAAGCTCAAAGGGACTTATGTAGAATTTAAAAAGTAACTCAATATTTTTTAATAATTGAGTTTCTCAAATATTTTGTAGCGGAATCAGCGTAATACTCTTGTCATTCTTGTCGATTCTAACGATAAATAAACTATATTAAAATACTATTTCATTACAATTTTATTGTTTCAAAGTTTAAATAGGGGTGTTTCCGCTCATTCCACTACTAAAATAAAAAACTATCATTATATGTTTTTTTTTCCTCCTGACATCTTATCACCAAAACCTACTAGGTCTCCGCAACGCTCGAGTAACTACACATTTTGCATTATGGGCTCCCCTAGTAATACGGGTTGTTGATTTGAATGCCATGTTAGTTGATCATTGATTTGAATAGCGTACGGGAAACCGGGGGACAATCCGGTAGCCCTATAATAGGACACGAGATGAGTCTTGCACGGCCATCCGTTTATCCTGTTGGCTGGTATCAATGAATTTACGTGTCGATGGCTATAGGTTAACCACAGGGGTTATTGACTACCCACTGCGAGCGTTACGCAATTATTCGTGCTAAATAATGTAACAACGAACAAGGTATAACTACTGACATTAAAATGGGCCTATATTTGTGTCCCAAGGGAAACAGATATAATAAACTTGAAAAATAAAAAAGGCTTGAATATATGTGTCCCAAGGGAAACAGATATAATAAACTAAATTTGACCATAATCCCTACATCACAAACATCCATACATTATCTCAAACTTTGATATTGAAATATACATGATGTAAAATAAATTAGTGATAATACTTCAGGATGTGTATGTGCAGTATAGGTACTGTAAACAAAATACAATCCTATGTAGAGTATACTGTAAAAGTAAAAGCGCTGAAAAATTTACTTTTGACTTTCATCTTTCTATGGGAAATGCCCTACCATCATAAATTTGCCGATACAATAATTTAAAAAAAATACGTCTTTCAGCGCTGGTACTTTCACAGTAAACTCTATATACGGAACCGATACACACCCTATAGTTTTATCACTCATTAATATGACTGTGTACATTATGTTAAAAGAACAGTCACTATAACTTTGAGATACGATTATACTACGAGTAACTTAAACCGTTTATGCAGCGCAAGCAACGAAAGTCCTCAAATGTGAATAATTTTCCCCGTTTTTGCAACATTTCTCACTGACGCTTCGCTCCTATTGGTCGCAGCGTAATGTTGAATAGCCTAAAGCCTTCCTCTATAAATTGACTATGCAACAAAAAAATATTTTTTCAATCGGACCAGTAGTTCCTGAGATTAGCGCGTTTAACCAAACAAACTCTTCCGCTTTATAATATTAGTATAGATTTAATTCAACAGTTAAAATAGTAAATAGCAGTTAGATAATAATATTATGGCATAGAAAATTTTCCTGCAGCCTAATTAACTTTTTCTTCAAAGTTCGAAATAACAGTTTTTGTGCACAATCGCGTATAATCTATGTTCAGTGAACGTATTACTAAGATGTTATCATTATGTAAATAGCTATGAGTAACTCATGACTCAGTGGATTATAATAGTAACAGTGCTGCCTGTTATTTATACATTGTCCAGTTTGGCCTTATCACTAACATGCTTTAAGTCTGGTGTCTTCATCGTATCCTTTATTAAAGGCATTAAGAATATTTTTTTGCAATTCACTATTCACGCACATTTTTCCAATAATTTTATATATAGGTAAATGTACAAATCAATACTATATCCGAAATAATTTCTATACGCATGCCGCAGTGGCCTTCGTCTGTAAAAAGTTTACTAACTACAAATAAATGATTCGTGTTTTCACATCCATTTTGAATATAAATAAAATCCACCCGCATCTATCTATTCCTGTTTAAATACATCAGTAACGAACTAAATGGGAAGTACGGATTATAGAGGGGAGGGTACAAAAAAAGAGCAAATGCAGCGGACTACGGACATAAAGCGCTGATTCTATTGGGATTTGAGACACGGAGCAGACAATTAACCCTTCGAGCGACTGGTGACCGAAAGTCACGCAAGACCCACACTCGGTGGGTCTGACAGACCCGATACTCGCAACATGTTCTTTTATCTATTGTGTTCCATTTGGAGTTTTATTGTTTTAGAAAACGACATAAATAATAATTATTGATATAATCAACAAACATACTTCATAAACTTCATAATATTCTATAATTATATACACTTAATAATTTCAACATAGAATAATCAATTACGAAACTATGTTTATTATTTCACTTGAAGAAAATTTATGAAGTTCGTTTGTTCATTAAGTATATTATCAATAATATTTATTTATGACGTTTGTTTAGTAACCATTTTATTATCCTTATTTAAAAAATAAAAATGTAATTAAATGTATTGAAACTGAATATTTGCCCTTGCCCCTTTTAAAAATTCGTCCTGTATAAGAAAAGTAATAACTTTATATTTACTATCAAAACGTCGCGTACTGATTGGAGAACTGAGACCCGAGTGACGCAGTTAATATAGCAACGCTATAGAAAACAGTAAGGCGCACAATTTATACTCGAATAAACTACAGATTACCCTGGTTTGTCAGATCCATCAGGCGCACTGAGGGTTAAATATGCCACTTAATAGATTGTGATGAGACCAGGAACATATTATACACATTTGAATGTCCACAGCACACATTTGGGAATAATGAAATATATGATAATAATGTGAAATAATTTGGAAATACGAAATACATCGCAGAAGTGTGATAGTGCCACTGTATTCAACATTAGCATGGACCTAAGTCTAAATATTGCGCTTTACGCCTGGCCTATTATCGTAAGTCTCAACTCACCTTTGAGGTCTTAAACATAAACACTAAAGGCTAAATTCAGCCATATGATGACATCGGATTGAACTTAGATATCACTGGATCTAGAACACCTAATGTATTCACAACTTTGCGATTCAACGCAACCTCCGTTGGAACGATTTGTTGATTACACTGAATGTGAATGCCACCCGTTTCAAGAATTGATAATGTTGTTAATGAAAATTGTTGAGCAGATAACTTTAATTTAATTCAAGAGTATAACTATGTAAAGGCGCTAAATACATGTGTGCCAGGCATGCAGGCCACAATTTGTGCAGTCCAGGGGGTATCTGGCTGGCATAAGTGGGATCTGGCTATATGTCTATGCAAGCCACAAAAACCAGCGGATTTCTACAAAAAACCAGCTATTTTTCTGGGAGAACCTAAAAGTTGAATGAGCATCGATTGCACGTCCACGAGTGACAATGTTTTTCAATTTACAAGTGCACTTTGTCAATGTCGCTTGTCCTGAGTAGAATAGGAAACCTAAAAAATACTCGTTTAATAAAAGTGGGAAACACTAGATGAAAGTCACATTCATGCATACAATCTGTTCAAAATAACTTTCAAAAGTTTAATTCTTTATTTGAACATAAAATATGCAATTTGGAAAAAATCTTTTCAAATTGGTTGCCTGGAAGAGAGTTTACTTCTCTGGGACTACCTTAATAGGACCTAGTAAAATCATAACCGTCATAATAATCAAAATATATACACACTGTGTAAACTATATAATGTTTGTCCTTGTCTAATGTGTTAGAAAAGTCACTTGACAGACAAGGATAACACATTATTATTTTATCCAGTGTGTAAATATTATTATTAGTAAGGGGGTAAGTGTATGCAAACAACTTAAGTTGTTAATCACGAAGACAGACATTTTGTCTAAAGTGACTCAAGACTGATATCACATCTCGTACTATTACGAGCCCACGCCTTTATCAAATTATTTTTAGACTACCGCACCGAGTTACCGGAAAATCTAGTGTAGCGAACGCGTTGTTAATGCGATATGGTTCTAAACTTCAAAGCCAGATGGAATTATATGGGTCTGATGCTAATTTACTTCTACAGAACGGTTGCTATGACGACATTGTGGCCTTATTTTATATACTTGCTTAACTCATCTCTAACTCTACGTTTGTACAAATTACTTGTAACCCCCCCCCCCCCCTTCGAACCCCTCACCCCTCGTGTTCATAATTCAAATTCAAAATTCAAAAACGTTTTATTTCCATATAAGTTATTAAATAACACTTATAGAAATGTCCTACATGATGACTACCACCGGTTCGGAAACTAGCCCGACAAGAAGAACTGGCGTAAGAAACTCGCGCCAGTCCTTGTTAAACCTGAATTCTGACATCATGTACCCCGAATAGTGATTCCTATTTAAGAAATTCTACGATGCGATGTTTGTGGACGTGTAAACAATAGTTCACAGAGGAAGTTGCTGCCATATCTATTTCGTTTCCCTGATATGTTATGACAAACTTGCGGAGAAACTTTCGAAACTCGATATTGTTACATCAAGGACGACAAGACACTGTTATCAACACGTGTTCAACATTTTATATTTCTCGCCTATTCAGGTTTTCGTCTTGACCTTGACTTTGAAATTTAACGAACATTTTAAACGACGCCGATGATTTTATGGGCGATGACGCCAATATGACGCTTTGTTGTGACTAGTGAGTTATGACCATATTGGACAAGTTTTACCCGACTAGTACTAGTACTAGTCGGGTAAAACTTTTTGAATAAATAAACCTTATAGAAGGGTTAAGGTTTATTTATTCAAAAAGAAAACTAAACCAAATAAAAAAGTAATTACAATAATATGCCTAGCTACGAACTAAAACTAAAACAAATAGAAATAAAAAAGTTATGTATAATAAAATAACTTTAACAACTACAAATAAAAAATATCCCCAAGGTCGTCACCATCTGGCAGAGTAGACCCAGAAGCCTCAAATAGTTTCCTTGCAGGATGGCGATGCTTATTCTTTGGGTAGATGCCTGCTCTGGGTCTCGGATGCCCTCTACTAGTATTTTTGAAATTTCACCAAATAATTTAACCCGGACCCCATGGGCCTGGAAGGGTAATATTAAATCTAGGTATGTTTGTTCCATCGATACTACTCATCCGATTTTAATCATTTAGGGATGAATATATTCGTAGTCAGTGCCCTGATTCTCGTAACTTCAACTTCGATTCGATCGTCAGTCTGTCCCGCCCGCACGCGCGCCTAATCATACGTGCACGAACGAGAAAGACTGAGATTCGAAACAAAGTTCGAGGCACGAGAATTGGGGCCCAATTTTATATTTTTTTAATGATTGTAGTTTATATGTATGCGTCACCCAGCCATATCTATTAAGAGACCTCTGTTTAGAAGTTATTATGATATAATAGAACAGTTTAACTTTTGTTAACACTAACAATTTTGCTACGACGAGCTAAGAGTTGTGGGAAGATTTTACGAAGTTTAAAGAACACTACAAAGTTACTGAACTCTTCAACAGTACTTAGATGGGATAATTTTAGCGCCACTTTATACATTGTTTTCTTTAGTTACTTCGAATAATAAATACGCTAAAATTGTGATAAAATGGATACTAATAGGCGCAGTTCACACACTATAGAATTGTAGTCTTAACCTACATTCTTCTTCTCTCGCACATTATACATAGTAGGTATATAACGGGTGTAAAAAGAAGTCATTATAATTTTGGGATATGATTATACTACCTTTTCTCATTTAATAAATGTATTTCCTTTTTTTATTTATTTTTCCAAAAATTTCAATTTTATTTTACTTTATTGTCATTCTTGCGACAAAAAAAAAAGAAATGATAAAAATTAAAAAAATATATCTTTTAGTTTTTGACAAAAAAAATATTTAAAAAATACATTTCCAAAATTGTTAATAATTGTAAGTAGTCTGTTGTACTTTTTTTTAATCTCTTGTACTATACAACGGAGTAAAAAAAATGTTAAGCCTCGTTTACAATGCACCGTCAAACTTCCCCTTGTATTTAGTGTTGAGAGACACAAAGTGACGCGTGTCTTAATTATATCCGTCGTCGCAACATACTTGAGGAACTTATCTCACTTTGGCGCAGAGTCGAAAAGTCATGTTTTTATAGCCTAGTATTCGCGTTTACTTTTCTATTATTAAGATACAAAATTGTGAGTTTCTTACGCCGGTTCTACTCGGCAGGTTAGGGTTGAACCGGTTAGCTTGTTTTTCTTGTTGACTTTCCGAAAATAGCTTGTTAAGTTTCATTTGGAAATAAAACGTTTTTTAATTTATTTTGTACTAGCGACCCGCCCCGGCTTCGCACGGGTGCAATGCAAAATATACCTACTACAGAATGTCCTTATACACAACGTTCACAGCTTTTTTGTCATTAGCCAATACAAACATGTTTTGCTTAGACGTTTCTCTTGACAGCGCGACATATAATTGGCCATGTGAAAAACACTCAACGCTCCAGTCTAATCCTGCAACGTTAAAAGTTTGACCCTGCGATCCGGCCGGCCGCGGGTCGGTACCGCCGCGGCGCAAACAACTACGACCCTGCATTTTAAATTTGTAATATCTTCGGTAATATTCGCTTAAATTACATGCTGTAAAAAGCATGTTGATCTATAATAAATGCACAATTTATTTAAGGTACTTAATTGGATAAGGATTAATGTTGTATTGTTTAAAATCACTTCGTAAATAACAATTTTTTAGTAAAGGATAAAAATGGTTATGGTGGGTTATCTCTAAGAGATAGACATATACCATCACGGACTTTTTTGTTGAACTTTTTAAGGTGAACAATACTGTAGTACATTATTTTGGTCTATCTCGTAGGGTTCAGCCAGCGTTTGCAATATAAGCGCAAAAAACGTGCTTATTTACGACATCACATTAGAAACCTTTAAATTTATTAGTGTTTCTCGACTATATTATGCATTTATTATACATACAAACCTTCCTTAAGAATCACTCTATCTATTAAAAAAACCGCTTTCAAGAATTGATAATGTTGTTAATGAAAATTGTTGAGCAGATAACTTTAATTTAATTCAAGAGTATAACTATGTAAAGGCGCTAAATACATGTGTGCCAGGCATGCAGGCCACAATTTGTGCAGTCCAGGGGGTATCTGGCTGGCATAAGTGGGATCTGGCTATATGTCTATGCAAGCCACAAAAACCAGCGGATTTCTACAAAAAACCAGCTATTTTTCTGGGAGAACCTAAAAGTTGAATGAGCATCGATTGCACGTCCACGAGTGACAATGTTTTTCAATTTACAAGTGCACTTTGTCAATGTCGCTTGTCCTGAGTAGAATAGGAAACCTAAAAAATACTCGTTTAATAAAAGTGGGAAACACTAGATGAAAGTCACATTCATGCATACAATCTGTTCAAAATAACTTTCAAAAGTTTAATTCTTTATTTGAACATAAAATATGCAATTTGGAAAAAATCTTTTCAAATTGGTTGCCTGGAAGAGAGTTTACTTCTCTGGGACTACCTTAATAGGACCTAGTAAAATCATAACCGTCATAATAATCAAAATATATACACACTGTGTAAACTATATAATGTTTGTCCTTGTCTAATGTGTTAGAAAAGTCACTTGACAGACAAGGATAACACATTATTATTTTATCCAGTGTGTAAATATTATTATTAGTAAGGGGGTAAGTGTATGCAAACAACTTAAGTTGTTAATCACGAAGACAGACATTTTGTCTAAAGTGACTCAAGACTGATATCACATCTCGTACTATTACGAGCCCACGCCTTTATCAAATTATTTTTAGACTACCGCACCGAGTTACCGGAAAATCTAGTGTAGCGAACGCGTTGTTAATGCGATATGGTTCTAAACTTCAAAGCCAGATGGAATTATATGGGTCTGATGCTAATTTACTTCTACAGAACGGTTGCTATGACGACATTGTGGCCTTATTTTATATACTTGCTTAACTCATCTCTAACTCTACGTTTGTACAAATTACTTGTTGTTGTGTTACTTTAAAATCAAAACTTTCTTACCCCCCCCCCCCTTCGAACCCCTCGCCCCTCGTGTTCATAATTCAAATTCAAAATTCAAAAACGTTTTATTTCCATATAAGTTATTAAATAACACTTATAGAAATGTCCTACATGATGACTACCACCGGTTCGGAAACTAGCCCGACAAGAAGAACTGGCGTAAGAAACTCGCGCCAGTCCTTGTTAAACCTGAATTCTGACATCATGTACCCCGAATAGTGATTCCTATTTAAGAAATTCTACGATGCGATGTTTGTGGACGTGTAAACAATAGTTCACAGAGGAAGTTGCTGCCATATCTATTTCGTTTCCCTGATATGTTATGACAAACTTGCGGAGAAACTTTCGAAACTCGATATTGTTACATCAAGGACGACAAGACACTGTTATCAACACGTGTTCAACATTTTATATTTCTCGCCTATTCAGGTTTTCGTCTTGACCTTGACTTTGAAATTTAACGAACATTTTAAACGACGCCGATGATTTTATGGGCGATGACGCCAATATGACGCTTTGTTGTGACTAGTGAGTTATGACCATATTGGACAAGTTTTACCCGACTAGTACTAGTACTAGTCGGGTAAAACTTTTTGAATAAATAAACCTTATAGAAGGGTTAAGGTTTATTTATTCAAAAAGAAAACTAAACCAAATAAAAAAGTAATTACAATAATATGCCTAGCTACGAACTAAAACTAAAACAAATAGAAATAAAAAAGTTATGTATAATAAAATAACTTTAACAACTACAAATAAAAAATATCCCCAAGGTCGTCACCATCTGGCAGAGTAGACCCAGAAGCCTCAAATAGTTTCCTTGCAGGATGGCGATGCTTATTCTTTGGGTAGATGCCTGCTCTGGGTCTCGGATGCCCTCTACTAGTATTTTTGAAATTTCACCAAATAATTTAACCCGGACCCCATGGGCCTGGAAGGGTAATATTAAATCTAGGTATGTTTGTTCCATCGATACTACTCATCCGATTTTAATCATTTAGGGATGAATATATTCGTAGTCAGTGCCCTGATTCTCGTAACTTCAACTTCGATTCGATCGTCAGTCTGTCCCGCCCGCACGCGCGCCTAATCATACGTGCACGAACGAGAAAGACTGAGATTCGAAACAAAGTTCGAGGCACGAGAATTGGGGCCCAATTTTATATTTTTTTAATGATTGTAGTTTATATGTATGCGTCACCCAGCCATATCTATTAAGAGACCTCTGTTTAGAAGTTATTATGATATAATAGAACAGTTTAACTTTTGTTAACACTAACAATTTTGCTACGACGAGCTAAGAGTTGTGGGAAGATTTTACGAAGTTTAAAGAACACTACAAAGTTACTGAACTCTTCAACAGTACTTAGATGGGATAATTTTAGCGCCACTTTATACATTGTTTTCTTTAGTTACTTCGAATAATAAATACGCTAAAATTGTGATAAAATGGATACTAATAGGCGCAGTTCACACACTATAGAATTGTAGTCTTAACCTACATTCTTCTTCTCTCGCACATTATACATAGTAGGTATATAACGGGTGTAAAAAGAAGTCATTATAATTTTGGGATATGATTATACTACCTTTTCTCATTTAATAAATGTATTTCCTTTTTTTATTTATTTTTCCAAAAATTTCAATTTTATTTTACTTTATTGTCATTCTTGCGACAAAAAAAAAAGAAATGATAAAAATTAAAAAAATATATCTTTTAGTTTTTGACAAAAAAAATATTTAAAAAATACATTTCCAAAATTGTTAATAATTGTAAGTAGTCTGTTGTACTTTTTTTTAATCTCTTGTACTATACAACGGAGTAAAAAAAATGTTAAGCCTCGTTTACAATGCACCGTCAAACTTCCCCTTGTATTTAGTGTTGAGAGACACAAAGTGACGCGTGTCTTAATTATATCCGTCGTCGCAACATACTTGAGGAACTTATCTCACTTTGGCGCAGAGTCGAAAAGTCATGTTTTTATAGCCTAGTATTCGCGTTTACTTTTCTATTATTAAGATACAAAATTGTGAGTTTCTTACGCCGGTTCTACTCGGCAGGTTAGGGTTGAACCGGTTAGCTTGTTTTTCTTGTTGACTTTCCGAAAATAGCTTGTTAAGTTTCATTTGGAAATAAAACGTTTTTTAATTTATTTTGTACTAGCGACCCGCCCCGGCTTCGCACGGGTGCAATGCAAAATATACCTACTACAGAATGTCCTTATACACAACGTTCACAGCTTTTTTGTCATTAGCCAATACAAACATGTTTTGCTTAGACGTTTCTCTTGACAGCGCGACATATAATTGGCCATGTGAAAAACACTCAACGCTCCAGTCTAATCCTGCAACGTTAAAAGTTTGACCCTGCGATCCGGCCGGCCGCGGGTCGGTACCGCCGCGGCGCAAACAACTACGACCCTGCATTTTAAATTTGTAATATCTTCGGTAATATTCGCTTAAATTACATGCTGTAAAAAGCATGTTGATCTATAATAAATGCACAATTTATTTAAGGTACTTAATTGGATAAGGATTAATGTTGTATTGTTTAAAATCACTTCGTAAATAACAATTTTTTAGTAAAGGATAAAAATGGTTATGGTGGGTTATCTCTAAGAGATAGACATATACCATCACGGACTTTTTTGTTGAACTTTTTAAGGTGAACAATACTGTAGTACATTATTTTGGTCTATCTCGTAGGGTTCAGCCAGCGTTTGCAATATAAGCGCAAAAAACGTGCTTATTTACGACATCACATTAGAAACCTTTAAATTTATTAGTGTTTCTCGACTATATTATGCATTTATTATACATACAAACCTTCCTTAAGAATCACTCTATCTATTAAAAAAACCGCATCAAAATTCGTGGCGTAGTTTTAAAGATCTAAGCATACATACGGACAGACATACAGCGAAAGCGACTTTGTTTTTTACTATGTATTGATAATATAATGAAAATATGGTTACAAGCGAAGACGCATTCATAAAATCGAGTAATATGTATAACAATTTTGACTTTTAAATTTAACTTATTTCTAGTAAGTATGTCTTGTTGCTTATTCGTCTCATTAATGCTATTTTAATACATAATGACGCCGGCAATCCAAACTATGTAAAAATCAAAATGAGCGCGACTGTTTGATCCGCAGTCGGAACTGTACGTGTGCAAGCCGCTTTTAGTATAACGCATTCATTAGTACTGGTAAAGCGTAACCAGTAGTAATTACGTAGTAATATTCCTGCAACACGGTCGAATGGGTAAAGCCAAATGGTGTTAAGGTGTTTCGTCGGACCGGGAGCTTGTGCCAATGTTATTGAAATTATTAGTGCAGTAAATTTACTAGAGGCTTACCTGTGGCCGAAATTCGCTCGTAATTAAACACAAATTAATTTATGTTTACACTTTATAAAGGTTAGTTTTGCTCTGAGACAGAAAATTTTAAATTGTTAATAATATTATTGTATCAAACGCATCGTAGTGGTAATTGAAGACATAAGTGGATGAAGGTGATATGTTGCAAAATTATGATTACGAGAAAATTGAGTTCAAACTATCACTCAAACATTTTAGAATACGTCGTAAAGTATTAATTACATTTATCTAAAGATCCGACTCTAGAATCAATGTACATATTTAAATATTAGGATAACTTTTTTGCTACATATATCCTTCATCCATTCATGTCTTCAATTGTATCAAACGCATCGCAGTGTCAATTATAATAATGTCTACATAAATTAAATATATTTCTTTTAATTGTTTCATTATGTACAATAACAAGGTTTGTTTGATAATAATTTAGCTAGGTGTATTACATAACGAGACGTTCATAAAATATTAATTTAAATATAAATCATGAGCCTAGTATATATAAGGTTACCTACTCATGTTAATAAGCGACGGTGACCGCTTACCATCAGGTGGCCCGTCTGCTTTTTCGTCTAACCCTTTAAATAAACTACATACAAGACTGTTAAGGCACATAGTAAGGTAATCTGCAAAACCCACCACTGTATTCGGCTTTCAACGCAAAACATCCTCTGCAATGCACTCACATTAAAAGCCATACAATAAAAATCTCGATGTGATTATAGAGGGTGTACTTCCCCACCTAAACATTAATTTTGTAACAATACACCTAGTGGGTGGTAGCAATTTCCTCGACCGTATTTCTGATATACGACTGAATTGGGTAAAAACCCTGAGAGCGAGAGAGAACTTTTGTTATAAAATAATATAGACATGTGTAAATGTACTTATAGCACGAATTAGTTTTTTTTTTTTTATATACCCCACTTCAATAGAATGATATGGAACTCATGATAATTTCTTGTCCCTAAAACAAATTAAGCTTATTTTTTACCCGGCTACAGCAAAACCAAAGGAAAGGGCTATTTTTTATATGATACTAGCTGACCCGTGCCCACTTCGTTGAGCATAGAAACAGTTTGTGATGAACCGTTTAAACTTTTAAACATTTCCCGGGACTTCCACGAATATTTCAAGGGTTAAAATAGCCAAATCGGTTCAGACGTTCTCGAGTTTTACTGCCATTCATTTTTATATATAAGAGAAGTAGAATATACAATATTTTTGTAGTCTATTTTTGAAAATATATTTATTTGTTCTATTTTAGCGCCTAATATTAAACTGATTTTACTGTATATATTATACCTATATAGGCTAAGAAGAGAAATTGTGGCTAGCCTATGTTGGGCTATTTTAACACTTTTAGATTTTTAACTTTTGACCACAAAATTATATAAATATGAAAAAGGAACATTTTTTGAGTGTTATATAATATATCAAAATGAAAATCTAGTTTCTGTACGCGATACAAGTCTGCAAAACATTAAATATTCATATGACATTAGACCAAATAACCTGTGTAGTGTATGCTGGGTACGTGTACCTACTTTAATTATGCAGTACACAATTAATATGATACAATGCAAATGACGCGAGCAGAGTTGAATGGGACGACCAGTACATTTATGTTATGAATACATAGTTACAGGATTTGAATACCATTCACATACACACATGTATGTGAGTGGTATGCATTATCTACTACCGCTGTCTACCTACCGGTTAATAGGGTTGCCACTTGTCAAATTTTTTTAATTTTTTTTAATACCTTTAGTACGACGAAGAAATTTACTTAATCCTTGTAAAAAAAATTATGGTATAACTATGAAATATAGCAGTTTCTCACGATCGATTAGAGCTTAGACATTAGTCGCACTACATTCTACTATACATCAACCTTACGGAGCATTGAAAATTATTCATAAATGAAACGAGTAATTTGGGTCAATTCATAAGCGAAAATGGAATAATAAAAGATAATAAGGCGGAAATAATAATGATTGTAACACAAACTGCGAGTATCTGGAAAACTCAACGTAATAGTTATGGATGCATGAATATAATTAAAATCGCAGAATCATTTTGGAGTAATTGTTCGACTCATTCGATGCCGATGGACGTAATAACATTAATATTACACATATTAATAATAAAATGAATAAATATCAGAAGTATATTATTATAATATAACTTTGTATTAAATAAGCAAAATAAATCGAGGGTCGAGACCCATTTGCCAGTGGCAACCCTAATTTTACGAGCTAGCAAGCCTAGCATCAATGATGACTCACCGTCAAAAATAATCGTATTTTGGAGTAGTATAACAAAAATGTTACTAATCCCATATAATTTAAGCCGGTTTCAATATTTTTTATGTGAAATGTGTTGATCGACCTTTTGCCTAAAATTCTTCGAGTGAACTTTAAAGATTTTAATGAGACGCTTGTTCTAGATAAAACTATTTTAGTAGTTTCTGTTTAAAATTAATACAAAAATATGTGAAATAAAAAAGTTTACACTCTGACTGTGTTCACTGTGAACTGTAATTTAAAATCCTTAATTCGTTTAAAGAAAGGTAAAGTGTGCTTATGCCTGGTATAATTTACTGATCTTCTTATATATAAAAATGAATTGATGTTTGTTAGTCTTGCTAAAACTCGACAACGGCTGATCCGATTTAGCTATTTTTGGTCTGGAAATGTTCGTGGAAGTCCACGCAAGGTATTTTTAATCTTTATTTTATTAAGGCCATACATCATACAGATTAAGCCGGCCTTAAACAGATAGAAACCGTTTACTCCGTTGAGTAAAAATTATTATAATTTGAGTGAAAATTATTCATAAATGAAACGATTAATTTGGGTCGAAACGAAGTGTGCACGGGTCAGCTATAATATTATTATATATATTTCACGTCAGAAACCTGGTATAAGACGTATAGAGATGATATTAATCAGAAACCCAGGTCTGATACCAGTATTAGCCTTAAACAGATCCTATTAAATTTACGTCACAAATCTGGCATAAGCCACAGATAATATAAATCAGTAACCGGGCATAAGCCTTATACAGATAGCCCAAACAGGGCACGACAGTAGCTCGTTTCAGTAACAATATCGCTGTGTAGATTGGCGTAAACTCGACGTTAGACAGTACCGATTATTCGCAGGTCAACTACCAATCTACAGGCTTTGTCTATTAATTGCGTTCACTATTACCAGGATAATGATATCACGGAATATGCGAGTTAACATAACATGAAATGGAATTCGTAATTGATTTAGTTTAACGGGTTAACGTGTGGCGATCGATTTGCAATTGACTATTATTTTTCTTGGAATTGAAAATGAGCTAGGCAATAATCGTCGCAATAAAGTGAAAGAAGTGATTGCTGTCAGCGTATTATTTATTCATACTTGTGTCGTTCATTGTAATAGTGAATCAAAACGACATAGATGTGTTGCATGTTGTCATATAAGTATTAAAAGAATTATGGCAATGTCAGATTAACAAATTATGTGGCCGTGACATTGATGATTAAGAAATCAGTAGGCCAAGACAGTATCTAAGAGAAGGACCTATGTACCTAGTTATAAGAACTTTTATAAATTATAAAGTAAAGTTAGAAAAATGGCTTTTTTTATTAGTAGAAATAGTTTGCATAAACCTTAACTAATGGCTGTGACAACAACATTATGCTATAGTGGTATCACTCATATCAGTAGGGTTGCTTCACTTTTTGTTTGAAGGATAATATGACAAACATTAAATTGTGAGCCTACTATAAGAAAAATATATTATACTACTTTCAAAATAGCAAACATGTTGATCCAATTCCCATGAAAATATACAAAAACAAATAATTTCTGATCTACAACTGACAATTAAAAAACATTTCATAATTCCCGTCCATCAGTTTCATTTGCGTTACACGAAATTTTCGAACGAAACGGTGAAATTATCAAACTATTTAGCAGCGATCGGCTCTAACGATCTAACAATAGACGTTTTTTATACGGCCTCAATATCGTGAACTCTTTCATAATAAAATAGTCCAGGAAATGAACCAGGGTTGCCACTTGCAAGACAAAAGTTTATACCATTTTACTAAATAATTATCCGTTTACTAATAAAAATATTTGCACGCTGGATTAACTGTACGATGTTTTGTCCATTCTTTTTTTCCATTTATTATCCTGCACAGTTTGCGTTTCAGCCATGCAAATAGGTTAGGAAGTGTGTTGTTGATTAATTTTATTGGATGGGAAATTGGAACGCCATTTGAAAATGGATCAGGTAAATCTATACTAATATTAAAAGGCGGAAGAGTTTGTTTGTATAAACGCGCTAATCTCAAGTGCGATTTGAAAAATATATTTTTTTGTTGGATAGTACATTTATAGAGGAAGGCTTTAGGCTATATAACATTACGCGGCGACCAATAGGAGCGAAGCGTCAGTGAGAAATGTTGCAAAAACGGGGAAAATTATTCACATTTGATGACTTTCGTTGCGTGCGCTGCGGTACGGTTTAGTTACTCAAAAAATATGTATGAAAGAATTATTCCTTTTTAATAATTAAAAAAAAGTCCGTGAAAGTATAAAAAGTATGTCTAGCTCTTAAGATTTACTCATAATAACATTATTTGTCAATTAAGGCGATTGGCTATATAACAGTATGCTGCTACCATTATTATGATTTCACGATCATAATAACAAAAACTAACGTGAGTAATCAAAAGATAATCGCGATAGTGTTTCCGAAAACTACGCGAACGAAGTAACGCACAGCTAGTTTAGTATTTATGTACATAAATGGTTATAATTTTATATTGTTATGAAATACGAAAGTGGCTAAAATTCCATAATATATATACATCTCTAATAATATTATATAAAAGGACAGAAATTTAAGTATTAAAAGGAATTTTAACAATGTTTTGTCCTTGTCAAGTGACTTCCAATGTTTTAGCCAGTAAGAAAACATTCTACAGCGTAAACTGTGTGTTAATATTTTCAAAGGGTTTAATTATAATAATATTAGTACCCACACTTCATTATTGAGGTACTTATCGAGAATGTCAACAAGCTTTTGAAGGGATTCCGTACACTGAAGTGGTTTCCCTAAGACACTCAATTCAATAGACCCTAAAACATTATTTAAAATGGTTTAAGGAATTAAATACAGGTTTTTATAAAATTATAACCCCCTTTGGGTGACCGGGAGAAACTTTCAACCTCAAAAAACTTTATTAGCAACCAAATATAAATTAATAATGGAACATTGACAACAAACTTAGAGCTTTTATTAATATTAGTACCACTCAGTGATGGACAGAAAGAAGAAAGAAGAAAAAAAGAAAAGAAGAAAAACTAAAAAGCATATTTATTATTTTGTACACTAAAGATGTCCTGAATGTTCAACACTTTGTAAGTCTAAAGTGTTAGTAAACTTCTTAACTCAACAAACACCTATATAGGTTTTTACAATTCATATCATTCAATCGAAGATTAATATTCTTAATACGTTAAGACATATTCTAAAATGTTAAAGTGACAGTTTGAACACATCTTCATCCATTCATGTCTTAAATTTTAAAGTGAAGTAGTAATTTCTATATCCAGTGTGCACATAGCCTTATGTCGTAACAGAAGCCATGAAAAGTCTTTTCACAAAGCCATTGTGTTTTAGGTAAATCGGTTTGAGTGTCAACTATTGTTCTTTGGAAAGTAAGATTACCCGTGTCTAGTTGTTACACTTACTCTAAATAGCTGTAATAGCCGTAAATAGTAATTAAAATTGTACTTTATAATCAATGTTTCAAAAACATTGCAATCTGCATTTTACCCGATTACCTCGAAGCTAAAAGAAAGAATAATGGTTTTCGCAATCTAATTTTTATTCAACGGCCGGCAAGCCTAAACTACTGATACTAAACGCGCGCCCAGGTAAAAGAGGTATATACCATTTTTACCCGGGGTACGTAACTATATAATTTACTTAAATTATATTTATACATATAATATATATACGTAAATTACATAATTTACGTAGTTGGTTTAAAGTTGTTATAAAATATTATTATTTGAATTTTCAAAATATGTAGATTTAAATGCAATTCAGTGCTTAAGGACAACAAATCGGAAGTACTCGCTTTTTCTCGTCTTTTCTCAATTCAATAATACATTTTCGTCTAGCTTCAAAATCATTTTACTCCAAGTGTAACGTGTAATATTTACGAGTGTTACAAGGTACAAATAACTGGGCCATAATTATCCAACTTTCTGATATATTTTCCATGAACATGTGACTTCTTATTGTAAAACTTCGCCGATTCTAACGTCACGGTCGTATTCATTGTGAATTATTAATGAACAAAATAAAATTAATATTATATTCCGAGTTTCATTGATCTGACAGCATGATGCAAAAGTTGCGGCATCAATCTATACTAATATTATAAAGCGGAAGAGTTTGTTTGGTTCTTTAATCTCAGGAACTACTGGTCCGACTTTGAAAAAATTTTGTTGGATATTATAGAGGAAGGCTTTAGGCAATATAACATTACGCTGCAACCAATGTTGCTAAAACGGGGAAAATTATTCACATTTGCGGATTTTCGTTGCGTGCGCTGCATAGACGGTTTAAGTTACTCAAAAGTATGTATCAAAGAATTATTCCTTTTTAATTATCATAATAACAAAAACCAACGTGAGCAATCAAAGGATAATCGCGATAGTGTATCCGACAACCACGCGAACGAAGTCGCGGGCACAGCTAGTTTAAAATATATATTTATTGTCCACTGGCGCCCAGTTGGTAGTTTGGTATGTTAATTATTTAGGTATAGTGAAAGCCAATATAACGACATACCTGGTATTATGAAGAAGGGCCCAAGTCCGTCATATTATAACATGACCAGGGACTATCTGCTATTACGACCAAAATTTTGCGCCCTCTGCAATGTCGTTATAACCGGTTTTCACTGTTATAACTTTTGCCCGCTCAGTCTGTGTAAAACGCTGTAATTTTTCGGGACAAAATGTAGGTAGTATAGATTCTAGGGCGTATGCTTCTAGCATTCCTATCAAAATGAAGAAGTAACAAACAAACACATTCGCATACTATTATTAGTGGGAAAATATTTAGTAAGTAAGTTAGTAACGTAGTATCATCTATGGATAAACGTTTATTATACATTTTATACAACTGTCAGGAAATAAGAATAACTTAATACGAAAATCTTCTTATATAAATAATACATAATCTTCTCTCTTCTTCTCTTTCGTAAATATAAAAATGAATTGCTGTTCGTTAGTCTCCCTAAAACTCGAGAACGGCTGAACAGATTCGGTTATTTTTCGTCTTGAAATATTAGTGGAAGTCCCGGGAAGGTTTAAACGGTTCATCACAAACCGTTTCTATGCTCAACGAAGTGGACACGGGCCAACGGTGGGCATAATAAATGAGTATCTATAATGGTACATATTTTTTGGTATCAAAAACAATAATTCCCCTCAAAACATTTAAATATTATATCATTGAAATTATTTATTACTGACATTAATATCGGCCTGTAGTTGTACAAGCCGATCTCAATTTAACCCCGTGATAATGTAACATTTTCGAAGTGTAAATTAAACACGCTACCCCTTTTGTATAATACCTGATATTAAATTCATTGCGATACGTTTAAGTAAATATTTAAATACGTTATTATTGGATTTCGCTGCGGTCGCGATGCTTTTTTCGCAATAATCATAAGGAATTGTTCAAAATAAATATAAATATAAATTAGCAGTACATTTTTATTTTCACGGTTCTTGATAAACATTCAATTTTTTCTCATGTCCATTATTCTTTTGGAGAGGTTTGTAATTTAACCTCTCAAGTATTATTCAACATTCTATTACGATAGCTTATTAGCTGGCTTAATTATAAGCGCCATTATTAACAATTACATTAAATTTATAGTTTTTGCAACATTCTATAGTTATAAAACATAGTCTATAGTATAGCACTATTACTATACTTATTAATATTTTATATACAATACTAGCAGACGTATTGTAGGTATATAAAATATTAATAAGTATAGTATAGTATAGTAGCATACTTGCCCACTTCGTTGTGCATAGACACAGTTTGTGATGAACCGTTCAAACCTTCCCGGGACGGGACTTCCACGAATATTTCAAGACTAAAAATAGCCGAATTGGTTCAACCGTTCTCGAGTTTTAGCGAGACTTACGAACAGCAATTTATTTTTATATACATTATTATCAAGAGTCGTGGAATTGAGTAAAATAATTTTGTGGATATTAGACAAAAATAATTGTTTGTCTATTGCGACCCAAGTGTCGTTCTAGTATCGGATGTAGGGCGACTAATTCATGCAGCACACAACGCCAACTCTGTTTCGTCGTTTTAGATTTCGCACAAATCTGCAATTCGCATTGTGCGAACCATGTGCGAGATAATGGATTTTTCTCGTCGAAACGCGCTAGAAACTTGGAAAGGCTTGTGAAAGTCAGTCACGCACAACGGGAAACGTCGTATGTAGGGTGACCATGTGTGACCCGCACTGGGAATTGTGGTCGGCTCGATAACTGGAACTCATGGGAATAAACATAAGAATACTTCCCGTACGAGTGGCCGCGGCGTCCACGCGTATATTGTTGTAATGAATAACAAACTGTTGTGATAATGTTACAATATTATTATTATGTTTCTAGGTCTGCAAAAAGTTAAGTGAGATACAAAAGTTTTTGTCTTCCAATAGGATGGAAAAAATCTATACTAATATTATAAAGCGAAATAGTTTATTTGTTAGTTTAAACGCGCTAATCTCAGGAACTACTGGTCCGATTTGATAAATTATATTTTTGTTGTATAGTCCATTCATAGAGGAAGGGCTTTGGGATATATAACATTACGCTGCGACCAATAGGAGCGAAGCGTCAGTGAGAAATGTTGCAAAAACGGGGAAAATTATTCACATTTGAGGACTTTCGTTGCGTGCGCTGCATCAACGGTTTAAGTTATTCAAAAAATATGTGAGAAAGAATTATACCTTTTTAATAATCAAAATAACAAAAACCAACGTAAGCAATCAAAAGATAATAAATAATTGCGACAGTGTTTCCGACAACCACGAGAACGAAGTCGCGGGCACAGCTAGTCTTACATATAAGATTTTAAGAAGAGGATAATTAATTTTGATTTAAAACAGAAATACACTATCAGAATGTTGGCCTGTCGCCTGTCAGGCTAGGTATATCCGAAATGCGCAACGGTTAATTATGTGCACAGTGCAAGTGTTTACGTGTTAGTAATACTGTCAAACTTGTCAATATCAGGAACTGTGTGGAAACTCAAACATTTCGTGTAGTGAGTGTTAGGTATTATAGTCGACGGCAGGCTGCCTACGTATATCTTGCAAAAGCAAAGCAATGGCAAAAATTGTGCAATGTTTGCTAAAGGTAATAGGGGATAAGCGCCAAAAACCAAATTAAACAGGAGCTTAAAATTCAGAAAAAAATATTTGGCGTCAATGTTTGTTTTACGTAACATTTAATTGCCACTAAATTGTTTTTGGCGCTAGCGTATCATAAATTAAGCAAATGAGCATTCAAAGATAACAGCGAACGATTGGCACTATTTTTTGACGCTCAGCAATCGATTGCGCATCTAACGCGCGATTTTTGATAATCGATATTTTTACTTAATCGGCCGGCGGGTTTGTCGGTCACCTGTAGTTAATGTGATTGTACACCTTAGACATAGGCGTCGTGCAAAATTTCCCTGCTGCAGCGCGCCTACTTATCATGGTCGCGTGGAAATAATCATCGTCCGCAGGCGCTACGATGCAAAATCCATACAAATCTTAGTGCAGCGACGCGACGCCTTGAGATCTTCGGCGCGTATGTAAGCGTACTATCAAGTAGTTCTTCCCTTTCGCCTAATAGAAATAATACACGGTCATTCGGCGTACTGGGCCCTAATTCTCATGCCTCGAACCTAGTTTAACAAAAATCGCGCGCGCTAAATCACATTTGCATGAGCGAGACAGGCTGATAATAGAAACAAAGTTCGGGGCATAAGAATCGAGGCCCTGGTAGTAGGAATTGAACGAAAATAACCTTATTTTCGTTCCCAAATAACTCTATCGAATATAGTTTTTATTGTTTCAAAAGTTTTGTAACGAATCACTATCATCAGATGTCACTTATAATATCTTAGAAGCTAGAAACAGCTAAGCAGATGCTCGCTTACTCCTAGACATGCTTGGGTAAGGTTAGGATAGGTATTAATGAGTGATAATAGGGTGTGTATGGGTCTCATTTATAGAGTTTACTGTGAAAGTTCCAGTAGTGAAAGAGATTTTTTTTATTATTGTATGGGCAGATTTATGATGTTCCGGTCATTTTCCATAGAAACATGAAAGTCTTTTAGCGCTGGTAATTTCGCAGTAAACTCTTCATAGGCATATACACACACTAAAGTATTATCACTCATTTATTTTACACTATGTATTGTTATGAGACACATGTCCTTTTTTGCTATAAGTATTATGTAAAATTTTAAAGCCAATTGTATTTTACTTCAATAATTAACTAAGAGACTTATAAATTAGATTTAAAAAAAGAGACTTGGTATAGTTTTGTCCTTCGACATACTAAACCTATCAGAAGAAAACCCTCAGGTTATATTAAAGTGTATATCTTTTTATTGCTATCAATCCTGGCTGCACAGGAATTGCATGGTGGGAATGGTCATTTGCTACTTTAATAAAGGAAGCTTTCCATTGATAGAAGGTAAATTAACGAAGTTTGATAGAATCAGGATATGAAAGTGCGTGCGGCTGCGCTTCCTCCTCGCTCGTCCCCGCACTACTGGCGCGAAATTGGGGACCCATTTAGGCCAATAAAACAAATGATTTCGCACGAGTACCCAAGGACTGACGTGGCGATACCGACTACCGGGCCATATAACCGCCCCTTGGTCTATTGATTCTGAGCTTCGCTCTAGACCTCGAGGTCGTGGGCTCGAATCCCGCGTTGGAACGACAAAAATGTTGATTTCATGTTTGGTTAGGACAATGCAGGCCGATCACCAGATTGTCTGACAATAAAGATGATCCATGCGTCGGATGGGCATGTAAAAAATCGGTCTTGCGCCTGTTCTCTCGCCAGTCGTGTCGGTTTACCGTCTGGGTTATGAGATTAAAAGGAAGATAGAGAGTCTTTGTGTATTGCACACACACTTGAGCACTATAAAATAACTCCTGCGTAGCTGTTTCAATGAAATCGGCTACCGACACCGAAATCGGTGAGAGGAGCTATTATTAACATGTAGTGTAAAATTATATACGTTTATACATACACTACAAAACTAAAACATTTTCCTAAAAGAACTACTTTTATTATAACTATCAATCTTACTTTTTCAATAGAAACGGTATTTTTAATATAAGTAGTAAATATTCTCACCAAAACAAAATCTTTAATTGCAACTAAAACATCTCCCGTACGTTGATAGTAAAAGGAAATGGAATCGTGCAAGTGATTTGAAATCTTACCCACCTTTAACAAAGGCTATTATATCTTGCATCTCGCGGTTACCGTTAACTGGACGCTATGCCCTATACTTTAGTAAACCTTGGCTAAGAACATTGACCTTCAGAGGGAAGTGAAGTCAGTGGGTGCTATTAAACGGTTAACCCAAACTAGAGTAAAAACAGAAATGCTTTGTTAACGTTTGTCTGGTTTTCATTAAAGGCGCCTTCTGTTTTTTCAATTTACTGTGTTTCGTACGGCACCGAACTTCTAAATTCTGAGCATTTTGAGGGTTCCGTGTCCAAAAAGAAAAACCCTCACGATGCTGATTTATCGACACGTCAGTAGTAGGCTGCAGTACGTCTGTCTGTCTGGCTGGCTGTATCTCATGAACCGTGACAGCTTGACAGACGACATTTTTACGACGGATTTAATTTTTTGGATTTTTGCTAAGTTGTATTTTTTTTTACTTACTAATACTAATAAATTATACACACTTTATAAGCTATTTAATGTCTGTCTTTTAAACGTATCAGGCAAGGAGGGAACGTTGTATACAGGATGTAATATTAATGAGTGATAATACTTTAGGGAGTGCATGGGTCCCGTATATTGAGTTTACTGTGAAAGTGCCAGCGCTAAAAGAGGTACTTTTTTATTTATTTATTGTATTAGAAAATGTATGATGTTGGGGCATTTCTCATAGAAAAAAGTTAGTCTTTCAGCGCTGGTAATCTCATACTATACATAGGAGGCACATACACACCCTAAAGTATTATCACTCATTTATTTTACAACTTGTATAGCTTATAGTTTATACAGTCTAAAAATAGATTTCTTAGTAAGAGAGTATGTTATGCCAAGGAAGAAGTTACGTACTACACAAGTTTTTTTTTAGTTTGTTTTAAAAATGTTAACTTGTCGTAGCATTCTAATTTATTATATGTTATAACAATGCGATGTTTTTCTATAATGTGAGAGTACCGAAATTACATTATATTTTTATTTTTTCCTCCAAATTAATTATAAAAGGCAGATTTTTCCTCCAAATTAATTTGTAAGCGACACGTTAGATGTGTGCGTGGCAATATTGAAATCAATATGTTTTATTTTTCACCACCAAAAATCGGTCACCGATTATTTAGTTAGAATACGTTATAAACTTAGAATTTAGTTGAAAAATTCCTAGCTGATTTAGAAAAATACTTTCTAGTGATCGTATATATTGTTCAGGATAGTTGCATCTCGCAATAGAAATAGTCTACACAATTGACTATTGACTCGGCCCGAACTACCGACCTCTTTTCTAACTTCAACCATATCGTCGTGCTGTGTCCTTTATTGTCCTTTAGTTTGAAACTATTAGTGTTTGCATGTGAGTGTCAACTGTATAACTGAAATATAAAGACAAAATCAAATGTTATGCAAAACATACCTTTGGCACGAAATATCGCCGTAAAAAAGTGATAAGACGACCAAGTGGGTAAAGTTACTGTACGTCCAAGGGGGTTTTAAATATTAAGTGCAAGTGCAGGACTCCAACAGGGTTACATCTTAATATATATATTTCTTGTGTGCGTGTGTATGTGACTGAACTCCTCCTAAACGACTGGACCAATTTTGATGAAATTTTTTGTGTGTGTTCGTGGAGATTCGAGAATGGTTTAGATTTACAATTGGAACCGATAGGTGGCGCTGCAGTCAGTATGTCAAGCAATTAATTAATAAGGCAATACGAAGTTTGCCGGGACAGCTAGTATTATTATATAACTACCACGAGTGTCTATGAGCGGTGGTAGTCGCTTAAGAGGAAACGCTACGAAATTTTCCTCATACAGAAATAGGGGTCTACGGGATTCCTGTTTCCTCCCTGGATAATGCTGCTAGAGCAACAATTTTTTTCCTGACTATTTATGTATATTGTTTGTACGTCCCTATTTTTTCCTTTTTTTCATAAATGAATTGTTTAAAGAGATATGGACGTTCAAAAACCTAAAAAAAATGGCCAGACTCTCCGCTATATTTAAACATCCAGGTAACAGATTTGACTACATTATACAACAAAATCAAAAAATAGGAACCTTTTTTTAGCTAATATAGAAAAAAATATTTAAATCGGTTAAGCTTTGAAGGAGGAAACAGAAATCTCCTAAACGTCGATTTATGGTACTTTTAACAGGTAATTTCAGTTTAAGTTGCAGTTGTCTTTGTCACGCTAGTGCTGGCTAGCTAAGGCACTGTGGGACAGCAATAGACTTTATAAATACCTAATTTGTATCTCTCTCAACCGTGGTGTTTCCTCTTAACATCAGGCGAACCGCTCGTTTCCTGGTAAAAGCATTTTGAATAAATGTAATATTATGAATAAAACCAGAATATGTTAGCACTATCTGTATAATATGTAATCTGCATACAACGTTTACAACTTAAACGCAAAAAACATGGCTGGCGCAATTTGTGATAATGTTCTGCTCGAAAATGTGTAATTGAAAAAGTTCACACTCAACTGAGTATACAGTAGCAAACGTAATATAAGCTTACGATTGTGATAGAAACGTGCAATTAATTATTCTTTTTGGCCAACTGTAGCATGTACGTATTCTTTGAAGCCAGGCAGTATGGCTGACCTATATTGATGAAGGCAAATTATTATGCATGGCGACTTAATTTGAATATAAAAGTGCATTCAAGTGGTTTGCTGTCTAATGATTGCGAATAAAACCGTTTTGTAACATGTCTTGTAATTTA
The DNA here is from genome assembly GCA_905187575.2 of Celastrina argiolus. NCBI lineage: Eukaryota > Metazoa > Arthropoda > Insecta > Lepidoptera > Lycaenidae > Celastrina > Celastrina argiolus. The sequence continues at coordinate 11,734,191 of LR994583.1, read as the reverse complement.
CAATACTTTCGATTTTATATTATGTGTATCAGTAAACGTTATATTTAATTGTTGCGTATTGTATGGTCTAATGGGCTTACAAAGTGAATTTCATAATATTCATTACATATTATTAAACATATTTATTGTGTGCATTTTGCTTAGCGACTGCAATATTTGAACATTTTTTATGCGAATTTCTTTTTTAAGTTATACCTATGCTAAGAAAAATATATACGATGCGAAATTGATACTTTACTTAATGCTATAACATGATCTGGAATTTATTAGTCCGGAGAAAATTCCGGGTTAAAAATCGAACTCACACGCGTCGAACCAAATGTCAGTGTTTGTCAACTAGACTTAATAATATTATGACTGATTGCGTTGTTTTACCATTCTTATTGTCATTTTAACCGACTTCCAAAATAGGAGGTGGTTATTATCTGACCCAAATGCTACAGGTGGTGTAATCGTGTACGTCACGCTACAAAACGGAGTAGAATTAAAGAAAAAGAAAAAAGTACATCCCTACGTTACATGTATCCGATACATATAATCGGAGTATTTCGGAACCCTAGCTTTAAAATGGAATTTAATACATCATACCGTAGTCGTTCGGTTTTATTAAAGCATAAACCTAGAAAAAGGTTAAACGCCCAGTTGTTCTTCGAGGGCCTACAAATTTCTTTTGAAATTAGTTTGATGTATGCCAATTAGGATTAATCCGTCAAAAAACTGCGCTCGCCGACCCGTTTGCCAAGCGTGGCGAGTATAGGCAACGACCTCCCATGAAATACTTTCGGGGAGCCTTACATCCAGTAGAGGATATACGTCATAGCTGAAATGATGATGATGGAGACAATTAGCAGTAGTAATTTATATGAGGTGACAAAACAAATGCTCCTACTATATTCGGCATGATATATGAACCACCACACGCTGTATATAATATATTACATCCTTGTATATTATGTCTACCATGGTCGAACTGTAGTTGTTACCATCGCCTGTAGTCGGGGATAAGGCTGACCCACCAGTAATGAGCGAGAATGCGTTTCGAGATGTTTCTCAAAAACCTATATAATAGACTAGTTGTGCCCGCGAATTCGTTCGCGTGGTTTTTGAGTGACCTAAACCGTTTATGCAGCGCACGAAACGAAAGCCCCCAAATGTGAATAATTTTCCCTGTTTTTGCAACATTTCTCACTGACGCTTCGCTCCTATTGGTAGCTTACTGTTATATAGCCTAAAGCATTTCTCTATAAATGATGAATGAGAAAAATCCAACATGAAAGGATTTTTCAAATCGGACATGTGGTTCCTGAGATTAGCGCGTTTAAACAAACAAACTCTTCCGCTTTATAATATTATTATAGATTTACGGGGATAGGTAAATGTCGGTGTTATTGTCCTTCGAATATCAACATTAGCTTTTGGAATCTAGAATATCAACATTAGTTATAGCAATGGTCCATAGTAATAGCATTATTCAATGCTAATTAGTCCTAGATCCTAGATCCAGACACTTCTTTAAACCATACTCTTGAATCTAATTTAATGAATCGATTAGGGGGAATGGATTGGAACTTGATAGTTCTCTAATTACTTCTATTCTAAATTTATAATCTAATTAATTTTTATAATTCTCTAATTTATTATTGTTCCACGATAACGCCAAGTTGTATTGAAATTGACGCTCGCATCGTGTTTAAAATTAGAGATATTATGTCAAATTCAAATGCAGTTTCAATTTCAGTTTTGTTCAAGAGTAGGCCGACTGTCCTTGCATCGCCAATTTTTACAACCACTTATAAAATTCGCAGACATGTTACGAAATGGAAAGATACCTCCGGGAGGAGCCGAGAGGGAAGCGCAAAGAGGAGGACTGGGCAAGATCTGTGACTCCCCCCATCACGTCCCCACCATCACCGCGGCTGTTCGCAATCACTGCCGTCAAAAGCGAAATCCTCAGCGACTGTGATGAATCTAAAGGTAATTTGGTTTTTAAAATTGTCTATACTAGTTTACCTCTAAATATATGCAAATAATTAAGCTATCTCGAATATATTAAAACTTAAATTGAATTGTTTTAAAGTGCATTTTCACTTCTATGTTAAACGAAATTGAATTATACCTATAAAAGTCTTCATTTATATATTATTACCTTTAAAATTGTCTAACTCTTTACGGTACGGTTTAATAATTTCTACCAATTTACGGTACGTAGTAGACTATTTTTACTACCATGATTCAGATGCTTTAGCTTATGCGTAGTGAAGAAATTTTTAAATATTTATATTCCTAGAATAGTTAGTAGGTATAACGACTAGTTTGATCCAATTTTTACTCGTATTTCTAGTTTTTATCAGCTAACCTTAGAGGGTAGTATAGACGCTTATAGATATCAAACTTTTTTACCAAAAATCAGACGTTATCAAAAATATAATGGAAGTTTGAATTTTAGCTTAATTATCACCCGCTACTTAACTTTAAGGAATCTAAATAAGTCATATTCTGTCTTGTCAATCTGCCAAGCAGAGACAGAAATTGTGATTTAGAGGATCTATAAGATTAAGTGGCGTTTTAGTAATCGGCCGTTAAAATATTAAAATTTGCTCATAGGATTCGGAGTGTCAATACCAAGGAAGTCAGATCCCTTGTTCGACTACGGACTGGTACCTTCTACCAAAACTGCGGGTTAGTCCCTGCTTTCAATTTTCAATGTTACTTAGAACGTAAAATTCTTGTTAATCTCAAATTATATTAGTGTAAGTCAGGTATGTAAAATTGTTTGTAAATAGAAACGAAGGTGAAATGGAAATATAAAATATATTTAAATAAGCCAAATTGTATTATATTTTGTACTACTTCAGTAAGAAGTGAACGTATCTAGGATTTAAATATGTAAATATTGAAAAAGCTTTAAATAAGTATCTATTTAGTCTTTCAACTGAATAGTCTTATAATAATTAACAAGAATTTGCGATTCCGATGTGTGTAAATATATTCATGGTTAATGAAAATATTTCGTGGTCTTAACATAATATTCATATACAATATCATTTAATTTACTAGGAAAATATTTTATTTTAATTTTTTGATTCGTATTCAATGTGATTATTTATTAATCCTGTTATTAAATTGTTTAATGAAAATTTCTCAATACAGGCTACACATGGAAGCCAGCTCGAATTTGCGATCCTTTAATTGGGTTTGGTGTGGTCCCTGAGAAACCATGTCAGTTAACTATGAAATTTTTAACAATGTTAAATTCTTGTTTATATGTATTATTTGTACATACACCCACAAAAATCACGATCAAAATTCAAAATTGTTTTATCCCAAAAGCAAAATTGGTTTTACTCAAAACTAAAACGAACCATTCGGCTTTAATTCGGCTCGCGATAGTAATAAAACAAAAATTTAACAATATTCTGAATGTAAATAACTTATTTTCGCTGTTCTTTTGTTGATCTACTAATACCGCGTTAGACCGAACTAGAACTCTTTTACCCTACGTAATATCAGACAAAAATCCTCCAGAAACCCCCAAGTCTGTGCTTCCACTTCGTTTGATCTTAATATGAAATATTAAATTAGTAGATCCATTAGGCAGCGGCGCTTTTTATTCTTTGCTAAATTTCAATTTTCGTCATAATTTTTTAAATTCTCTATTGAGCTTTGTTAATTTTAATTTCAAGTTTTTATGTGGGCAACAAATTTGTTTTATATTAGGATCATCTTGTAATTAATTTAATATTTATTGTTTCGGTTCCATGCTTCAATTTTGGTCGCTCGATACGTTATGAGTTTACCTTCCCCGTCAGGTGCTTATTAATAATATTTATTCCTAGTTATTGCTAGCATTATTAAGCTGAAGAATTGGTTAATTTTTTCAAGGTTTGATTGATGCTCCAATATTGGTGTTATCCTGCGCCTTTAAACCCGTCAATTCACCTCCTTCACCCTTTTCAAAAACAATGAAAGGTTCTGCTCCGTCATGACCATCAGCTAAGATTTCAATGTCTGCCTCGCGTGAATAGACTTTCATATTTCTGCTCCATTACTCCGAAGGCAGACATAAAAAAATCACTTGCTTTAGAATTTTATTTCGTGGTTTAGTCCACAAGGCTTCAAGATTTTTCCAACGTATATAGACATTCGCTGCCAACTATCTGCGTCTCTTTTTCTGACGGTAGCTGTCCACTATTACATACCAACTTAAAATTAAGTAACACTTATAAACTTATGTAAAGATAAAGACGCACAAGTATTAATCGAAACGTCTTCCAAAAATAGGCCGGCAAACATTATATTTTGTGTTCGTTGCTATTTTTGCGTTTTACTGGTTATTCGATGTTGTTAAATTGGTGTCAATCACAATTTATATTATAAATGTTGTTGCCAGTTTACACGCATTACCTCTAAACGACTTAATACGTGTAGATCGGCGACTGAATAGCGTTTTGCAATTTGTTGTTACAACGATTGAAAGCGATTGGTAATACTACGTAAGCTTTATCAGAATAATTGTCTAAAATATTTGCATCAATGTCCAAAGGTTTCTGTTACTCTTCATTCTCTTAATATACGTACTCTCTTTTATTAAAAATATTAACACAGCTGATTAGTCTTGTCTGATACGTTGGTAAGTTATATGAAATACGAAGACAGCAGCACTGAATATCTAATCAGTTCTGTAAATATTTTTATTGGGGGTTTGGATGTCAGGACTAGGTAAGTATATTACGGATTTTCAAAATAGTAAGGATAATTATCAATTATCGAAAGAAAAGGCATGAAGGTCCTTTTCGGCTAATTACAAAATAAGATAGTTATCCTTTAAAACTGAAAAACTGTGCTTGAATATATCAATGGTGATTTTAATAAAGATACGGTGAATATATATAGTATATATTCACCCGAAGAATCTAAAAATAAGGTAGTTAATTAAAAGAGGTGTTTAAAATTAATCTACAAAGAAGAACTACACAATTCCAGAAGTGGATTATGTAGGTATACCATGTGCATGATGCTACACATGGTCATTAAATGTAATGACTTTGTTTGGGATTTGGAAACTGCCTTGCGGTAACATTATCTATCATCATCCAATGTGTAACAGAAGTGAGTGATAAAAATTTACTGACATAATTCACGAGTTCTGTTATTTTACAAAAAGTTATAGGAAATACAAAAGTATTTCTAAACTATAAGATTTTGTATAAAAATGAATTTGAAATACTGCCAAACATTTGAATTACAGCCCTATGTATGTATGTATTTTTACGGTGGATCCAATTAGTAAGAGTTAGTAAGTATCAATTACGATTTAACGGCGCTCCAATCAAAAAAAAATTATGGACTGATTGATCTGTAGCCTGTGTCTTGGACTATAAGTTTGTTATGAAAAATGTAAAATTCTTTCATCGTTGCTACTTTCACAGCGAACTCTATCTTCCTTAAATATTATCACTCATTTATTTTACGCGTTGTATATTTCGCGCTTGTACCCATTTATCCATTATCAACCAACAGTAAGTCCATTATCATCATCATCACCAATTAGAGGATTAGGGTGTAGTACACCACGCTTACCTAGCTAGCCTAGTGTGTACGTTTGTACATAGGTGACTTACTAATATAATTATGGTTTTTCAATAATATTTTATTGTTTAGGCTATGAAGATCGGCCGGATACACCGGAACCTATGGTTGACTTCGCTCTCTTGTCTTCCAGTAAACGTTCTGGTTAGTCTTTTTTTTATGTAAAATTACACATCAACTTAATGTTCTAATAAGTAGCTAACTCAGATGAACAGCTGGCAGAGACAGCGTACCGAACTGGGTGAAGCCACTAAATCACACTACATCAAAAGTGAAAGAAATAAATAACATTGAAAATTGGCAAAAACACAGTAAAGCTGTGTTACTAATGTGTTCCAAAAGTCGTAGATTACAATGTGATATTGTAGTAACTTCTGTTATATTTGTTATAGTAGTTTCGCTCAAATGTTTGGTGCGTCGTCTCAGCAATGACGTCCACTTTCATATTATAAGCCTCCACCAAAATATTTCATGGGAGGTAATTGTCTATGTTAATTGTTATGGGAGGTAATCCGCTTGGCAGGCAGATTGGCTAGCGCATTGTTAAAACAACAATGTCCGCGGAAACGCTGCTCATTTCCGGAAAAATATTCCCTTTCCCCTTTTACGACACTCTCGGGAAATATGGTTTAGTACGTCCGAGATAAATTTAACCTTAACGTAAACAAATCCATCTTTGACACAACCATAGATTAGTCAGTGATGCCAATTGGTCAATATTAATACAATGATTTTTGTTTGCTATGAGTCCATAGACTATAGGCTTATATTCTACAATCGGCAGTGTCAAAATGGCGTATTTTTTTCTGTGAAATATTTAAATTTGATGTTTAAACATATTAATTATTGTTTAATTGTTATAAAATGTATTGGATAATTAAGTGTAATCCTTTAATATGCCTGTGAAAGTGTTGATAAGTGTGCACTAAAAGTGAATAAGTGAAAATTTCTATGTTTTCGGTTTGTTTACCTTTAGTTTAAATTTATCAGGGACGATCTATAGATGGGGAGGATTCTATCTGCTTATTATTTAGTAATCTGAGCTAGCTAACTTATGAAAATTAAATATAACATTATGCAACTCTGCAACAGTGATACTAAAAAGTTCACGCCGGTTAATAATTTATTCTAAGCTGTAGAACTCGAATTTTAAACTACCTATATATTTGAAAGTAGACAAACACTGATAAAATTTAACTGATTTTTCATTTACTTGAAATCTTGATCTAGGCCGTTGACCTATGATTTGTTTGTGCAGGATTGGAAGAATTGTCTCGACTGGAGGTCGTACCTGGGCTTGTCTCAACATCCAAAATTAAAAAGGAGGAGGGTCAGTTTCTTTATTTTTCTTGTTTAAAACATAAACCGCGATTGGTGTTAATTTTAAAATTTGATTCTTTTAATGATGTGCCAATTTTTTTAAGCTTTTTAAAAGATCTATAATGCAAAACCTATTTAAAAGTGTGTAACTAACATCGACTATTAACATTTTTAAATTAATATGTAAAAATGTAAAATATATTTGACATACCACTAAAATCTCTAATTTAATATAGGCTTCAAAGAAAAGGTTTCATCGAGACCGCCCGCTCCCTTGCTTAGCCTAGGTTTGACGCCAATCAAGTCAACCAAAACCACCAAATCCGTGAAACCGGTCAAAAAACCAGCTGGTTAGTTTCAAATATTTGTACTCGATGTATGAATCGGAAATGTTAAATTCTCGTTTGTCTTAAATAACTTAAAATAAATTACTCCTACATAATGTAATAAATAATATCATATCATATCTAATGATTATTATAGACAAGTTTTGAGTTTAGTTTTAGGTTTCGTCACAAAAACAAAACACTGTAGAATCTCGATTATCCAAACAACGATTATTATTTTTATATCTTATAGTTTATGCTAAATCCATGCGGGTATAATTCACAAAATATTATGATATTATAATTGGCTCTTCGATTGAGCCTATCCTCCATCTCGATTTGTATTATATAATTATATATTTTATTATATTTTGTATATTTTTCTTATAAATTTTATTGATATTTGTAGTTATTTATATGTATATACTTTAACTACTTTTTACAATTTATGTTTTTTGTCGCTAAAATCACAAATATAATTTTTTTACTTAACATACAATAATACACAAATATAACCATCATTTTTAATATAAAGTATTAGCCCACCGCGAATGCGATTATTGCACAGAGTAATAATAATATAAGTATGTTCTATCAGTGAGAGTAGGGGTGTCTGGGGCTGGGATCTCGATGTTGGGATCGAAGGTTGTACAGGTGTAGACCTGTACAACCTTCGATATAGTTATAATAACGGTCTGTAATCAATTACATTATTTTGACATTTCATTTCATACAACAAAGAAATTTTCATTTCATACAACAAGACTGATATTGATCAAAAAAAGTTTCAGTTGAAAAAAATATATCTAGTAAATAAACGAATCTTTTCTCCGTCTGACTACTGACCTCACACTATCAGCTGAATCATCTTACTAATGATGTACCTACCCAGACACTTAGGTTACTAGTGAAAAAAAATGTCGAGATCAGCTGTGAGGTAAAATGGCCTCAGATATTGTAGAGAATAAGATATTTAAATTTAATTATACGACTAAAATAGCGGACCACTGAGTCTTAGCTATTGGGTCCCGTATTTACTCTTTGGCTACGAAAACCCAAAAATAATATTAAGTACCTAACCTATTAGTATTTAAAACGTCGTACTTTCATCTAAAATCTAAACTAACATAATATGTTAAGTAATTATTCAACAGATATTGTAAATAAATTTATTGCAAATTATATTAAACTTGAATTTAACAATTCCGCTTGTTATTGGTTAATGTTGTCGCTTTTTGCCCTTTTGAAAACGCTTATTAATCATCAGACATCAATTAAGCTATGTATTTGCTTATTAAATAATAATATAATACCCAACAACACAGCATCATTTACTCCGACTGTACACTAATTATTAGTTTTTGTAGTACAAATGCAGAAATACATGTTAGCGTTATACGTAGATACTCGACACTCGTAATTTGCATTACATTATGTATCTGTACTCTGCATGAAGGTATATAATATACCTTCATGCAGAGTTCGGCTAAACAATTTATACAAAAATAAATACAAATTTTTTGTAAGTTATTTACTACATATAAAAGCCCGATAAAATATTTACCACTTCGTAGCTTTAAAATAGTAAAGCTGGGACTTGTAAAAAATACTTAATGGAAAACGAGTAAAATAAATTTACTCCAAAGCAGTCTTAACGTAAATACAGGATGAAAGGCGAAAATAATTTGAACCAATAATTGGGTGGGTTACCCTACTCGGCTCATACGGGCGATTGTAACTGTCGCCCGCTTATTATACTAGATGACTTATTTAAAATGTCGCAAATGGCTGCATACTTCGCACTATTGTATCCTCTGCTTTGCACTCTAAACGGAAAAAAAACAGCGGAACATTAATTATAATGTTCCGCTGTTTTTTTTCCGTTTTGATAATGTTCCGCTGTTTTTTTTTCCGTTTAGAGTGCAAAGCAGAGGATACAATAGTGCGGATTCCTTTTTTGGAAGTCGTTTAAAATATTTTATTCGACCAAATTAATGCGTCATTATATTTATTGCAAAATAAATTATTTATTTTTAAATTTATTGCATTATCGGTTTATGCTTAAATTGGGTAGTTCAGTAAGCCAATGTAAGCAGCACGCTACCCTTGAATGGATGGATTGGAATTTGACAGTTCACTAGTTTTAAACACGATGCTGTATCATTTTCATCGGCTCAGCGCCAGCATGTTATAAATTAGAGAATTGAACTGAAAATCAAATTTGAATCCAATTCCAATTATTCTAGAGTAGGCCTACTAAGCAGAGTGTATAAAAAGTGTCGCGGAATTTCTCTACCGAGTGCGGTCAACGGTCGCCCGTATGCGTAGATCATGTTTATGACATTTCTGGGACATGATATCCTTGCATGTTTGTTATGTTGTGACTCTACATGACTGTAGTTAGTTTCGATGAAATACCAATATCTTCACTTAAGTTTGAACTACTCATACGACTGTTTCAAACATGTGTAATATTGGTCAATAAGTACTAACCATATATACCTCAAATAAATACCTCAAATTAGCTTATTGCTTATGTTAGCTCAACAGTTTTTTATTTGCGTTACAATTTATTCGATCACTTAACTTTTTAATACTGGGTTTGAATTTGGTAGGACAAAACGTATTTGTATCTGTCAACCCCAGATCATCACTCGACTTGCAACTGTTTGTTCGTGGATTGCCACCGAATTGTTGTTTTTGAGCGTTTCCCCGTTATCCGATCCGATACGGGGAAATGACAAAAGTGTATGCAACAAATACGATATGTATTTCACATTACTGGGGCCGTATTATGATCTTTTACAATACCAGCCTGGTTCCAGGCACTTCAATAATACGGTCTTAAACTGCCTTGTTCTTTTTCATATTACAGCGACATGTTAAACTGAATGGCTCCACTCTAGTTTGGTAGTCTAAAAATGACATTCGGAAGTAAGTCAAGTGTCACGTGTCCGCTAACTAGCTGTCATCATGCAGTTATTATTATGTATAATACGAAAATTCCAGGCAGCCATGTTGTATGGCGTAAACTGCCTGGAATTAAGACCTTGTAATAGGCCCCCTGGTCCGATATCGGATCGAATAATGTGGAAACGCTTTATCGTATTCGGTGAGCACTTTTTTACAAAGGATGCAAAAGTAGACGCATCAGTTTGAACGCGTGTAAACTGCCATGAAACAGTCCCGTCTTGCGTCCCATTGGATCGGTTCACTGAATATGATGATTAGACTGCACCAAGTCTTTGTCTCATCGTCCCCTTTTTCTGCGTCCGCCTCAAACATTTTATAGGATTCTCATGATTACTTTGTAGTTCGTTGTAAAATTATTGTTGGAGTTGTTCTTGTTGTACTTTTATTTGTGTTCTTTGTGATATTGTTGTCAAACACTTTCTTTTCTTTATTAACTCAACACCGTAAATTGTTGTCTAGAAAATTCTTAGTTGAATTCACTCATATACTTAGTAAAATTATGTACTGCAGTAGCAGTTACCTTAAATATTCTGTGACAATTTGCAGTAGATATTGGGTAATGCAATACAATAAATGTCTGTACTATGTGTATGCATGTATATGTTGTGTAGATGTGACTGCGATTTTAGGGCCTTACCACACTTGCGAGCAGTTCTCATTAACCGCTAGTGTGACAAGGCCCTTGTATTGTATATATCTCGCTCTAACGTATTTTTCTTTTAGACGAGGCCCCATGTCCTCCGACTGTGCGTCGTCATGCGTCACGCCACCACCCCCTGAGCCATGCCGCGGACCCGCGCCGCAGAGTGCACAGATGCGAGTTCCCAGCGTGCGATAAGGTTTACACCAAAAGTTCGCATCTGAAAGCCCATAAACGGACCCACACAGGTATTGCAAAAATATTTTTATTTGCTTGTTTGCAGATTGTGCCCAGCGTACAAATACTACTTTATGGCCCAGTTTCACCAACGCCTGTTATGTTATATATATTTTTTAACCTCCGACAAATACGATGTTATATGTTGACGTGGCTGTGTGTGTGACAAATACGGTGTTATATGTTGACGTAGCTCCCAAACGAATTAACCGATTTTAATCTACTTGTCTGGTTTGAAAGCTCACGTGATCGAGTGTTCTTAGCAGTCATCATCATCAGCTTGCCTATTGCTTGACAATTCGGATGTTACTTTTAATGTTTCATTTTGTTTATAGTTATCTAAATGCCCTTGCCTTCCATAATACGAATAAAGTGGGATAAAATGATATCTATAAATAATTATTGATCAACCTTATTAGACGTTGGTGAAATGCACACTTTTAAAAAACGACTTTTGGGGCTCGGGTCGTAACCGCATCGGCGATAAAATCGGAAGTTGTAGGATTCCTGCTGACGGTACAAAAAGTTACAGTTATGAATGTGTTTCTCTTGCAAATAAAACCTGCAACGGGTTCAAAAACTTGATGGTTATTAAAACACAAAGATTGAAATATAAAGGAAAAAGTAACACGAGGTAAGTAAGAAGGACTGCGTAATTACGAAAAAGGTTCCTGACCTTAGAGTCAGGAAGGTCAGGGGATATACCCCTGGTATTTAGGTATAAATCGTAATTCTTGTCGTCGTCAAAACGTCCACCATATTATGAGTAATCACTACCCAAACGGTTTTTTGCAAACGTGGAATAAGCCTTCTATAGTTATCAGGAACAGTTTAAGGGCGTGTTTCACCAAGCAATGTTAAAGTTAATCCTTCGTTAAATATCATGTTGTTCCTCTCGTAATTCCTACGAATTAATTTGATATCATGGTATTTTAACAACATGCGTTGGTGAAATCGGGACTTAGGGCGTGTTTCACCAAACAATGTTAATGTTAATCCTTCGTTAAATATCATGTTGTTCCTCTCGTAATTCCTATCGATGAATGAGAAGGCATGGTATTTTAACAAGCCGTTAACACTAACATGCGTTGGTGAAATCGGGAATTAGGGCGTGTTTCACCAAGCAATGTTAATGTTAATCCTTCGTTAAATATCATGTTGTTCCTCTTGTAATTCCTATCGATGAATGAGAAGACATGGCGATTACTCCACCGACAAGAGCCTAGCTCTTAAGATTTGAATGAATGAATGAGAAGGTATGGTATTTTAACAAGCGGTTAACACTAACATGCGTTGGTGAAATCGGGACTTATGCTCCGTAAAGTGACGTAAACGAATAATATTTGTATGACAAGCATAACAGCGCCCATACAATTGACGATTGACTTTACGGTACTTTCAAATGATCTTGCTTGGGCTACTGTTTTATAGTGTCGAATATTTCGAGATCAAAGTTTTGAATGGTAAACCTTTCACATTTTGCGTTTTAAAATTTAAATATATTGTATCTAGCAATATTCCGCGAAACAATTATAACCACAACCTGCAAGCAGATGAGTGAGTGTACGCATAGGCATGCGTTTGATGCGTTTGATGCACCTCCCTCCTCCCACACTGCTTATGCGTACACTCGCAAGCAAAAAACATGAAAACACCACCACCACACAAGCAATAATGTTTACACGATATGCAAAGCCCCACCACCATGCAGGTTGCAAAACTCGACGCGCGTTTCGCTCCGACCCCGGAGCATCCTCAGGATGTTGATTCTGCGAACAATGTTCGTTAAGTCAATTAACTATTTTGCGTTTTGACAATAAATCTTAATATTAATACTCCCAAATCAAAGTCTCAATTTCACCAACGCTTGTTAACGGCTAGCTAGAAAGATAACATGATATTTAATGAAAGATTAATTTTAACTTAATGTGTTGGCGAATTTAGCACCAAATGTCACTTGTTCACCACGCAACAAAGAAAAGATACGATAAATAAATTTGGTTAAACTTTATGTTTTTGTTTTCGTTTTGATAAAATTTATTCGGAACGGAGTATACTTGAATTGTTTATTTGTTAGTTATATTTTAAGTATTTTAATAACTTAAATATAAGCCCTTTGCTGAGTCTGTCTTTCTGTTCGCGATAAACTCAAATAATACCTTCATGTTTTAACTAATGGTTCTAGATTAGAGTGGTTCTCATATAAGGCGAGGAATAACCGCAACTAGCGCCACTCTTTGTAAAATAAATTTAACAATGACTTATGACACAAATATTGTATTAAAAAAAGTAATCGGTTCAAACTTTAAGTAAATAGTTAAACTAATTTATTGGTATTTAATTACAAGGTTTACACCTTAAGGTTATAATGTATTAATTGGATGACCTGCTGTCAGTGCGTAAAGAAACTTAAGAGGAAACACAACGGCTATTTTTCCATACAGAAATAGTAGTCTGCGCGACCCCTGTTTTTCTCACTGGATAATGCTACTAGAGTACCAGTTTTTTCAGAATATCTATATTTACGTACGTACGTACGTCCCTACTTTTTCCTTATTTTCATAAATTAATTTTCAAATATTGATATGGACGGTCAGAACTCAGAAACCTAAAAAATATGGCCCGATTTTCGGATGTGTTCAAATATCCAGAAATTTTAGTCCATTTATGATAAAATCAAAACATAGTTTAACCCTTATTTTAGTTTTAAATGAATGAAGTACCTAAATCGGTTAAGTATTGGAGGAGGAAACAGGGATCTCCTAAACGCCGATTTCTTATACTTTGAGTATATAATTTTAGTTAAAGCTACAATAATAAAGTGCTAGCTAGTTAGGGCATTGCGAGACAGTTATAGATTTTATAAATACCTATTTTATATTTCTTCAGTCCGTGGTGTTTCCTCTTAATTCTATGGCAATACCAAGTTCCGCTGGGTTAGCCAACAGATAAAGATTATATATACTGTTTATTTTTGTGTAAGTAATATCTAATGTTGGTGTGGTACATAAAATAAAATGAGGTCAACGACTGTGCTCTTAAGTCTCAGAAACTCAACTTATACACCAACAGACATTAAGGTAAACATGTAATACATGGGCCCATTTTATTCTAAAGTTGCGGTAAAGCAGGACTCGAACCACGATTTCGCATTAATCAACAAGATTAAATATAAATGCATCGCAAATCTGATTATACCGCTCGAAGGCTTCTACTGAGGGCGGCAGGCGGCAGGGCAATAATAATGATATTATGAAAATTAAATGTAATACCTATTGTATGAGTGTATAAGCCGATGTTATGACTTATTGTGGCTTTGTCGTCTTATTCCAGCTATGAATAAATATCTTAATCGTGACATTATGCTACTTTATTCACATAACATTAACGTATGTAAACGATAGACATTTTTTCCATGTCAATGAAGCGATGTTTCGAAAACTTTGGCGCTCATTATTATGTTCTGGAATGTACCAACGTACAGTATACGTCGACGTCCCGTTTTGAACAAGACTGTCTCTTTTTACAATTACGAGTCCAGGTGTCCCCAAAATGAACTGTTGGACGCAAAATTGTCCCGTTTTTAGAAACCGCGAAAAAATAAATAGACGGCCGGCCAAATTGATTGCACGCTGTAGCCAAAATACTAAGGTGTACATTATTACTTCACTAATAATTATAGTAAAAATCAAATAAATATTTTTGTCGTTCCCTTCCTCCCCCGCCCTCTGGAACTTTACGAATCACTGACTACCTTTTATTGAAATAAATGTCCCGTTTTGAGTCCAAGAATAAATCACGTTAAGTATACCTGTGCCAATCTAAAAAACTTCCAAGATACATACCGTTGTTTGGTTTCAGGGGAGAAGCCGTACAAGTGTTCGTGGGAAGGGTGCGAGTGGAGATTCGCACGCTCGGACGAGCTGACGCGGCACTACCGCAAGCACACCGGCGCGAAACCATTCCGCTGCCGCCACTGCGACCGCTGCTTCTCCCGCTCCGACCACCTCGCGCTGCACGCCAAGCGACACGCGTAGCAAGCCAAACCCGCTCCCCGGAGCCAAAAACTCTCGCGCAAGTGTGTGAAGTGAGGCGTGACAAGCCAAAGATAAGCTACCCCGTAGCCGAGTCAACACTCATTGCATTGCTTTAAAGTTTATTTAATTTCGGCCTGTATGTTCTGTTGCTTAGAGGATTATTGCCGTTATAATAATCGTGTAGTTTATCGGTCGCCAAGCGATCGACGTGTTGTGCCATCGCGAAGGCGTAATCGCCTTTTATGAGTACTTTATTTATTGTGAAGGGGATGTTGCAGATCCCACCGACGCCCAGCACAACCTTTAGTTTTAAGTAGGATGTGCGTCGCGTTACCTGATTTTATGTCGTATCTTTAAGCAAGCGCTGGTCATATATGTTACAGAAATACACATTGATATGCCATATACGATTCAGTATACACCTATATAATATTTAAGTATTTTGCATTTGGTTATAAGTCAAAATATTTTTCGATCTTTGTTTTATTTGATTGGTCAACATTACAACGGTCGTTCTCGCCGGGTTATTTCCCGCACCGGTGGTAACTGGTAGTCCCTGATCGGGCAATATGCATAGTATTTTATTGGCCTTTCGTAAATTATAATATAATAACAGTGTAACAAAACACAGTCATCACGATTGAAACTGTTGGAGAAAAATTAGTAACATACTCTTGAAAAATAAAATAAATGTTCTAATAAAAAAGATTTGCGATTGAAACAAAAATAACGTAGCTTCTTTTAGTCCTGTTTATTTAATTTAGCTAATAATTTTATTTTTTTTTCATTTTTAGATCCATATTTTTCATTCCTTTCGGAATACATAGGACTTTTGTTATTTTAAATCAAATACATAATATTATTATATATTTTCTATAAAACTTGACTTCAAACCTATTTAGAAATAAATCTTATTTAGTGACTTCCTACCGACTTACTACGCGAATGCTTAAAGATGTTGACGTATTTTTTATTTTAAGCTAATATTATATTATGCTATTATATACAAAACCCTGTACTATCACATACTCTCTCATTCCGTTTCGGTTTAAGTTTCACTGTGTACTCATTTTTGGTGCGAGTTTTTGTATTTTTTTTATTTAGCATTGCACACATTTTTATTTTTAATATTTTTTATTAGCTTATTCTAGAGTAATTTGCAAGTTGATTCTACACAACAGTCGCATTTTGTTTTAAACATGAGCTCTTTTCATTATTTTTTATTTACATTTTGTTGTTGTTACACTATAAGTATGATAGTATATTTTATTTAAATATATTTTACGCTGTATAGGCTGATTACTATAGTTAATTTTGAGCATTTCTTATATTATTATCTAACTTTAAGTGTTTATATTTTAAGCTAGCTTTTTAAATGGCTATCGTCTATTACAAACCAAGTTTTATATAGTATAACTATATATTATAAATTTATTTAAACAAATCATCGTTAAAATTTAACACGTGTTGACTTGAAATTAATAATATGTAGGGTGTAGGTTCATATATTCGTGTTTCGAGTGTTTAAGTTGGACCTTTAATAAATTTTATTCGACACTACGTCTACAATATAATTTACAACTAGCAAGTAATAAATGTTAGTGTGAATCAGGTTTAGTAATAAAATATTAATACTAAATCTATAAAAATATATATATTGTATTGAAATATATTTAAATGATTGTATAAACTTTTCTTTTTTTGGATTTAAAAATTGAATATTTAACTCATTTTAAGCGTAAAACTTGAAATGTCATTGATACTAATTCAATATTGTTTGTGATTACTACACTAACTGGGATTTTATCAAAAAAAAATATATTTGTAAATAACAAAAACGTAAAAAAAAATTGCACAACCTATCTCGCGAAAATGATAATGACGATCTTGGTCGTATTACTTATCGAAATTTGGAAATTTGCTTAAAATATTTTATCTATTCCGTAACATTTTTTATTCTCCTGATTAGGTACCATTTTGAATTTATCTATTTAATCTAGAGATTGTAGGTATATTATGTTTTGTCTTAAATATATATTTTTCGTGACAAGATTTTAGTCCAATTTAATTAAACCTGGACATTAAATAAGTAACATATCATAAATAATTGGGCTTCATTCAATGTTTAAATGTTATAAATGAGCTATATGCAATTGGTATAATAGTCAAAGTCATATAAATTGTCTTGACCTTGTTGAACCCAGGGTTTTTTTTTGTATCCTTAGGATAAATGTAACGATTGTAGAGCTCTAGATCTAGGATATTCTTGTTATTCACGAGCTTATATCCTAAGGAACCTATTATCCGGTGTACTAGAATTGCAGAAGCCTATCTATGAGTCAGGGCAAATAAAATATTTGATCCGACACTGAATCTTGACTTACACAGGGGCGTATTCTGCAAAAGTGTAGCCTCCAAAACAAATGATGCCGATGCTAAAATAAAATAAAAACCTCTTTTAACATTTTCAATATTGTGTATTGTATAACGTAAGTTTAGAAAAGGATTTGTAGATGTACATTATTTAAAATAGCCTCGTGAATTGCAAGAACGAAATAATATGTAAGCATAAGTAATAATTTTAAGTCTATAATAATTCAGGTTAGTTCTTCAAAGAGATAATAACTACCGCACTATTACTATGTATAAA
The DNA here is from genome assembly GCA_905187575.2 of Celastrina argiolus. Lineage (NCBI taxonomy): Eukaryota > Metazoa > Arthropoda > Insecta > Lepidoptera > Lycaenidae > Celastrina > Celastrina argiolus. The sequence continues at coordinate 11,716,419 of LR994583.1, read as the reverse complement.
TTGGTGGCTGTGGTTAATAATAATATAGGGTTTTCAATCAACGCTCAAAATAAACTTGAAGAAATAATATTTCAATAGATTTTTCGAATCACTAGTTCTTTTGGATGGCATTTACGTATTTAAGATTAAATAAGAACAACGACTGTATAAAAAATTAACTAAATTACTGCCATATTTGTCTAAAATTTAACCAGTAATGTGCACACTTGATTTGGAAATGTTTTATGACTGTATAAGTCACTTATACCTTTTACAAGCGCATAACTGGTTCCTTAAACATGTGTATCTCGGGGGCCAAGAAATTAGTCTTCCCGAATTAAAAATTGTGATTTTTACATCAGATAAAATTTCGGGAACTCGTTTCTACTTGCTTTCTGTGCTATTGCTTTCGAATGCGCTATCTTATTTTAATAATAAAGTATGCCATATTTAACGACTTTAGATCTGGATTAAATAAGAAAAAGTTTAGAATTATTATTTGTAACTCAGGGAACGTATATGGGTACGTTACCCTTATATTAAAATCACTTGGCAGGGTATATACAACACTTGCTTTTATTCATAAATCGGACTTTTATAGGATAATTATCAACCTCTTATAAAAATATTTATAACGTAAATCTATTTAACAACAGTTTAGGCCAATATGGACGCTCTGAAGTTGGCGACCTATATGGTATAAATTGTTACGAACTTAATAATATTTAGACAACAAAACTACAAATAGTTATCTAATTGGCATATTGATACTATACAGTACGGCCAAAAATAATGCACTTGGAATTTTTAAAATAGATATTCGGCTAGTTTCGGCTTAGTAGGCGTTCCTCTGCGTCGTGCCAATATATATGTGGGTGCTTAATGCGTAAGAGTTCTGATCTATAAGCCAACGAAGGTTGTGCATTATTTTTGCTCCGATACCGTAACATAGATCGAATTTAGCAAAAGGATATCGTAGATCCTAAATTGATTTTCATGTGCTTTGTGACGATAAAATGCAACGGATTTGGCGTGCATATAGTGGGTATAGTTAATATATAGCTTTGCCATTCGCTCTGGTGGGCTTTAGTATAAATTACTATTGATGGACATGTCAGTAAATCAATGTGAGCATTGATTGGTCAATCATTGTCTAAGTTAAGGCCCTTAATCAATCAGACAACATAATATGGTTCCACCAGCGGCTCCACCTATGTGAAGAGTTGCTCACCTTGTATAACGCCACCAGCAAAAACTGGTGGCGCCACCGTAATGTTTGAGTGAGCGAGGGCATCAAACTGCGTGCGTTGCGATGCATTTAATAAAAGTAGATATAGAAATTGACCAGTTTTACTCCAAATTGGGCATTCTGGCATTCATTAAAATAATTTGGTGGAATGTAACGTAGTCTTGTGCGTCAGATCATATTCGAGTTGTATACATTGAGAAAATTTAGATGTGATTACTATTAATGTATATGCACCATGGCTGAACTGCATGTTGGTAGTTTTAGATAAAAAAAATATATTACATTTTTATGATGTAAGATAAATATATGTGTTAAGTGGTATGTGTACCTAATTATAAATATATACATTATTATAGCAAAATTTTGAACAAATGTTGCGGCTGTGTGTTATTGAATCAACCTGTTACAAATATTAAAATCAGTTAATGGTTTATAGAGTTCTCCAAGTGTATTCTGACGTAACTGACTATACAGTATGTTCACATTATTATATAATAGATGTATTACCTACCTTTCAGAATGTAATAGAGAACCTCCTCGTGGGTTATAGTGCAGTGCCATTCTATCGTCTTGTTTTCTATTTACTCTAAATTAAAATAATTTCTGAACTAAAACTCTTCTTCTCAAGTGAAACATGTTAGATTTCGCTAATTAGCAATATTTTATTCTTTAGCAATATTAATTCGTATGTATGTTATGTGTCGCTTAAAAAACGCGTACATAAGTTAACTTATTTTATATGTAAAGTCTATGATGGGTTAGCTGAAGCCCTAACTAGAGTGGGCTTACCTGAAGCGCAAACTAGGATGGGCTTAGCTGAGGCCCGTGTTAGAGTTGTTTACAATATCAAAATGTGTTCGCTAGCTTTACTCGATGTTTTTGTATTATATGCGAATGTTCTTTACTTTCTTATCCGTACATTCCAGTGTTTCTTATTTCGGTGGGTATATTCAAGTGACGCCATCTATAATAAGAAGGGCGTTGTCTTTATTATAGTTTTTCCCACAAAATGTATTATACAGCGCAACCATGTTGATAATGTTTGTCAGCAATGATCGTTTATTATAAAAATAATAAGTTCAAAAAACGCCGATCCCGACGATACATTAGACACTTGGTTTTGTTGTACTCTATTATTATTATTATTGATATATTTATGCAGGCTGTAAAATTAATGAGTGATAATACTTTAGTGCCCCATATGTAGAGATTATTGTGAAAGTACCAGTGCTGAAAGACTTACTTTTGACTTTCATGTTCGTATGAGAAATGGCCCATCATCATAAATTTACCCATCGAATAATTAAAAAAGGTAACTCTTTCAGTGCTGCTTATTTTACAGTAAACTCTACAAAAAGGACCCATTCATAACCTAAAGTATTATCACTATATATATATCTATGTATATCGGAAAATGCTTTTTTGGGTACATAAGATATTGCGTTTAGTTTTCCAAAAAAGGATGATTGACAATATTGTAAGATATTTTGTGTTGTTTAAGTACTTTTGGAGTATCTATTGGCAATAGTATCATCACACCCGATGCAAGATCGTGCAATATTGACTATCTTAACCAAAAGTTTTGATTTTATTTAAGTATATTTAATTTGAGCTAGTTGTGTTTACCTCATTATTTTTGTAACTGATATATAGGTATTGATTTTTACTCGAATGTACCTAGAACCATCGCATTATTCAATAAAGTTATTGTTTATTGTAAAATGATTCCTTTACGAAAATAACATAATCTTAATTCGTTCAAAACTCTTTATAACGACATCTTTTTTAAAGAAGGCCTTCCTTCGGGGATGATACGTCGCCATGACGTAGTGATGCATTCATATTTGTTTTCTAACTTAGTTATCGTAATTGGCGATGGCAACTTGGCGATTTATTGCGACGAATGTTTGTGCTATGACTGTTATGGTATCTACAAGTTGATTATTTTAATATCGGTTCTAATGACTATTGGATATTAGATTTTCATCAGTCTTTTCGATGTCGTTATAACAGGTTTTTACAGTCATATTTGAACTACCAAGATGAATATGTACCTGTAGGCATCTTAATGCGATGGCTTGAAATAATTGTTGATTATGTACCGCCGTGTTATGTATATATACCTAGCATACTATAGTTACGACTCATATTATATTTACAACTAATAATTGTACGATGGAGTATTTTTTTTTTATGTAAACCTGTTAGTGTGTATGAGTATGTGTTTCCATCTTGAATGGAATAAGTTACGTAGCAAAGTGCATTTTATATTAATAAACTTTCTTATATGTGATATTGTTGAGTTTTATTATTTGATTCCATATTGAGAAACTAGCTGTGGCCTGCGACTTCGTTCGCGTGGTTTTTGAGTATCGTATATCGAGTACCGTATATGCAGCGCACGCAAGGAAGTCCCGAAATGTGAATAATTTTCCCCGTATTTGCAACATTTCTCACTGACGCTTCGCTCCTATTGGTCGCAGTGAAATGTTATATAGCCTAAAGCCTTCCTCTATAAATGGACTATCCAACAAAAAAAGATTTTTTCAAATCGGACCAGTAGTTCCTGAGATTACCGCGTTTAAACAAACAAACTCTTCCGCTTTATAATATTAGTATAGATAGATCCCACTTTAAGATGCCTAGTAATTCACTTTCGAAGTTCGAATACAAAAATTTATGGGATTTGACATAAGCTTCGCTAAGTGATACGCGAATTCCTATGTCACTTATGTCCAATCACATACATTTTGTTTTCGAACTTCGTAAGTGATAAACGATGGCATCCTTGCAACAGGCACCTATGATTGATATTTGATAAACTTCTCGTATGTGCTCGTAACTTTATCAAATATCAATCATAGGTGCGTTACAACTTACAGTAGCAAATAATATTATTGATGAAATTTTCAAGTATGTTCTTATTTTCTCCTACAAACAATCACAAAAAGTGTTGTGTTGTGTGGGTGAGGCAGGTTTTTGTGGAATCTGTAGTGGAATTCTGGAATCTGTAATGCAGTTCCAATTCTGGCGTGGATTCTTATCTGATTCCTACTCGATGAAAGCGCCAATTCTGCAAGTCTCTTAATAAAGAATGGAATTAAGCCTATTGTGGATAAAGCTCAATATTAACGGCTAGAACGCTTCCAATTATTAGAATGTTAGATACATTAAGTTTATCGAATGTCTTCTATAATCATATGGAATCGGAACGGAATATAAAATTGACACTACCACACTACTTATGTTTGTGATCGCTACTAAACGTACCATTAATATTATGTGCGTTCACTTCAGCTGAATAATTATTGCGTTGTTTCGTCGAGTTGAGGATAAGAGACCACTCGGAGACCCAAATGAGTGAGGAATCTGAAACACCGGCAACGCACTTGCTGAACAACACCCCTCGGGTGTTGCTGATGTCCATTAGCATAAAATAATAATATGCAATGAAGGATTACGTACCTGTTTGAATAGTCTTATAAGTATTTAGTGGTTAAGAAATGAGCTGCCCGTAAAGTATACTTGTATCTTGATTTAGGATTTTTATCTGATCCTGTATCATGCAGAAAAGAAAAGAAACACCAAAACTTATTATTCATTGCAGAGCTTAATTTGTGACCCTTAGCGCCATCTATTGAGATTCTGACTCCTCTGATACATTTTACAAAATGTAATTATTAACTTTTCTAAGATATCAAATCAAGCTGATTAAAAACATTTTGTAAGTATAAATCTAGATAATCGTTTATTAATGATCACTATTGCATATATTTTAAATTTTGCTACTGTGATCAAGCCCGAAGTACTCAGCGGCAACGGACAGAATTCAATTTAATTCAGTTCAGCAGTTTCCTAGTTTCTTTCAAATTAATGTTTTCCGTGACAGACCCTTTTACTGAAAAAGGAATATACTAACTACTTATAATAATAAAAGAAGTTGGTATACTTGTTTAGTTGTAAAGGAAGCCAATTCAATTCATCAACAAAATCAAATCTTGATTTTCAAAAAGCGCAGCGTGGTGTTGTGGTAGTTTCTGACGTATACCGATAGAGAGCAGTTTATAAGCCACTAGTTTTACTGCCCTCTATTGGTATACGTCTTAACTACATAAGCAAACAGTTTACAGGTAATTTAACTATCGACTACTAGAGGGCGTGCACACTGCACAATTGTCTCCTTCACTACGCTAGTGAACGCAAGATGGCGCTTTATTTTTTCTCAAACTAATAATTGCTATGGCAAATTTTTTTTTTTTTTTACTTATTACATCCCTATTGCGTATAATATAAAACGTCCCTGAACTGTCCCTGAAATTGTACAGGTGTGTAACTGAAATTAATGATCAATCTTTAGCAGTAAGAAATGCAAGTGCAGACGGATCGCCTAATGGGTTACCGATCGCCGCCGACAGACATCTGCTATACCCGAGGATGTACAAGTGCGTTGCTGATTTTTAACCCAGTCCCAAACCCAACGCATTCGATACCACAAGTCACAACTAGCTAATTGCGTGTACCGATTGCATAAGTCTATTTAGTTCTCTGTGAAGCCGTGGCATTCGTTTGAAACGATGCGTGGACGTCACAGTTACTACGGAAACCTGCTAAATATGTCTGTAGTAGGTTTCCGTAACCGCGCGATTCGCTCCATTAACCGCATACTTATAATTTATAAACGACTTCAGAATAAACTATTTCCAATGACAGGAAATAAAAGGACCAGTGATAGATGCCTTGTGCGGTGTAGGCGGACTTTGCAGACTAAAATATTCCTGTCTGCATCGTTTTCTAACTATTAATAGAAATAGCTTTTGGTCCTCTGGAGATCGGTGAACGCTTACTGAATACTGAATGACTGCTACTAATTAGTAATTACTAACTTATTACTTGTGGCGCCCGAGCACAATTTGGCGCGATTTAGAAAGTTTAGGAGCACGCGTACCTAGTACTGTTTAAATTGTTTCTATCTACGGAAGAACAGACAAAATTAGATATACGTAAAGGAACCTGTCATAAGTGTACAGGCTGTAAAAATAATTAGTGATAATACTTTAGGGTATGGGTCCCGTATGTATAGTTTACTGAGAAAGTACAAGCGCTGAAAGCGTTAATTTTTTTTTATTATTGTATTGGAAAATTTATGATGTTGGGGCATTTCTCATAGAAACATAAAAGTCAAAAGTAAGTCTTTTAGCGCTGGTACTTTCACAGTAAACTCTACATAGGGGGCACATACATACCCTAAATTATTATCTCTCATTTATTTTACACCTTGTATTTATGAACGATACCTACTGAATATGGTACTACTGAATATAGGTAGCTTGTTTTTCTTATTGACTTTCCGAAAATAACTTTGTAAGTTTCATTTGGAAATAAAACGTTTTTTATTTTTATTTTTTTATTTTTATTTTATAATGATGTATTTTTTCCCATTGTGTTAGTGTATTTTCCGTATTGTTGAATAAACCGGTCGTGTATTTTAAGTAATTATTAATGTAAAATATCAAATAAAGTGGAAAAAAGTGCAAGTAGTTTGTGTTTTACTAAGTATATTATATAATATGAATTTCCACCAAGAACCAACAGTACATTCAATAACATGTTGAATAAACGTTTTTTTTTTTAAGTATTGCCTACTAAAGTTTTTCATCGTAAAACCTGAACTAGTGATCCGATTTCATGTAGGAACAAAAACCTTATTCCGTGTTCCTGGGTCAGGGAGGTGTAGGTACATATATTATACTGTACTTACAATATACTTATATTTAAATCCTATGTATTTCCGTTGTCTAGTACATACCCGTAAATTTTTTGAGATCACCACGGGACCAGATGGACGCGGTGAGTAGGCATCCTAAGATATTATTATTATAATCACATATTAATTATAAGCAAAGTACGTTCTCGGTGAGGATCATGCTTGCAATATATAATTATTAATAGATATTATGCAATAGTTACTTATATAATGTAGGGAGGACTATAACAGCTGTTGATAAATATTAGCTACTGTTTTTTTTTATTTTACTGTTCATAGAGGTATAAAGATTTGTTTAAGAATATTGCGTTATAAATTAATAACAAAAAGTTATTAAAGGTTATTATGACTAAGTTTTACACATATATTTATTACTAGCTGTGCCCGCGACTTCGTACGCGTGGAAAAGTGATTTAGGGCACTTTAGTATTTTTAAATATATTTTTAGTTTATTGGCGCAACCGCTGAGAACTTTCGCTAATAGGTACTTCCCAGTGCATCCCAGTGTTGATCCAGCAAGACACGTACCCGGCAAGCCTCTTGGTATGCAGGGTATAATAATAATATATTACTATCCTTTCGGAGCTCGGCAAAAGAAGTAGGCCTTCGAACAATATGTAGAAGTCAGCAAAGGTATTCGAAGTTAGGATAATATTATTCGAATGCACCGTATAGACCCAGACAATTTTTCACGTTAATTTAGTAAAGTATTTAACTTCGATGTCCGTCTGTCTGTCTGGGTGTCAAAACTTTAACACGTGTAGGTATCAAGCTAAAAATCATATTAAAAACTCAGCTCTACTGTCCCTTCTGGCTGAGAAAAGAAACAGGCATCTTGGCCACATCTACCCAAAGATTCAGCCGTTTATATCGCTAATTTTCGCAATTTTCGACACGCCAAAGGGAACCAAAACCTAAAGGGTACTTCCCGGGAATAGAAATTTGATATGAAGCAACATCTTAATGCACTATTAAAATGTTGCTTCATATCAAATTTAAACGACATAGGATAAATTGCGAAACCATAAAAATATTTTCAATTTTTTCAACTTATTACCGTTTTTGTCATTAATGTTTTGAAGTATTATTAAATTTAAACTTATATTGCAATTACTAAGGTCTTTAAAACGGAACTCTCGGTTAGACATGGGCGCAGCGGCACGCCCCGCCGAGGATCCAGCAGGCTTACTCTCGACACAACTGAGAATCGAATCAGTTCGATCTTAACGGTTTTTGGTGTTTTATTTGGTAGATTACTTTGAAATTAATTAGGTTAAAGAAAACCGTTAGAACGTAACTTTTTGTACACCAGACCATATCAATCGACAGAGAATAAAAATAAACAAACGTCAATTTCTTCGGGAGTATGCGGCACGATCGACTCTGAATTAAAATCGAATCAGTTTGGAGAGTTAGGCCCCAGCTCGGCGCGCCGCGCCGATCGGCTTTAGTAGCGTTTTTTATAACCTACCCTAAGATTAAAAATAATAATAATATAAATAAATGAAATTTTGTTTTAAACAAAATATAAAATAAAAAAAGAATAAATTTGAATGCTTGAAGCAGCGCGGTTCCCGCCGCGCTTCATACAAACGTCCAGTATTTTTTTTATTGTCATATATCTTCAAATCAAAGCGACATCTATATAAATTCATACTACCGGTACTGCCTGTTAGCACATTTTAATAGTATTTTTTACCCAGCAGTGGGGTGGAGTTCCTTTGGTTGACCTTCGCCAAAATTCCTACCTACCAGCATCTGATACCTACACTACACCCCGACTCGGATGTAAGACGTCACGCATCAGCCTGTATCGCGCGGCGCCGCGGCCCGCGATGCGGCGCGGCGGTCGAATCACGGCGAAACGATTTTAATTTTGCTATATTATCTCCTAAACTATTAATTATACTTGCTAGGTATAAACGGCAAATATAGTCTTCATGAAATTCTTAAGCCAACTAACGTATTAAAAATGATGAGGATTAATACCGTGATGGTATAAATAGTTTACCAAAAACCGCTTAACTGCCCGTTTTTTTAGATTATCGCGAAAGGCTTTCTTTTAATAATACAGTTAATTAAGTTGATTTATACAATAAATGATAATTTATTTCAATTTGTGAAGCAAGTTCAAAAATACAATTTTTATATTATTATGACACTGTGGAAACACTCTTCTCAGAAAAAAAAATCTGTTAGGTACTTATTTCAAGTTCTAATCTACTTTAGTGCCACATTCTATTGCTTCGCGTCACTGTGTAAGCGATCCCCCCGCGCCCCCCGCATGAACCGTTCGTCCGCAGCCCGCGCGCGCGAAATTCCTCCGACTTGCTTCCAATTTATCGTCACTGCTCGGCTCCTATGTATCGTAGCGTTATGTTATATAGCCTATAACCTGCCCAGGAATATGGGCTACAATCGTACCAAGTTTGGTTAAAATCCCTTCAGTAGTTTTTGTTCCTATCGCGCACATACAGACAGACAGACAGACAGACAGACAGACAGACAGACAAAAATTTTACTAATTGCATTTTTGGCATCAGTATCGATCGCCAATCATCCTCCAATATGTATTTTGAAAAAATATTCAATGTACAGAATTGACCTCTCTACAGTTTTATTATAAGTATAGATATAGATAATTGATCACTTTACTAGGTTTGGCCAAAATCACCCAATTTTATGTATTTTTATATAGTTATAATTAACATTGGAAATTAGTATTTTATTTTAATAGAACACTGAATACTAACATTTAAAATTAAAAGTGTTCATAATACTTATTTAAGAAATTAACAAGTAGGTAAGTACAAAATAATAAATACTTAACAATTAACACCGTTTCTTAACCGATAATTTAAATATGCAGGTGTGCGAGGGACTGCGTGTATAATGAAGATAGTAACAATTATTACGAGAAAGTCACCCTCATACCACCCCGCTTGCGCAGGCGCAGGGGGAACGTTGAAAGCGCTCCCATCGTGGGAGAACTCCGTTATAATACCTTTCGCTGCGCCCAAGTAATAAAATATACCTACGCGATGGCAGTGTCCGTTTTTATACGGTGCCATATAATAATATTAATAATAATAATGATTACATTTAAGATTGTGTAACGGGGCCTCTGCGTGTTGGCTTCGGCCTCACGCATGCTTTAATACCTACTTAATAAAAAATAACATTTAATAATGGGTACATTTATTTACTAATCAAGCATTGCAAGACTATAGGAAAGTAGGTAAGCCACTTATAGCGACATAATGTTCCTTACTATTCCCGAGAAAATTGCAACATTTGAAAAAAAACCAAATAGATGAAATTACTTACTTACCTAGATTTTATTTTGTAGCTCAGAAATTGATGATGAACGATTTCACCAACGCATTTTGCTCTAAGGCCGTGTTTCACCAAGCAATGTTAAAGTTAACGCCATGTTAAAATACCATGCCATCTCATTCATTGGCAGGAAATACGAGAGGGATAACTTGATAATATATTTAACAGAAGGCATGGAACAGGATAATATTTAACGAAGGATTAAATTTAACATTGCTTGGTGAAACACGGCCTTAGAGCAACATGCGTTGGTGAAATCGGGATTTAACATGGTTCATCATCAATTTCTGAGCTACATCCAAATAGGTAAGTAAGTAATTTCATCTATTTGGTTTTTTTTTTTAAATGTTGCAATTTTCTCGGGAATAGTAAGGAACATTATGTCGCTATAAGTGGCTTACCTACTTTCCTATAGTCTAATCTTTTTCTATGTTAAATTACATCATAATCGATCCCGTAGTTCGTAGCCTATTCAATGCAAACATACAAAGAAATAAAAATTTCCTCTTCAAAATATAAGTATACCAAAAACTATTTTTTTCTCTGCATATTCTGCACTAGCTGTGCCCGCGACTTCGTTCGCGTGGTTGTCGGAAACACTATCACGATTATCTTTTGATTGCTCACGTTAGTTTTTGTTATTATTAATCATATTAACAAGAATCAAAAAAAGGAATAATTCTTTCATACATATTTTTTGAGTAACTTAAACCGTTTGCAGCGCACGCAACTAAAGTCCTCAAATGTGAATAATTTTCCCCGTTTTTGCAACATTTCTCACTGACGCTTCGATCCTATTGGTCGCAGCGTAATGCTATATAGCCTTAAGCCTTGCTCTATAAATTAACTATCCAACAAAAAAATACTTTTTCAAATCGGACCAGTATTTCCTGAGATTAGCGCGCTTAAACAAACTAACAAACTCTTCCGCTTTATAATATTAGTAAGTATAGGTTTTCAACAATTGCGTTATTTCAACTAAGTATCATGTAAGTACCATCAATAAAACTCTACCCTTGCTCTACGAACGTCGTAAACCCCAAAAGCAACAACAGACTATTATAAAAACTTGTCACATGTGTAAACATATAATATAAAATGCAAATATTCGAATAAATTTATCTGATTACAATTCTATTTCACTGATAATACCTATTTAAATGTTTGCCAAGTTACGTCTACTATTTACTTGGCGCGAACGTTCCCACGCCTAACTTATTTAATAGACTACCCCCTGATTTCTGAAATACTAATGAAATCGTCTAATCCTGAATGATCATTGGTGAATATTACTAAGTATAGTACGTCCGAGATAAATTTAACCTTAACGTATACAAATCAAAAACACCGAATTTTTTAAATATTTACTTATTTTTTTATTGTGCACACACATCAATACTTTCACCTGAATGCTGAAGGATTACACTTCATTGTCCAATACATTTTATAACAATTAAACAATAATTAATATGTTTAAACAACAAATAAAAATCTTTCACAAAAAATTACGCCATTTTGACACTGCCGATTGTAGAGTATAATCTGTATAATCCTATAGTCTATGGAATCATAGCAAACAATATTCTATTCATTGTATTATTATTGGCCAATTGTATTAATATTGGCCTTCACATGCACGACAGATAAACTACGAGGGGTTTACTCATATTTTTACCCCACTACAAATTTAATCAGCTTATGTATGTACTCGTATGTTTCATCGTAACGCCGACTATTCGGGATAATAGGTATAGGCTATATTATAAATTACGTATTCGGTTAAAGATTTTTTAAATGAAAGTTCACCGTAATGTATTCAGTTGATCGACAGAACAGTACTAGCTGTGCCTGCGACTTCGTTCGCGTGGTTTATAAGTGACTTAAATCGTTTATGCAGCGCACGCAACGTAAATCCCTAAACGTGAATTAATTTTTTAGTACAAAAATGGTCAAGGTAGAGCCGTGGTCGCACCCGCTATTGGCATCGAGCCTTGAATTTTTTTTCTACCGTATTTCGGTGTGAACTAATGCTTAGATTTTATTAGCGGGTACGACCACGGCTCTACCTTGACCATTTTTGTACCTATGCATTTCTGGATTTCAAATTGAATTATTTTCTTGTTTCAGACTTTTTAGACCCATTTTTTGCGAAGTCGGGTTATAGTTTTTTAATCTTTTTTTTATTTAATATTTTTCTGTTTTCACATCAAATATAATAATTATTATATTTTTATTTAATTGTCCATTACATAGAAAGTATCAATTCCCAGATACTACTTGTACGTCCGCATTTTAAACCTTTATTTTGAATTTAACAATAAAATATAATAATAAATAAAAAATATAAATACATATTCGTAATGTGCTTGGCAAGACTTATCTTTTGATACCAAACACGAGACAAATATCTTAATTTAATTTTTTTTGGAGATAGTTTTTGAGGTATAATTTTCAAAGTTCATAATTTTTAAAAAAATTATATAGCCTATGTTACCCGCGGCATTAATACGAATCGATTGACACCTCATTTATCAAAATCGGACCAGTAGATTAACCGCTACGAGGGAACATACATACATACATACATAGACTGCCAAAATCATTACCCTTCCTTTTGGCTTCGCCGAAGTCGGGTAAAAATTAGTGGCCTAGGATTCCTAATTCCGATAACTCCATTTCTATCGGCTTCACATACCCCATAGTCTTTTGAAGGCCGTCATCTAAATATTTACCCACTTATACAGTACCTGCAGGGTAGGTCTTCTCTTTAAAGCAAAACCAGTCTAAGCCACTATTATAATATAAATCTGTGAGTATAATATTACAGTGAATCCCGAATACATAGATCACACGGCGTTTGGTAGACCGATATCAAGATCATCGAGCGAACGATAAATGCGTCAGTAGACGACTTGCACTTCAAGAGCGTATCACTTGTCCATTGCTCTTGGTAGTCAATATATTTAATACTGGCTGACCCGTGCCCACTTCGTTGAGCATGGAAACCGTATAAACCTTCCCGGGACTTCCACGAATATTTTAAGACCAAAAATAGCCGAATCAGTTCAGCTGATCTCGAGTTTTAGCGAGACTAACGAAAAGCAAACATTTTATGGCAAATTTTTACACCTTCGGTTGGTTTTAATAGGAGTTTCTAAAGATTTCTATAGTAATCTAGTACTAAATATAGCCTATGGGCTATATAGCCTATGGGCTATATTTAGTACTAGATTACTATAGAAATCTTTGGTCTGACTCTGAGTAACATATTACTCAGTGATAATGTAGCATTCTAATGATAAAAGAATTATTCAAATCGGCCCAGTACTTTTTGAGTTTATTCGTTACATACAAAAATACAAATCGTTCCTCTTTATAATATTAGTGTAGACAGTCAATATAAATTAGGATATAAAATATATTAGAATATATTAGTCTATGTTAGAATAGTTATCTGTACTCTTGACGCATTTGTAGTTGAGCGGGCTGACGTGGACTCAAATAGAAAAATGACACCCCGTTACTAAGATTTCGCTGTTTGTCTGCCACCAGGCTGTATCTCCTTAACCGTAATAGCAAAATATTATAATTAATGTATTTCTGTTGCTGCTAATAAAGTCAAAATAATATTTAAGCCTAGGCCTCATATAAGTACAAAAATGTCATTTTTGCCTTTGTGATTTTTGAATCAAATTTTCTTGCTTGTTCCCAATGATATCCAAAAAACCTTTAATTTCATTGCTTGCTCCTTTTTAATGAAGAACAAAATATTATTTCGTGCCGAGATTCTGTTTTATATTATTGAGATATTTTTGTGAAATACGCAGTCTTTGATGGCTTAATCCGATCTTTGTATATTTATTTCTTGTGAGTTAACAAAAGTTGTGAGTGAAAATAAATTTATTCTTATTTCTCCATGCCCTCAAACTTGCATCCAAATATACCGTTCCGTATCCAAGTGTCACGTGTGCAAAACTGTATTATAACCAGTTAGTATTATTATTACACCGTAAGGCGGAGGGCACAAACGCAGGTGTGAAGTCGTGAGAATTCTCTCCCCCAGGAGTTTGCAGGCGGAGGGAGAGATTTGCGCAAAAGTACTTATTCCCACGTTTTGTTCCTTGAGATTGTTTGAAAATGTATTTATTGAGTTAACAATTTATTATGCAATTAACACAAAAACAATTGAAGACATGAAAACATTAAGGTGTTATGTCGCAAAAAAAAAGTTACCCAGAAAATAGACTTCAAACTGTTTAAACTGTCACTTCTATGATATGTCGCAATCGCAACGTATTAAGTATTTTTTTTCATGATTCATCACTAGATGAATGTACTTATTATGTTAAGTGGTATTCTAAAATGCTTAAGTGACAGTTTGAACTCAATTGTCTGGAAATCAGAACTTTGCTATATTTCACCTTCATCCATTCATGTCTTCAATTAACAGATTAAACAGAAAGAAATACGACACAAAAGGACTGCTTATCTCTAAAATAAAATAATATACTATTTTTAAAGGAACAAGGAATCCTTTAACAGCATTGTATATTCCGTTACTATTTAATATTATCTCAACGTAATCAAAGATTAGTTTAGACGGATAGAATGCTATCAAATAAAATTTCACTTTATTAATAAGCAGTTGATTCGAATTTTTTGCATTTTAATCACATTTAATTAGAAATAAGTACATATAAGTAATAGTAGTTACGAGTTCTTAAAGATTACGCCTTCGCGCTGTTGACCGAATATGTGTCAGAATTACCTTCAAATAATAAGTAGCTCCTAAAGTAAGCTGTTTGAGTCTGCGGCGGTTTGAGCCTGTATTCTGCAACTATTTATTTGTGTCCAATAGCTTATTCGCAAGAAAAGTTGCAGCTCACATTTCGCCGATTAAAGACAAACATGCAAGTAAATGTATTTATATTTCAAAAATGGACAAAAATGTATTCCGATAGTTTCTTTAAAAGCCCTGAATTACTTAGAGTTCAATAATAGTATGTAATATTATATTCGATCATAATTTATATTATTTTAATTTAATTAGTTACATAGGTAATAAGATGGTTTACAATTTATAAAATTTATTTATCATAAGCTCAAGAAATACTTAAATGACCTATATCTATCCAAATGTAAAACATCGACTACAAATACACGTGTGTACGTGTGTGTACTCTTATACGCAAAAACTGCTGAATCGATTTTGATGCAATTTGGTATAGTAGGCTACTTATCACGGCACAAAATGTATCGTTCCCTGAGGATTTAATTTTGCGCGTACGAAGTGGCGTGAAAAACATATCTACTTACTAAATGTTTTTTTTATATTTTTCGCGTTTATAGTATTAGTTGATTTTAATTGAAATTTGGTACACAAATAGTCTAGACTCTAGAGCCTGAGAATGGTCATAGACTATTCCAGGCGGGCAGAGTTAGGGTCAAAAGATAGTAAACTATAATGCTTTTTAAAAAATCACTTGAGTATTCAACGCGCAGTAAAACAATGGCATAATTGTGTTCGTATTTTTTCACATTGCATCGGAATTCGGAACGGATTAGGAAAGTGGCGTGGGCCATACATCTGGCGCATGGTGATAGCTCGTGACTCGTCTTGAAGACCACCCGTCCACCCCAATAAGCGGCCCTACAGCCAGGTGGCGCGCGTGGGAACGACGGCAATCGGGGACTTGCCAGTTGCCAGCGCCGACCACACCTTGCCAATGCCACACGTATAATAACACAAGTAAACACAAGGGTAGAAAGTAAACGTAGTAATATTTTCATTGTGGTAAGTTAATTAAAAAAACACTTGGTACACTGTATAATGTTATTAGGTATACAAAATTTATTAAAACTTGTATATGTATTCAATATGTTAAGTATATCTACTTATCTAGCTATCTTTTTTCGCAGGAAATATCCCGCAATAGCTAGATATAATATATTTAAATTTTAAACCTTATAAGGTTGCAGAAATGTCTCAAGATTGTGATGCTTAAAAGGGTTAACAACTGGATTTTTGTTCCTGATAGATCTAAAATGCAATGGAACAAAGTCACTGAGATAAAAATTAAGGCAGAAGAACCTTACAAATTATTTTACAAAACGAACTTGGAACTTGGAAGATTTGTACAAATGTAATGATTGTGCTAATAAACCTACGGCGACGCCTAACAAAAGATTTCATTTCATTCAATAAAGTATATTTTCATTTCATTTCATTTCATTAATTTGTTTGTTGACTATAGTTAGTTTATTTCTGTTGAATTTATTAAAAGAGACATTAAATTTATCTCATTAGTTATCTTATATTAAAATACATATAAGAAATAAATGATATTGATTTTTTAAGTACATTACCCATTTTGTCTTTCGTTTTCTAAGACTTAGGAATTTGCTATTAATAAGTTTTATAAACTTTTTGTAAATTTAACAATTTTTTTATAATGTTTCCAATAACTTTTGTGGTATTCTTAATTCCAAATAAAAATATTTTTACAATGAGAATAGATTTTAATTATTTTGCCTTTTAACTTATTATATTACTTTGTAACACACTTGACTCAGTAAAAAATAGTTCACACTTTATTTTATAGTCATGTATAGTGAGTCAACTACTAATATTTTAAGGTAAATAAATTATGACAGCAAAACGGTATTACCTAAGAAAATAACACTCTAAATAAAAATCTATTTTAACATACCTACTAAATAAACTAAAATCGTCACAATATGTAGTTTTAATAGTACGACGTATATATCAATTCATACATAGTATAAAACAAAGTCGCTTTCGCTGTATGTCTGTCCGTATGTATGCTTAGATCTTTAAAACTACGCAACAGATTTTGATGCGGTTTTTTTTAATAGATAGAGTGATTCTTAAGGAAGGTTTGTATGTATAATAAATGCATAATATAGTAGAGAAACACTTATAAATTTAAAGGTTTCTAATGTGATGTCGTAAATAAGCACGTTTTTTTGCGCTTATATTGCAAACGCTAGCTGAACCCTATGAGATAGACCAAAATAATGTACTACAGTATTGTTCACATTAAAAAGTTCAACAAAAAAGTCCGCGATGGTATATGTCTATCTCTTAGCCACTTCTTGCCTACCATAACCATTTTTATCCTTTACTAAAAAATGGTTATTTACGAAGTGATTTTAAACAATACAGCATTAATCCTTATCCAATTAAGTACCTCAAATAAATTGTGCATTTATTATACATCAATATGATTTTTACAGCATGTAATTTAAGCGAATATTACCGAAGATATTACAAATTTAAAATGCAGGGTCGTAGTTGTTTGCGCCCCTTTTTCATGATTTGCAGCGATCGCACGCGTTTATCGGAGCTCTCTAGCGAGGAAAATATCTAGAATTAATAAAAACGTGCTTTTCAGCGCGACAACGTAATCCATACTTATTAAGTACCTACGGAAGGATAAATAAAATATATATGTCGCAGTCATCTAATTAAAATCGCTATTTCATTAAGTGACTAGCGTTTTTATCGAATGACGCCATTTAATTGGAAAACTAGGCCGAACATTGATTAAACAATCGTCAGTCAACGTCCAATTAGTTAGCGGATTGTAATGTTGTATTGTCAGTCAGGTGATTGAAGTATTTTCTCACTGCGGCGCTAGTAGTCACCAAAACAAATATGGCGTCAAACAGCTGGCACTGATAGCACTGTGTTGATATTTTTTTCATTAATTCTGCAATAAAGTGCGATACTCGTTATAAAATAGTATGACAGCATGGATTTATCTATTATTACGTCGCCGCCGGCTACTCTTAAAGAAAAATTTGAGGTGAAACTGACTGAGTACGAACTACGTAATGAAGGTAAGTTTTAAACGTGCTGTACGTCATCGTTTTACTAATTTCGCTGATATAACATACAAAACTACACTAAATGGATGTATTTATGTTAGGTATATTATTTTTACTAGAATTTCCAGAGTTACATTTATTGATAAAATATCGGTAGTATGAGCGCAAATTAGAAAAAAATGTCACCTAACTAGATATTCCATAAGTAGGCACTACTTATACACCTAAATAAGTAGGTAACTACGAATGACGTTCAGTCAAGACGTTGGACGTTACAACAAACAACATGACGAGTTGTCCTTCAGTCTTTTAATATAATGTCGTCATTCGATAAAAAAGCTAGTCACTTAATGAAATGGCGATTTTAATAAGATGACTGCGACATATATATATTCGAATGTATGATAGTACCTATTTAAATTAAAAAGTGAATTATTTTTAGAGACGAAACGTGCTTTATAGCACGTGTTTTAAAATTGCTTTTAGGGCGATTTCTTATTACGTATTAAGATTTATTTTTAGGTAAAGACTTTTATGTGAACTTAGAGTTAGGCAATTAAGTATTAGGGCAAGAATTTTTAATTACGTTCTGCGATGTTTAGTCTTTAGAACTTTAGTTTCTAGAGTATACAATGTATGATTCCCGCACAAATGAACTAATTGTCTGAAACAAGATGACCTGACTCAATGCGCATTATAAATAGACAAAGGAAAATTTTTAAATATGGTCAGAGAATATTTTTAGCTCACCTGCTATGTAAATCATATAGTTAGAATTCTAAATTCAAAATCGTTTTTTTTAGTTTAAGCTTATCCATCTGTCTGTAATCTACTTCTTCTATATCTATATCTTCTTAAATATAAAAATCAATTGCTGTTCGTTAGTCACGCTAAAATTTGAGAACGGCTAAACCGATTCGGCTATTTTTTCTTGAATTATTTGGTCTTGAAATATTCGTGGAAGTCCAGGAAAGGTTTAAACGGTTTGTATGCTCAACGAAGTGGGCAGGGATCAGCTAGTATAAGTATAAGTCGTAGTTTATTCCTTTTGAACATATAAATAATTGACGTATATCTACATAATCTCATTAAATATTAAAATAATGTGAATTTCATGTGGCACTGGTAAAGGGTCTCATTATTGGTAATTAAGTGTGATTAGTTATTTTTTCCTGATGATGATGACGTCAAAATTATAACCTTTCGTTCTTACTGACGCTCTCCTGTAAAGTTTTTAGATATACTCGTACACTTGACTCAGTATACTCAGGATCCATCGTTTAACGCTCTTATGAATAGGTTATGACTTATGTTGAATAAACATTCAAAATTAACCCAGTGGGGTAAATTTGCTGACGAATTTTCCCCAAAATTTTTTGTAAATTATCTAAAAATTTTTTTTTTATTAATTTCTCTTAAAATACTCTGTCGTTCCGTCTTATAGGTACTTATCGTTCCATTTTGATTTCGTAGATATACGTCGATTCTAATATGTAAACCTTATCAACTTTCGTTTCATTCGTGCTACACAATGAAAAATAAATTTAAAATCTTTTTTTTCTAATTAATTTATTAAAAAAAATGAAGATTTTTCTGATCTTTTTATGGGAATCAGAAAAATAGATTTTTTTAATCAATGTCACATCATACCCCTACTTAGAATGGAGTGTAGTAATGTAAAGGAGTCTAGTAACCGCAGTCCACCTTGTGTTTTGTATTCCATTATACAGTCCAGTGACTGTCCACGATACCTACGTACGGGGCGTATGTATGCATAATATTATGTTTACGTGGTCTATAGTTTTAACTTTTATTCTCTGTCTATCCGCCTATCCGTCTGTTTCTTCTACATAATATCAAACCCAAGTTTCATAACTTCACTATAATAAACATCAATATTCTCAAAATAGGTAATTATAATAATACCTATAAATAGTAGTCTAATAATAAAGAAATAACATAACATGGCAACTATTGAACAATGCCAACTCAACACCTACAGTTCTGACCGCGCATATGACTGCGTTCCAAATCGCGGCGGGATCTATGTTTTTTGGACAGCGAACTGATGTCGTGCTAATGGAGAATCACCGAGAATGTTAGGTACTAAGTATGTAAAATCACTTACTAATTATTTTCATTGAGAGTATAATTAACAATAGTAGATATGTCGCAGTCATCTTCATCATTGAAATCGTTATTTTATTAAGTGACTAGCGTTTTTATCGAATGACGACATTAAATTGTTTTACTAGGCCGAACATTGATTGAACAATCGTCACTCAACGTCCAATTAGTTAGCGGATTAAAATCAGTCAGGTGATTGAAACTTTTTGTCACTGCGGCGCTAGTAGATAGTCACCAAAACAAATACTAAGGCGTCAAACAGCTCGCACTGATAGCACTGTGTTGATATTGTTTTCATTGAATCTACATTAAAGTGCGATACTCGTTGTAAAATAGTGTAACAGCATGGATTTATCTATTATTACGTCGCCGCCGGCTACTCTTAAAGAAAATTTTGAGGCGAAACTGACTGAGTATGAACGACATAATAAAGGTAAGTTTTAAACATGCTGTATTAGATGACTGCGACATATACATAAGCTTACATAAGGAAATAACACTTTTCCTTAAAGTCTTAATGAATAATGATTTATAGAAACATTCGTCTAAAAACTAAATCACAAATTACCTACCATAAAAAGATTAGGTACGGTCTCCGCCTCCTGAACGCAAAATAATAATTGAATTATTAAATATCTTAGAAACTAATTGACGTAGGAAGTATTACTTATTTTTCACAAGAAATACAGAAAGCTAACATTTAAAATGTAGGTACATTTTCCATAATAATTGTAACCAAAGAGAATATAATCACTACGTTTTAACGACCCGACGCGGCCGATGCGACTGCATGGGTAATCATCCACGGAGCGAGTTATTCAGAAGTTTTCGTCGTAGTCCATACATAGCTAGCAATTAGCATAGTTATTACATATATATATTCCATAGTTAATTCCATAATGAAAAATTGTGCTTAGCAAAAAAGAAAAAATCTATAAGTACCTAATATAATTTTTTGGATGGTAAATAAAGAAAAAAGGCCAAAATAATAAATAATCAAATTTCAGCTGTTTTAAATTGTTATAAACGTTTTATTTCAGCGCCTGTTTATTTTTTTTACATTTATTTTATTATTAAATGCAATACTGTGAATGTTCTTTTCTATATTAGTTATTACCTTTAATTAAGAGGAAACACCACGATTTTTTTTCCATACAAAAATAGGGGTCTAGGGGATTTCTATTTCCTCCCTGGATAATACCTCTAGAGTAACAATTTTTTTCCTGAATATTTATGGATATTGTTTGTACGTCCCTATTTTTTCTTTTTTTAAATACATAAATTATTTAAAGAGATATGGACGTTTAAAAACCTAAAAAAAATGGCCAGACTGTCCTCTATGTCCGTATATTATTTACTATAAGCCATAATATTATAAACATAAAATATGGATCCACTAAAATAAAAAGAGAAAATAATCCTACTTGGAGTGATTGGTACTTAGTGCTTATTAATTTAGTGTATACCTATTCCTTATTTTCGTGTTAAATTGTAGTTAAATATCAAACTCTATAACACCGAGTTAGCTATAGGGGCTGGAGTTATGTTATTGTTAAGTATATCTAGTTCTTTAACCCTGATTTATTTAGCGCAAATGTTACATTACGTCATAGCGCGAGTGTAAATAAACACGCATACATCATAGGTATTTTAACAATATGCCGATCAGGTATTTTGTCTGTTGATGACAGACAAAATACCTGATCGGACTATCAATGGTCAACATTTATACATGCGTGTCGTTCGTTAATTACTTAGTAAGTACCTAATTAAATTATTTATTTATCGTCTGATTGCTCACTTTGTTTTGACTTAATATGTATTTAGGTAAATGCAGGCAATAAATGAATTTTAATTTCGGAGCGCGGGTTGGAACGGCGCGTGATAGTCGCCGCGGTTCGAACAGTAGTGTATGCGGGGCATTGCGGGGCGCTAATGTATGAAATAATAACAAGGTCATAGGGTAGGCGTCCATATTATTAATGAACAGATTTGCGAAGACACCTACAAGGTAAGACAGCTGCTTGGTCGCTAAGCCACCCCCGTTCTCACGGGCCCCCCAATCGCTAAGTACCGGACCCTTCTTAGACTTGATTACACAACAATACAACTTGGCCCTATTATTTTTCTACCCCAGCTTTGATTTCGTATAACGGGACTCATTCGCTAAGAAGATCTCGCGCGTGCTACATCTTACCGATGTTCGTAAGTTACGCGTAGTGTTAAATTTGTTTCGCCATGGAAGCTTTAATGAAAGCACAGAACGACATCAAAAGTTTAGATATCGCAGGTTGGTACAGATTTTGTGATTTTTTAAGTGTGATTTATGAATTGAAAGTTTAGTCTAAATTGTAAAATTTATTATAAAAAATTGTAGGTAAATAACCTATTATGATTAAGCTTTATAAAGTGTTTAAGACTATTGTTAAGACATTTGATACGCTCGTAATTTACTTAATTAATTAATAATCTCTGATGTTTTCTCTAGTTTTAAAATGTTTTTAAGTGCCTATTACACACTACAGCTTGTTTACACTTATGTAGGTATAATGTAATGCGTAAATACGTAATGCGCATAAAAAACTTCATACGTTTTTTTTTTTAAATTCCTTGTTAAACTTTGCTCCGAACTTTTACCTAGAGTAGCTAGGTTAAAGTTTTAAAGAAACTTTCAGAAAATAATAACAAAATACTAAGACGCTTATGCTCTTTTTCTTTGAGCTTACTTACGATACCTATTATAGAGTACTTATAGATATAATTATACGAAATTAAGCACATATTTTTTATATATGGCTATATTATGTACTATAATAAATAATAATAGATACGTATCTCTCTTTTTACCCGACTTCGGCGAAGCCAAAAGGAAGGGTAATGATTTTGGCAGTCTATGTATGTATGTATGTTCCCTCGTAGCGGCTAAATTACTGGTACGATGTTGATGACTGAGGTGTCAATCGATTCGTATTAATGCCGCGAGTAACATAGGCTATATAATTTTGGAAAAAAATTTGGAATTTTAAAATTATACCTCAAAAACTATCTCCAAAAATAATTTAATTAAGATAATTGTCTCGTGTTTGGTATCAAAAGATAGGTCTTGGCAAGCACATTACGAATATGTATTTATATTTTTTTATTAATTATTATATTTTATTGTTAAATTCAAAATAAACGTTTAAAATGCGGTCGTACAAGAAGTATTTAGGAGTTGATACTTTCTATGTAATGGACAATTCAATAAAAATATAATAATTATTATATTTGACGTGGAAACAGAAAAATATTAAATAAAAAAAAGATTAAAAAACTAAAACCCGACTTCGCAAAAAATGGGTCTAAAAAGGCTGAAACAAGAAAATAATTCAATTTGAAATCTAGAAATGCATAGGTACAAAAATGGTCAAGGTAGAGCCGTGGTCGTACCCGCTAATAAAATCTAAGCATTAGTTCACACCGAAATACGGAAAAAAAATCAAGGTTCGATGCCAATAGCGGGTGCGACCACGACTCTACCTTGACCATTTTTGTACCTATGCATTTCTAGATTTCAAATTGAATTATTTTCTTGTTTCAGCCTTTTTACCCGACTTCGGCGAAGCCAAAAGAAAGGGTAATGATTTTGGCAGTCTATGTATGTATGTATGTATGTATGTTTGTATGTATGTATGTATGTTCCCTCGTAGCGGTTAAACTACTGGTCCGATTTTAATAAATAAGATGTCAATCGATTCGTAGTGGTCCCGCGAGTAACATAGGCTATATAATTTTTTAAAAAATTTTGGATTTTGAAAATTATAGCTCATAAACTATCTCCAAAAAAAATTAAATTAAGATAATTGTATCGTGTTTGGTATCCAAAGATAGGTCTTGGCAAGCAGATTACAAATATGTATTTAAAATTTTAATTAGTTATTATATTTTGTTGTTAAATTCAAAATAAGGGTTGAAAGTGCGGTCGTACAAATTGTATCTAGGAGTTGTTTAGTTACTTTCTATGTGTTAATTTAACGTTAGTTTAGTGAACATATAATGTTATAGTTCATGTGGAAACAGAAAAATGTAAAATAAAATAAAAGTTTAAAAAACTATAACCCGACTTCGCAAAAAAGGGGTCTAAAAAGGCTGAAACAAGAAAATAATTCAATTTGAAATCCAGATATGCATAGGTACAGATATGGTCAAGGTAGAGCCGTGGTCGTACCCGCTAAACAAATCTATAATATTCGTCTGCTGTTGTAATATACAATCCCAATAGCGGGTACGATCACGGCTCTACCTTGACCATATCTGTACCTATGCATATCTGGATTTCAAATTGAATTATTTTCTTGTTTCAGCCTTTTTAGACCCCTTTTTTGCGAAGTCGGGTTATTAGACCCATTTTTTGCGAAGTCGGGTTTTAGTTTTTTAATTGTACTATTATTACCTACTTATAGGTATGTAACGGTATTCTGCAAAAAAGTAAGTAGGTAAGTACTTAGGGGGTGATCCATTTATCACGCTGATGTTATTTTTATTAGTACCTAGGTGATTGCGTAAGTTTTTAGAGCATTAGGTACCTACCTACTGCAAAGTACAATAATTACGACTTAAATATATAATTAAAGGCTTTAAAAGTACGTAGATAGTAGGTACCTACTGTATTAAGAAAGGTGAAAAATAGTCTTTGGTTTGTCGAAACACTTTTTTCCTCTAAATGGTAGATACGACAGCAGTTTGATTATCTTTTGTATTGTCTTAGGCAAATGTACCTTATTATTTTATTTAAATGGCCAAAACTAAAATTATTTCATACAAAAATGTTTCTACACCACCGTGTAACGCCACAGGTACCTATAACATACCTACATACTTAACTTATCTTAGTAAGTACTAAGTACCGACAAACCCTAATTTATATAACGGTTTAGGGCGTGTTTCACCAAGAAATGTTAAAGTTAATCCTTCGATAATATCATGTTATCCCTCTCGTATTTCCTGTCAATGAATGAGATGGCATGGTATTTTAACATGGCATGGTATTTTAACATTGGTTGGTGAAACACGGCCTTAGACTGGGGTTTCCCTGTCTATCCGTTTCATTATTTTATGCGCGGTGCATCGTTTATTAATTTATAGATCATGTATTTTTAGAACCAATTCTTAATTGAATCCTTGTTTATAATATGATTGTGGCGACCAAATATTTGCTAAGCCAAATTCCTTGGTGCATTCGAATTTTGCGTATTGCGCTTTTTAAGTGAGCGCGCGCTGCGGCACTCGGCAGGTGGTAGGACTGGTAGGCGGCGCGGGCGGCGTCTGTCAGTCGCGCGCGAGCCTCGGTCCGAGATGGACGTAGTGAATGTGTAATGTTTCGTGTGTGAATGTCCAATGTTGCCACGCAGGGCGCGGGGGCGGTGGGACCGGTCGGTCGCACGCCCGACCCGCCGACCTTACGTACCGTTCACTGTACGCAAACTCTGTCTCTGAGTGCATCTTCTCAAAAATGCAACAGATCTCTTGTGCTAATTATCAAATAGATTGTGTGTGAACCAGACATTGATTTGTGCATGATATCAAGTTGGAACATTGCCTGATTGGATAATGTGAAAGATGTACGTCCTTATTTTATTGGCACATTAATGACATAATCAATTTTGTTTTTGAAATGTGATCGACGGGCTTGTTTATTTCATCTACTCATTTATATAACAATAATAATATTGATTATACACATAAGTTACTAATAAAATTATAAACCTGTATTTTATTTTGTGTCATAATGATTAACCTGGATAAAATGACGATAAACTTATTTAAAAAACAAAAAACTATGAGTAGTCTTAATAAGGACAATAAACATTCAAGAATGAATTAGGAAAAGGTTGAGCATCCCTATTCAGGTGCACAAAAATTTAAATATTTAGAGCTAAATGATTTATTTATATCAATATTAGTTTTTAAATTTACACAGTAAAATTAGCCAATATCAACGAAACAACAAAATTAATATAATAATAAAATGGTCTTATAATATAATTATAAATGCGTTTTTTAATTAATTTATACACGGAACAATTTATATAACTTAAGTATTATTAGCATAATGGATACAAACTTTCACAATCGTAATTTAAATTGCAAATAAATTTTATATTTATCAATAAACTTACAAAAATCAATGCATTCAATGCCTACTTGTAGACCGTACAAGTTTTACCATACGTAGGTAGTTCATTTAATTATGGCATTTCCTTTGCCTGCTCCGAGATTGCTTCCAGTAAGCCTAGTAAGCCTATTTAAACTAGTACTTAGCTAAAATACATTTAAAATGATTTTAATACTTATTATTTTGAACTAAATTATCCATATCGGAAAATAGTTTTGTACAAACGATTTTTGCATCATAATAGCATTAGGAAATTCTTTTTTGAACTGAGAAAGATTTTGAGATCTAAATCTATAAAATAAATTCATACAATTAATGCATCCGTATACTTTACGGATTTGATACCTCAGTCTTCAACAAAAAACTTTTCACAAAAGTATCCCTACGTTGTGTTTAAATTTTACATTATACATAGGTACAACTAAATGATGTGTAAAGCTTGTAAAAAAGAACACTTATCATCATTGTCAAGGCGTATTGACTGGTTTTGTACCGCCCTTTTCTGTCTCACATACAACATTTATGTAAAGAAATTGAGACCAGTAAAGAAAAACTACGCTCACAAATCTTAGGGGATATCTTTTGTGCGAGTTAAAGACATGCGATTGGTTCAATAAACTTTTTGAACTACCAATAAGAAGCTTTGGATAAGGGTCGCCCATCACATTTAGTTGACAGATGCGCAAAAACTTTGCACATTATCGGTATTTACCTTTTGCCATCTTACTTAGTAAATAAAATCCACCTGCCTTTAGTTCAGGAAGGATCATACATAGGTCTCAAGTCTCAAATACAATACCTATTTTTAACATTATCATTGCCTTTATCTAATTGCATATTTTAACGTTGGTTTATAAAGTCACTGCGTGTACGTAGCTGTAAAGTGCAGGTACGTTTCTAAGCTCAGGGGTCAGCTAGCGGTACCATACCTATAGAGAAATGTTCACTTTTTGTGAACCACGGTTAACTATTTCATTTTTAAAATCTTTCCCTAAAATATAATGTTTAATGTAATTTTCATTTTATTAATTGTATCCATATTTTTCAGGTTGGCATGGCAGTTTGGTGCCTACAAGGCTCGGAGAAGGAAGCAGTGGATTCTCGGGTAGTATGGCAGAAACGGCTTCAATAACTTACAATCAGAAGTATATGCGTAAGCGTCGAAGGCTGTCGCAGCTACTTGACAAACTGGCTGTCCAGATACGAAACAACAACCATTATCCATTACCACAGTGGCTGATGTTAGGGTCCCCTTGTTACGACAACAAACAGCCGGAGGACGCACCTCTGGACCTTTCCATAAAATCGGAAACACCAAAACCTGTGACCGAGCAGCTAGGGTTCATGTGTGACACTTGTGGTCAGACATTCACGGTCCATGATCGTTTAGCTAAGCATGTCGCGTCTAGACACAGAGATAGAGCTCCAGAAGCGACCAGACCATACGAATGCGAAGTATGTCATCGCCGCTTCGCTCGCTCAGACATGTTGACCCGCCACGCACGCTTGCATAGCGGCGTTAAACCATACTCATGTTCGGCGTGTGGTCAAGTATTTTCTCGTTCGGATCACTTAGCCACTCATCAAAGAACACATACGGGCGAAAAACCCTACCGCTGCCCATCTTGCCCATATGCTGCTTGTCGCCGAGATATGATCACGCGTCACATGCGGACTCACACGCGACGACCACAACCTGCTGAAATTTAAATACATCGATAAGTATAAGATAATATTATTATGAGTACTTTTTCTCATAAGCTTATTAAGTTTAAAATCTACAAATTGTTTTTAGAAGTTCTTAATGTTATATTTTTCTAACTCAGGGCTAACGAGTTATTTTCCCATCTACGGTAGAATACGCAGTGGGTAAGACATATCTCATTGCAATTTTGCAAAGAAAAATGCGAATGTGCCGGCATTTTTTGCTTTGTTGCGATGTATTATTGTGTATCTTTGCAATGCGATGTGTCTTGTGTACTTAAATGTTGTGTTTTTTTTTTGTTTTTTACCGTGTATTATGAAGGCTTTCGCTTTATTATTATTTTTATACATAAATATAGCGAGTAAGGTTTAATATTATAACTAGCATAAGTTTGTTGTTGTTGCTTAGCGTTTGACTTTTTTTTACTGTTTGTTTTTAGATACGTCTTATTCAATTTGAGTTTAAGCTTTTCCTATTTGTAAAACATCGTTAAAATGGTATGTAACATAAATTCTAATATAATATATATAATTTATCATTAGTGTGACTTTAAAGTATACCTAAGTACCTACCTACCTACTAGCTATACTATGTATATTTCTGTATATTTCTCCTCAAAAATAGGAACCAAAGAACAAAATATTATAAGCCATCTGGTTTTTAATTTATTGTGGTTATGCAAACCTGCCTTTGTATTGCAGCAATTATTGTTATCACTATGTTTCACTTTTCAATATTATTAAAATTAAAGCATAATTTATCTATGTCATCCTTTGGAGTTCTATATAATAGTTTTTATGTGAGTGTAATTGACTAAGGGCTGATTTTTCAATCGTCAGATAACTTTTATGTGTTGAATAAACATGTGACTTCGACATTTGTTCCATACAAAATCTGCCAAAGTCACATATTTATTCCTTAGATAAAAGTTATCTGACGATTGAAAAATCGGCCCTTGGTCTAAGTACTTAATTATTTTTCATAATATCGTTAATTACTATACATAATATTAATTTGCTCAAAATGTTATGTTATTTATAAAAAATAGAATTGCTTAAATAGTTAATAGGATTTAACTGTAGATATTCTAGTTTGGAAAAGTTGGCTGTGGAAAATTACTAATTTTAATTACCTTAATAATGAGTAGGTGCTTAAGATACTACAAGTTTAAAAAATAAAGTGAAGAGTTTCGAATATGTAATATGTTTAGTGTTTATGCTATAAGCTAAATACAGTATAACGCCTTCTTTAATATAAGATAAATACGTTATTGTTCAAAATCATTGTATAAACTTATATAACTCTTTAGGGATTAACTTGATTAATTAAGGTTCATTGACCTATATTTTGTTAGAATTGCATAAATAGAAACCCACCGCACTTTTGCTTATTGTGTTATAAAAATGGACCAGAAATAAAAAAATATTATACGAATTTATTATATATTACCTACGTAGGTATAATTAGAGGAATATAAAAGTATGTTTTGTGCCAAACTTCTGATTGTACTATTCTCTACACTTTCGATCATTAAGTCACAAAATATTGTTGGAGTTTTATACTTACTACTATTTATTGGTAATAAAGTATTTTAAATATCGTCATGTTTATTGATCTAACTTATCAACAATAACAGTTAGTTGTATCCACTTACCATTGCTTTATTTCATATACCTCATTAGTCTTTGTAATTTCTTAGTAAATGGAATAAATAACATTCAGGTTTTTATAAATTAATCTGCGAATATAGATCCGGATTGGACACAAATAATTGAAATCCTCCCTTTGTATGGCCGATGTTGTACCGTTTCTCTTCTTAGTTATTCTCTGTATTGTATTTTTTTAAAGGGGACTGACCTGTTTGGGTCTCAACAAAACATTGAAAATGGATTCAATTGTCAATGTTTTATTCTTTACTCTATTATTTACTTGAGATTTATAATATTTACAAAACAACAGCGTTGTTTGCACAAAAGTGCAATAATGTAATATTATCAGGGTAACATAAAAATGTTACCCTGATAATATTACATTATTACTAGCTGACCCGTGCCCACTTCGTTGAGCATAGAAACCGTTTAAACCTTCCCGGGACTTACACGAATATTTCAAGACCTAATTAAAATGGTTAAAGTAATTATTTAAAACTTGCCTAAAAACTTCTACATGTACCTAATGCACTTTTAAATGATGTAGGCACATGTAACAACCTACATTTTATTTGTCTTTGACAGGGCACTCTATCTAAGGCTTATTACCAGAACGTCAAGCTTAAATGCTTTAATAAAATAATAATTCAAAGGGCTTACAGAAAATTCCAACCTTTATTCTTAAAATATAGTTAAATATAATATAGAAAAATATGCAACCTGCATACGTAATATAACACTGTCATAAAAAGGTTGCGCGCCTCTGACATCTATTTTATAACTTTAAAATCTGTCGAATTGCTGTCGAATAAACATGTGACTTTGACATTCATTCTTTTACACAAAATCTGTCAGTCACATATTTATTCCTAGGTAAAAATCACTTGCCGTCGTCGCCTGTACATGGGAGTGACTTCGCGTCGAAAAATCAGGATGGCAATTCTCAGGCCTCGAAGTAAGTTTTTACTATCGGTCTGTCCCGCTCATGCAAATGAGATTTACCGCGCGTGCGAGCGGGATATACTAATATTCGAAAGTTTATCCACTGCCCGAGAATCGTGCTCCTGCTCGCCTTCGGACGATTGCAGAGAGTGATGGCTACGCGCACTGCTCGCGTACACTAAACGCTTCATCACTTATCGCACCATCTCGAAAGATGCTGCGCGGAGGTTAGGGACAAGGCTGAGCAGTGAGCACACCCTGACGGGCTGTCCCGCCTTTGCTGAACAGGTGATCGTCACAAATGAGGACGCCGATCGTATTTGGGACAGGGAGGTGCTGGGCTAGAGCCCAGCACCTCCCTGTCTTCTAGAGAAGAGGACCAAGGCGAAGACGTCCAGCCACAAATGATGGTAACAACGTCCCGCCATACACACATAAGTGATAGATACTAAATAAATGTATTTATTATGTTAATTTAATACGAATATTATGAAGGTTGATTATTCCATAAAATAAGGTAATCCGATATAGGCACTCCATAAGCATATTTATATTATAAAAATCCTCAGACCTACCTATCATCATTTTGACTACCTCTGGTAGCGTATTGGTTGAGCGTCACCGGTTCGAATCCCGGCAAAGGAACAAAAAGTTTTCGAAGTTCCTGGGTTATGGATGTGCATAATATAATAAAAATCCTAAATATTGTATACTATACACGCGTGCCATTGGTTCGCCTACCCTGATGTATAGTATAGTATTAAGAGGAAACACCACGGGCTAGATCAATACAAAATAGATATTTATAAAATCTATGTCTGTCCCGCAGGGCTCTAGCTAGCCATCACTAGCGCGATAGAGACAACTGAAATTACCTATTAAGAGGAAACTACGAAATTTTTTCCATACAGAAATAGGGGTCTACGGGATTCCTGTTTCCTCCCTGGATAATGCTGCTAGAGTAAAAAATTGTTTCCTGAATATTTATGTATATTGTTTGTACGTCCCTATTTTTCCCTTTTTTTCAATAAATTAATTATTTAAAGAGGTATGGACGTTCAAAAACCTAAAAAAAATTGCCAGGCTCTCCACTATGTTTATTATTAACATCCAGGAAATAGATGTGACTACATTATACAACAAGCTAAGGCACTGCAAGACAGCAATAGATTTTATAAATACCTAATTTGTATTTCTCTCAACCTCCTCTTAAAAGTAAAATAAATCGACGTTTAGGAGACCCCTGTTTTTCCTCCAAAACCTAACCGATTTATGTACTTGATTCATTATAAACTAAATAAAGGTTTAAACTATGTTCCTGTTTTGACTTTATTATAAAATGTGACAAAATTTGTTTTCTGGTGTTTGAACTTATTTGGCTGAAAATTTGGCCATACCTATCTACCTATTTTCAGATTTTTGAACGCCCATCTCTTTTAAAATTAAATTATCATTAAAAGGAATAAATAGGGACGACGCACTAACACTATTATACAATAGGTACACACAACCTACATAGGAAAAAAATGTTACATTAACCAATAGGTACCCTATTTCTGTATGGAAAAACGGCCGTTGAGTTTTCTCTTAAATACGAGTAGGTATGTTTCCGTTGTCTGGTCCCCGTAACATTTAAATCTGTCGAATGCCGTAACACAAGTTCTTTTGATACTTATCTCGGGGGCCAGATTGACGTTGTGCGTCCATAGATATAACATTATATAAAAAACGTATAATTTTCATTCTGCGAGATGTTCAAATCACAGCTGATATTATTATCTAATATAAAACAGCGCCTTACAGGTGTATGACAATAGGCGGATTTGTAATAAAATAATATACCTTGTATAAGTATTTAATACTGTAGATACTACAACTAAAGTCTGCTTACCACAATAATAAAATAGATATTAGGTACACACAACTTTAAAACACAATAACAGCTAGGTAGATATATTTTAGACTAAACGTGACCAAGCGAAGAACAAGAAGCTAGGTAATATTTTTCAGTAATAGACAATAAATAATTACCAAACTCGCAAAGTTACGCACAATTAACATTTATTACGCGTAAATAAAACAATGAAAATATTGTGTAGTAGAATTTAATACGGGTCCTCTTTCGGTCATACGGCGACTTTTTGTAGCGATGCAGTAGCGCGTTTCGTTAACGCTGTACCTAAAGACAGGGGGAATAATTTTTTTTTTAAATTATGCGCGCGAACCAACTTAACCACTCGCGTAAGAGTGAGGGACGACCCTCTTTTGCTAGCAACGTTACTATAAACACTATACAGACCTACTCTAACTACTCCCAGCCAAAAAACTAGCCACCCGGTTAGTTGTAGACGGCTAATTCAACGGCCCTTGCTAATGATGAATACGGCCATTGCAAGCTGACTTGTTGTTACACCAGCACTTGCGCAATGCAGCCGGCAGGCTAAATTTGGCACCACTTATTTCGATTTTTGTTTTTTTTTATTATTTGTTCGTTTTATATTTATTTATACAATTTAAATATATTAATAATATTATAATAATAATATATTTAAATTGTATGCTATGGATTTCCGCAAAGTAACGCCTGATTCCATTAACTATTTATTTATAATTAATGTTTTATACTACATACTATATAAACACTTATAACAAATGTTCACCTTAAGTTTTAAGTGTACCCCTTAATAGAGATCTATATTTTTATCGCTCACATTAATTAATTTTGATTAATTATAGTTTATTCGATCACCACTGATGATTATTCGATCATAAAAACAGTTAAATTCCTAATTATTAATTAATTATTATTTACTATCCAATAAACAAACCATCATCTTACGGCTTCATTAGGCATGCGCTTGTGTTGTCAGTCAGCTTGCAATGGCCGTAATCGTTTTAACGGGTGATTTTATAGTTTCTAATTATTTCGCATCAATCATTACTAATAAATTATGTATGAAATAATAATTACCTATCGAAAAACATCTAATGTCTTTATATTCCATTCATAAAGCTGTTTGTAGACTAAACAAAAAGACAAATTGCCAATTTAGACGTTGACCGGCTTGGAAAGGAAGAAAATAAATTATCTCGCAAATGAGCGGTTTTTATTTTGACAGTTCTAGTGGTTTCAGAAAACTGCTGATAGATGGCATTAAACCTAAGTAATATGTCAAGTCCTGTGTAAAATGTCAATTTCTTTTTGTTTTTTGTTTGTTTACCGTTCAACTTTCTTTCTTTCACTTGCAATAGTTTATTATTTATTAATTGTGCCCTGAGAACTAAACTAAACATGGCTAGTCCATGCGCAGTACAATTTTGTAAAAATATAGGTAACCACCGCTTTCCCCAAGATGAAACTCGGAGATCAAGATGGACAGAGGCTATCAAACATATAAAAACAGGATTAACTATAAGAAAAAAATCCTTCATATTATGTTCAACTCACTTTACGCCAGCAGATTTCATCGCTCCGTCATCACATTTGGCAAGAGCCCCAGGAGGTAAAATATTTATCTTAGCGTCGAGTCGAAAATACTAAGAAAGGAATTTGAAAGGATTATTTTTGTGTATGAAACAGCATCTGGCAACTACCACCCAACAAAGATCACAGATTTTTTGACATATTACATTATGCAAGCGCCATCTTACGGTAGTCTCGGTACCTAAAAGTGACACTTCGAAAACCCCCTATCGTCCAGAATTTAATGATTACTTGTCACAATATTTCTGAAGTTATACATTTTGCATTTTAATAGATTCCTTTAATAGCTTTACTATAACATTGTTTTTGTTGTAGTCACTGTCGATAAATAATAAATAATTAAGAATTTAATTGTTGTTATAATCGAACAATCATCACTAAATATAGAACAAACGATAATAATTAATCAAAATTATTTAATCTGAGCGACAAAAATAAAGATATCTAGTAAGGGGGGGCAACTTAAGAGGGAAATTTGTTTAATTAATTAGGAATAAATAAAAACGAACATACGATTCTTACATTCGAACAACGAACAAACGACGAATAAATAAATAAAAATAAAAAATCTAAAAAACAAAAAAGTGGGGTCAAATTCAGTGTGCCAATGCCAACTATACTAACTATAGTACGTCCGAGATAAATTTAACATAAACGTAAACAAACCCGTCTATGACACAACCAAAGACAAGTCAGTGATGTGGTGATGCCAATGAGGGGTTTTCGAAGTGTCACTTTTAGGTACAGAGTAAGATGGCGCTTGCTTAATGTAATATGTCAAAAAAATTTGTGATCTTTGGGCGTTCCAGGAGACGCTCTGAACGTTTTTTTCTGCTTTCAAGTGTCGAGCGCGAAAGTTTAGGATTTGTTTTCTCTTAAATTCTGCTATTTCTTTTTGTATATTATATTTGATTTCTAATTAATTTGTTGATTATGTAGTAAGTAAAGTTAGTGTTTTATATTTTTAGGTGTTTAATGGTGTAGTTGTGTTTGTGTTAGTCTTTGTATACTAATATTAGTTTTTGGTAAATAAATAAGGGTATATACTAATTTTGTTTTAACATGGAGGGCAATGAAAGCCCACCGCCTCCCGAACCCCCTCCGAATGACGATTTTGATTATACTCCAGTTTTAACAGCTTCACTAGAATCGTTTGCAGCTGTGGAAAATGCTGTAGGGAAAAAAAGACCATTAACCAATGACACACAACAAGTACCGAGTAAGCAGGCAAGACAAAATCTATTCAGAAACACATACAATACTAATGATAAGCCTCCTTACTTGATACATGTATCAAAAACTGAAAAAGAACCATCATCAAATACTTCTATCCATACAATTAAATTCGGACAGTTTCTAAAAACCCAGAGATTTCAAGGCATACGTGCAGACGGTTTGAAACGTGTAGGTCGTAATAAAATTGCCATAGAATTTTGTACACCAGAGAATGCGAATAGTTTTATGTCACATCCAATCATTATCCAAAATGGATATAACACCACCATACCCACATACAATATTACCCGCATGGGAGTAGTCAGGGAGATACCCATAGATTGGTCACCAGAGGAGATCAT
The DNA here is from genome assembly GCA_905187575.2 of Celastrina argiolus. Classification (NCBI taxonomy): domain Eukaryota; kingdom Metazoa; phylum Arthropoda; class Insecta; order Lepidoptera; family Lycaenidae; genus Celastrina; species Celastrina argiolus. Next base: position 11,680,602 of record LR994583.1, on the reverse strand, counting down.
AGAAAATTTAGAGGTTCCTCCTGAAAGTGGGAAAATTGTAAAAGTGCGCAGGATTAACAGGAAGGTTATCAATAATGGCACCCCAGAGTGGCAACCGACACAGTCTGTTATCCTGACGTTTGACGGGCAAACGCTTCCAACAAGAATTTTCTGTTTTTATGTTGCTCTCAAAGTCGAATTGTATAAATACCCAACAATTCAATGTTATAACTGTTGCCGTTTTGGACACACAAAAAACCAGTGCAGATCCAAACCTCGATGCTATAAATGCAGCCAAGAGCACACTAGCGAAGGATGCACAGTATCTGAAGAAAAATCTCGATGCCTGTTGTGCTCTGGTATTCACTTTGCTATAAACAAGAGTTGCCCGGAATATATAAGACAGACAGAAATAAAAAACATTATGGCTGAAAAAAATTTTTCTTATGAGGAAGCTAGTAAGGTTGTACCTTCTTCATATATGTCTTATGCGGATATTACCAAAAGTAATTATAATAATGTAAGAAATGTAGGACATCATCAACCATACTCATCAACAGCTAAAACTTCCCATAAAAAAACTGTCTTTATTACTAAAAAACAACCATCTGTTCAAAGACCTGGGTATGACAAAAGAGGTCATCAGGAAATTTTAAATGATTTTTCAATTCCAGACTACGAAAACGGTTGTGCACTACCTAATAATATTAATGATAACTCAAATAATAATTTTCAAAATACCCTTGAATTGCTTTTGACAGTAGCTATTAACATGTTGAACAATAATAGTTATAAAGTAACAGACCACGTTGCACAAAAACTTACAGAAATAATAAATAACAATAATGGATATAATCAAAATTCTACAGTGGAACAGTAGAAGCATCCAAAATAAAAAACACGAATTGACTTATTTAACAAATAAAATCAATCCATTAGTAATTTGTATAAATGAAAGTTGGCTAAAACCGCATCAACATTTTTATTTGAACGGTTACTCTTGTTATAGAGAAGACCGTCTAGATGGCTATGGAGGCACAATGATTTTAACAAATAACAAAATATCAAGTTCCCTTCTTAACATTCCATACCATGACAACAGTATTATTAATATAATAGGGATCAAAGTTATGAATACAAATATTATATCCATTTACATTGCTCATCCAAACTTATCTATTATACCTTATCTTCGACATATATTTTCCTTATATCCCTCTCCACTTTTGGTTTTAGGAGATTTTAACTGTCACAATATAATGTGGGGTTCGGAATCCAATGATAACTTTGGCAAAGAATTAGGAGACCTATTAGAGGACATAAATCTATGCGTGCTCAATAATGGACAAGCAACCAGAATGAGTCCACCTAACCAAAGCAAAAGCTGTGTAGATTTGTCTATATGTACAAGTAACATGGCTAGCATTCTTCAGTGGAACATATTGAATAGTACTTTTGGGAGTGATCATTACCCCATCACTATTGAATATCCAAGTAGAGGTACTTCGCATGTCTCTCAGGCCCCGTTATTAAAATATAGAATCTCAAGTGCTGACTGGAATAAATATAAAACATTATTAGAACATAAAACAGCATCCTTACCTGAAATAAATATACAAAACTTACCTTTATGCTATACAGAATTTTGTAAAGCCATATCATTTGCAGCGGATCACAGCATCCCACTAAAAAATACATCAATTGGCAAACTACCTTCCCCGCCATGGTGGGATAGAGAGTGCACTGATATTATTAAAGCTAGAAAAAATGCAGAGAAAGCTTATAGAAGAAATATGGTAGAGATTAATTTAATAACTTACCAAAGAATTGCAGCTCGATGTAAAAGACTTTTTCGTAAAAAAAAAGTACAAAGCTGGCGTAACTTTTGTGCCACATTATCACCATGCACAAACACGAAGGTTGTCTGGAAACAGATAAATAAATTCAGATGTGGCTTGTCCTATCAAAATTCACCACCTATCCCAATCACAGTTGCATCAGATTTTTTAAATAAAATATCTCCTTCCTTTGTTCCAAACTATAATGAATTGCCATCTTCATACATTGAACAATCCATCAATAACGATCCATTAACTCAACCATTTACCCTTTTCGAGCTCAGATCCATCCTGGCGGGTGTCAAGGATTCTGCTCCGGGAGAAGATGGTTTCCCTTATTCTTTCCTGGAAAAAGCTGGAACAAATTTCATATCTTATTATTTACACATGATTAATAACTTCCTTGATTATAACTTTATACCTACCGAATGGAAAATTCAACTAATCATCCCTATATTAAAACCAGGTAAAACACCTGATGATAAAGACAATTATCGCCCAATCGCGCTGTCATCTACGCTTTGTAAAGTTTTTGAAAGTTTAATCAAAAATCGATTGGAATGGTTTGCAGAAAAGAAAGCTATTTTCCCTCCCACACAATTTGGTTTCCGCAAAGGCTTATCCACAATGGATAGTCTAAGTGTTTTTCTCTCAGATATTAGAATTGCCTTTTCCATGAACGAGTCAGCCGTGGCTATTTTTTTGGATGTGTCCGCCGCATATGACAGCGTCAATCTTTCGGAACTCAGGTATCGGTTACAACAGCTGAGTATTCCCGTAAAGTTTGTCAACATTATATGCAGTTTGACAATGCAGAGAAGGATCAAGATACGAGTTCCTGTTCCAGAACAGAACACGAACATACGTACGGTCTACGTGGGGCTCCCACAGGGATCACCGTTAAGCCCCTTATTATACAATTTTTATGTAGCAAGATTACCCCTATGTCTTAACATTGATTGTCAATTTTTGCAATATGCTGATGACTTGCTATTATATACAATTAATCGTTCAATTATTACAGCGTCCGCTTCCCTTCAAACATCCTTAGACTCATTAATGAACTGGTTAAACCAAAGTTCTCTACAATTATCTGCACTAAAAAGTAATGTAGTGATATTTAGCAGGAAAAAGATAGTACCACATATTGATATAAGAATAGGAGATCAAATTATTTCAATAAAAAACGAAGCTAAGTTTTTGGGATTAATAATTGACTCAAAACTCTCTGGGACTAGTCATTTAAAATATATAAATAAAAAAGCAGAACGGAATTTTAATATAATTAAGGCACTTTCTGGCGTCTTCTGGGGATCACATCCATTTACTCAAAAAACTTTATATAATGCCATAGTCCGAAGTTTATTCGATTACGGAATATTCCTCCTTTTGCCATGCAATAAAAATGAAATTCGACACTTAGAAATTTTGAAGTCTAGAGCAATTCGCACCGTTTTGGGATGCATGAGGTCCACACCAATTAACGCCTTACAAGTGGAAGCCGGTGATCCCCCATTACATATAAGATCCCAATTTCTTTCTGATCGTTTTGTGTTTCGTATAAACTCTCGAACCGATCATCCTCTTAACAAGAAACTAGAAATATTAAGTAATTTATGTAATACATCATCATACTGGCGACATAAAAATGTACCGCCGTTGATAATTAGTTACAGGAAAATATTAAACATACAACAAATTGCTCCTATTCAAACATATCCTAAATTAAACAGCTATAACTATCCATATGATATTCTAATATATTCACCAAAAGTAGTTTTAGATCTAGGTTTGAATAAAGAATCCACACAATGTAATAATATATTTACATCCATTATAAATACTCACTGGAGAAATGGCCACTTTTTCTATACTGATGCCTCAAAATTAACTGAAATTGGAAATACGGGGGTTGCCGTATACTATCAAAATTCAAAAATAATACTTAAATTTCAATGCCCTGCACAATCTTCTGTATTTACTGGAGAATGCATTGGTATATTAGAGGCCTGTCTTTTCATAGAAGGACACATTATACCAAATGCTATCATCTTTTCGGATTCAAAAAGTGCCATAGAATCAGTAGCAAGTAAATGTATTTTTAATAAATTAAATAGTTCTATCGTTTTAGATATTAAATTCTCCTTATTTAAAAGTTTTCATAAGGGACTTAACGTGACTCTTGTCTGGATACCAGGACATGCTGGCATACGAGGAAACGAAGTAGCAGATTCCCTTGCAAAACAAGCTACTTCACAGCAGGTTGATAGTAAATATTATATTCACCAAACATATGATTTGCTCTCCATACCAAAAAAAGACATGCTTAAACTATGGCAAACAGAGTGGGAAAGAAGTAACAAGATCAAAGGCAGACATTATGGGTCAATCCAACCCATAATTCCCAATAAACCATGGTTCTGGAAATACAAAAAAATCTGCAAGAAAACTGTCTCAATATTATGTAGACTACGTTTAGGCCATGTATGTACTCCAGTTTTTTTACATAAATTAAGAATCAAAGATTCATCTTTGTGTGAATGTGGCCTGGATGAAGGTTCTTTAGAACATATATTCTTTTCCTGCCCTAATAATACTAACTGCCCTTTGTATGCTCAACTACATAAAATAAATATTCCTTTGCCCACAGATTTTAACTCTCTTTTATACTATTTTCATAAGCCTCAACTAATATTTGTACTAGCAAAATTCATAAAAGACAATAATTTACAACTTTAACACTATTTTTCTATCTATTAAACATATTAGATGTATCATATTTACTGTATTACATGTATATTGTAGTTGCAACAGTATAAAAGTTACATTCAGTTCATGTAAGACAAAGGTTATATATTATTAGGTATTGTGTTAACTATTATTTTATCATAGTTACTACACATATTATATTATTGTAACAATTGTTATGTTATGTACACTGTACAGTATTATTAGTAAAAAGTATATATTTTCTTTATTATTACATAAGTAATTTATAGTATTATGTAAGTAGTTATGATTCTGTTGATGTAAATTACTAAATATTTTTATGAGAAATCAAATAATTTGTTTGTAACATTAATTACACAAAATTTGGCTATGCCCTAAAAATCTATAAATACTCGACACTGGCAGAATGGTGCAAAACTCTTGCAACCTCTGTTGCCAAAAATAAAAGAAGAAGAAGAAGAAGAAGAGACGCTCTGAACGTTCAGATCATTCATAACGCGGACATTGACAGCTGACAGTGCCTGTGAAAACAGTTCAAAACGATCCTAAACAGTGCTAAAGAAACGCAAACCTGAACGAAAAAAACGTTATTTTCGTTTACTATCAGGTACTGGAACACAGGGAAAATGAGTTATATCATTCTTGATGATCACAGAGATGACTAAGCACTCTATCAGTGAAATCAGAATGTAATATCTATAATTAGAACATTAGCTGTTTTATCACATACTCTAAGAATGTTCAAAATTATGTAGGTATAAGTTTTTTTTTAAAGTTGATTTTAAACATGACGTCGTGACTCATGCTCATCGCAAAGAAAAAGAAAGAATAGCACCTCTGTGTCAACCATCTTTCCAATGGATGTCGTAAAAGACAGAGAGAATATTTATAAAAAAATGGGCGTTTAGTCATGCATTCTGTTATTATTTTAAATATTGTTCCTAGCTGTAAGGTTTCCATGTATCTTAAAATAAAATAAATAAAAAATAATAAATAGAAACGCAAATCCGCAAACCGTTATTTTCGTTTACTATTTTCTTTAGCACTGTTTAGGATCGTTTTGAACTGTTTTCACAGGCACTGTCAGCTGTCAATGTCAGCGTTATGAATGATCTGAACGTTCAGAGCGTCTCCTGGAACACAGGGATAGTTGGGTGGTTAATAGGGTTGCCAGATTATAGCTATTATCCATTTTCAGGTAGTGAAATTATTCATAAAGTGAACAGTCACTGTAGGTATGCTGTTTCATACACAAAAATAATCCTTTCAAATTAATTTTTTAGTGATCTTCTACACTTCCGAGGAAACCTACATACATTAAAGCTCGCTGGCTTCAATATCTTTGATTTTTCAAAGTAATAATTAATCACTCTTTTCTCCCGTTTCCGTTGGGATTTCGAGAAGTTCTTGTTTAGTACTCCCCTATACTTACATTAGAAATATACATGACAAATTTTAGCCTGCTGCCGAGTATTTTCGACTCTTAAGTGGTTGGTATTTATATATTGAGAATATGTAGCCTGAACTGCAGTTGGATTAAACATTGGCTCTGACTGCTGCTGGAACTGGTTAGCTTGCTGACAAGCTTCATTCCATGGGAATATAGAAGGAATAGCTTTTCTTTTAGGTATGAACTCCTAAGGTGGGTACCTACTGTAGTATGTTTCCATTAAGTTATGATACCCAAGATAGGTAACAAACATAAAGATATACTTATATTTAGGTTAAGAAATTAAAAAAATGTAACTAATTTAAGTCTAATGTCAACAAACTTTATTATTATTTCTTATTGCACACTAAGATAAATATTTTACCCCTTGGGGCTCTTGCCAAATGTGATGACGGAGAGATGAAATCTGCTGGCGTAAAGTGAGTTGAACATATGAAGGAATTTTTTCTTATAGTTAATCCTGTTTTTATATGTTTGATAGCCTCTATCCATCTTGATATCCGAGTTTCATCTTGGGGAAAGCAGTGGTTACCTATATTTTTACAAAATTGTACTACGCATGGACTAGCCATGTTTAGTTTAGTTCTCAGGGTACAATTAATAAATAATAAACTATTGCAAGTGAAAGAAAGAAAGTTGAAAGGTAAACAAATAAAAAACAAAGCGGAAATTGACATTTTACACAGGACTTGACATATTACTTAGGTTGAATGCCATCTATCAGCATTTTTCATAAACTAGTAGAACTGTCAAAATAAAAACCGCTCATTGGCCAATATTACTAAAATTATTTTTGTTTTCTATGAATCCATAGAAAACAAAAGTTATATTCTACAATAGTTAGTGTCAAAATGGCGTATTTTTTCTGTGAAAGATTTTCATTTTATTAATTATTGTTTAATTGTTATAAAATGTATTGGATAATAAAGTGTAATCCTTCAACTTAACTGTGAAAGTGTTGATAAGTGTGCACAATATGTGAATAAAGGAAAATTTCGATGTTTTCGGTTTGTTTACCTTTAGGTTAAATTTTGCAGGGATGAACTATAGATTCTAGCTACTTTGTCTCTTTGAGATTGTTCTGGCAACACCTGAAATATTCTGCATCTGTGGCAAGGCAAGTGGCAGCCATTTGTAGTGATTTTGACTTTTGTAGTTCTTGTGTCCGCCATTATTACGCCATGTCGGCGTCCCAATCGCTTTACAAAGATTGAAACGCCCTCGTTGGGCACATTGTGAAAAAACGGAAACTCTTGTCAGAAATTAGCAGGTATATTTTAGAGTTATTGATGTTAAGACATAAATATTCCTTTAGATCAAGCGGCAAAAATTATGTTGATCTAGTACGAAATCCACGTTGTCTGAACTTAAAATTATATGAATTGGAGACAAATAACTATTTCATAAGACTAAATTGACGACAGCGCCGTCTGTGATATTTTTCATTGGTTTCATTTCTTTGAGTGGCGGCAATTTAGTAACTTATCGGTGTTTGTTGTGTTTTTTAATATTTTTAATGTTTTATCCCATACGAAAGTATACTATCAAGTGAAAATAACGAGCTGTCGACATAAGATGGCGGACCTACTTCAGTTACGAACTAGTACAGTTTTTTCTATCGATAAATATACTGAGATAGTACGGTCCAACAACAACAATAATTATCGGAATGAATCTCCACAATAATCGTCACCCGCTATAAAATAAGCTGTTAGGCCAATACGATCAGTCAGATCTAAATAGCCTAATACATGTTTTTATACTTATCACATACCACTATCATATTCGGAGAGCCTCACCTATTTCGTTCACTCCTTTTTCATATATATTTCTAAACAGCTATGGCTCCCAGCAAAAAAGGGGCTAAGAAGCAGACTTTGATCCAGACATACTTGAACACATACAATCAACAAAATGAAGGAACCACTTCTGTTATAGCAGGTAACATTTACTTTCTGTTGTACTATAATTTAAACATTTTAATTTTACACTTCAATATCTTGTTAATAAAAGCATCATCATTATGTTAATGATAACCATTAACATAATGATAAGTTTTTAGGTGGCATAGTGCCACTGTTTGTGATCTCAATTGCTAAGTTGTATGCTTCAAGTTATAATTAATAAAATGTTCAGGCCATCAGTAACTTTAATTTGTTTTAGTGAATGGAAATGAAGAAGAGACTGATGCAGGAGTAACATATTTTGTGGACGAGGATGGTCACTATTACTATCAGTCTTCTGGAGATGGCCAAAGTAACATTGTTTCAATACCCCCTGAAGTAACAGAAGATAGTGAAGAGGTAACTTAAGTTATTTGAACTTGCCTTATATCTTTTAAAGAATTCAGTAATTTTTTTTAGCCCGAGACACTCATTGACTATCTTCCATTATATTTGCCAAAGTTTCGTCACTGTCAATGAACTTAAACTTGGAGAATAGCAGTCCTCAGAGAGCCAAATACATAAACAGTTGTGTTAACACTTAGGGACTTGTGCCTTGTTTAGTAACACAAACACTCGCTACCGGGTTCAGGGGATCCACTAGTATATTGCATGTTTTTTCAAAAGTAATTAATAAAAGTGGTTGGTATTTTTTAATACAGTTGATAATGTTAAAAAAAAAATTATGTAATAAAAAAGTAGTATATTTATTGTTATAGTTAGTCTTAGTCCATACAAAAATAGACGGAATTTTGACATAATTTTATGATTACACTTAGACTAATTGTTATAAATTATATATCTGAATTTTTTAAACAAAATCTTCTATTTATATTAATATACTACTGTAATGTATGTACTAAGAAAAAATAACAATGAGTGATCTACAATTATAGGAACAAGCAAAATACACTTTGAAAATCAACAAATTTTAGATTGTCTTCTTTGAGATAAAATCACTTTCCAACTTACTTTTACATCAAACTAAGCTATAACAATTCGCACAAATCTGTTTCATATGTTTTTCACAAATTGGTGTATTACATGTTGCACAAAAGACTTTGGTTTTCCTATCTTTCTTCCAGTTACATAGACCGCAACATACTTTTCGTCCACTCGTTGGTAAGAGGGCGTTGGATGCTGTAGTTGGTTCAAATGCTGGTATTATGTTTCGGATACGGGTTTTGATATGCTGTGTAATACGAGTATTAGTGACAGAAGTTATTACATGTATATGCGCTTCAATCGATGAAATAGCCAACATTTTAGACCTTCTTGTGAGGTCATAGGAAGGTCATCAGTTGACAACGGAACACATTCTAAATCTGGACGGCGAAATTCAGATGCAGGTCAGCATATGCCTTGCTTTGGCTGTGCGGTTGCTTTATGCTCATCCTGAATATTTTCTTCGCCGTGGTCACTTTCATGTTCGGTATACGTATCATGCTCACTTATTTCTAGGCTGTCTTCAGTCTCCAGAGCAATTTTTGTTTTGTATTTTTTAAAGTAGTAAAAAAGTAAACAAACAGAAAAAACTAAATAAAAAACACATACATATTCGGTCGTTACCGGCTACAGCGGACCCATACGCAACTTTTTCGTCCTTAAATGTCACACACAGCGCGCTAACTGATAACTTATGTATATCGTAATCTACCGTGCCACACTATGGTCGAAATGTACTAAAAGCGGCAACATCGCAAACTTTACATTTTTTTATGGTTCAACAAAAAAATGGGACTGGGTCTATTAGACCCACTAGCGAGTCCTTATCAACAAGGAATGCATTTTCATTCTGCAAATCCTTGTCATTCTGCAAATCAGTGACAATAGAAAGGCTTGAGTGTTTCAGTACTAAGCCAAGAGTAAGTTTGTCACTTGATGAGGCAATGAGGCTTGTAAAACAAAATTACTTGAGGACAAGGCAATAAGGTTTGAAAAACAAAATGACAATTATGTTTGTGTAAATGTATGTAGTGCCAGGTGCCAGTCTACAAAATTCTGACAATAAAGATTTTGATAATATATCATTATTAAACATTTTTATATTGCAGGTTCCAGAAGACAGACAAAATATGATGGTGGACGGGGAAGCTTTTCAAACAGTAACACTGGTACCATCTGAGGGCAGCAACGGAGAAGTGAGTTATGTACTGGTTGTACAAGATGAAAGCAAACCCATTTTTAATATTAAAGTGGATCAGGTAATTGAACACATTATTTATATCAAAGACTATTACATTGTAGATAGTTTGCTAACCATGATGTCTTAAAGAATTGTTTCAGTTAGCTGTATAGTTATGAAGTTTAATGCACTTATATAGCTATTAATTTTTATTTTCAACAGCAGGAAGAAAAATCTGATGATGTGTACAATTTTGAGGATGAAGAGGATGCAGAAGAAGGAACGGAAAATGTAGAAGAAAAGAATGTGGTATGTCATTTACTAATAATGCTCTACTAAGAGCTGATGGTTGATGGTTGTATGTTAATATGTGTAGGCAATGCATTGAAAACTAAGTCTTCCAAAATTAATAAAAAAGTAAACTTATTATATTAAGAGCAATTAGAAGATTAAAGATTATGTAACTTTTGGTGGGTAGGATAATAATACATTGGTAATGCCATAATATTTAAGTAGGTATAATATTTTTTTAATTTTAGATGAAAACCAGTACTACACCCTCTGCAGCTACAAAAAGGGGATATCTTAGGCAACATTTTACATGCCATTTCTGTTCATATACAAGTTACAGAAGGTAAGATAATAATAAAAAATGGTGTAATTTGATAAAATAAATATAATTATCAAATACAATTAAACTAAATAAATTGGACTGTTTTAGATACCTTCTCCTGAGGCACATGAAATCCCATTCTGAGGAGCGGCCACACAAGTGCTCGGTGTGTGAGCGTGGTTTCAAAACCCTCACATCCTTGCAGAACCATCTTAATATGCATAATGGCGTCAAGCCACATGTTTGCAAGTATTGTAATAGCCCATTTACAACTTCTGGTAAGTGCAATATTAATACTATCTTATCCAACACTTGTCTGTTGTGTCTTAATTGTGTTACATAAAATATTACATTATACAAAATGAATAATTATATATTAAAATAAATTAATATTTCTGTATGTAGGTGAATTAGTGAGACATGTAAGGTACAAGCACACTCACGAAAAACCACACAAGTGTACAGAGTGTGATTATGCATCTGTAGAGCTCTCAAAATTAAGAAGACATGTACGCTGTCACACTGGTGAGCGTCCATATCAGGTATGTAGCATTATTCTTTTTAGCAAATTTCTTTTATTAGATTCTAATGAATGAGAATTTAAATTCACATAATACCTATCTATTTCATTTTATATGATACTACTTTACTATGGTTTTTGTCAACAGTGTCCACATTGCACCTACGCATCTCCCGACACGTTTAAGCTAAAACGTCATTTGCGGACTCACACTGGAGAAAAACCTTATAAATGTGATCTTTGTCACATGTGCTTTACACAGTCAAACTCATTAAAGGCGCATAAGCTCATTCATAACGGTTAGTTTTAAATCACAGTTATGTATGAAAGAAAAAATTATATAATTTATATTATGAGCAGTTGTTTATATTATTTGTGCTAATTATTATTTATTTTAGTGGCGGATAAACCAGTGTATGCTTGTGAGCTGTGCCCGGCGAAATGCGGTCGCAAAACTGATTTGCGTATTCACGTGCAAAAACTACATACATCAGACAAGCCATTGAAGTGCAAGAGATGTGGAAAGTCGTTCCCTGATAGATATTCATGCAAAGTGCATAATAAGGTTAGTTATACTTTCACTAGATGAGTTTAATTTACATATCATATTGAAGTATTTTTCTAGCTAAATCAAGATTTGCTTAAGTAATAAATTAAATAATTTTCAGACCCATGAAGGTGAAAAATGTTTCAAATGTGAGCTATGTCCATATGCATCAACAACTCTACGACACTTGCGGTCACATATGCTTAAGCATACTGATGAGAAACCCTTCATTTGTGATCAATGTGACCAGTGCTTTAGGTCAGTGAGTTAATCTAAAATTTAATTATTTAAATTAGAAATACCTAACTATTTTATTTACGGTTTTTTAACTCCTTTCAGACAAAAGCAACTACTTAGACGTCATCAGAACTTATATCACAATCCTAACTATGCTCCCAAGCCACCCAAAGAGAAAACTCACACATGTCATGAATGCCAACGCACATTTGCCCACAAGGGCAATCTTATTCGCCATTTGGCTATTCACGACCCTGACTCGGGACATCAAGAAAGGGCTTTGGCGCTTAAAATGGGAAGACAGAAGAAAATCAAGAATATAACCCACAGCTTAAGGGTAATTTTTTTTATAATAATTTGCCTATCACTAAGAAACATACAGTGGCTTTTTAAGTAAAATGTAAAACAAAATTATTTATGGATTTCTTACTGTATGAGAAAAGATAAGATCTTTATTATAAAAACTCTTATCTTTTTTAATTTATTCTCTGAGTTTTTTACTGGAGACATTACTGCTAATTACTAAATTGCAAGTTGATAATTTTACTTGTCTGTTGTCAAAAGTAAGTGAAGCCAAAAACTATAAAGATTATAATTAGGCGATTTCCAATTTTTTTTGTGTATTAAGAAAAGCTATCATTTATTTATAATCTGCTTTGCAAAATACATATAAGGTACTTTTATTGTGCATCTTTATTATGTTGTTGTTTTTTTGGCTGAGTAGCTTATTGAAGCATTGAATTTAATGAATAATAGAAGTTTTTAGATTTGTTACTGATACAGCTATGCTCTGCTATGCTATATATACGAACTATTACAATGCTGTGCAATTTCATGAAAATATGCCAACTAATAAACTTTATAAGTTATATTATATTCATTATAGTTTTTAAACCAAATTATTTGTGTTGTTGGGTCTTGAGCTAGAGAATACGTGGTACAGACACACACAATTTATTATTAATATATTAACTGCTGGGCAAATGATTTCCCTCTCTTGCTACAATACTTCAGGCCACTCTATCGATCGTGTCTATCTCGTCGCGTCACTATCTTGGGTCGATCTCTGTTTCGTCGATCAGTCGGTAGCATCAAGCCCATTGCTTGAGGACTTTTAGGAGGCTGTCAAAGACCAAGACTGGGCAACATAGATTAGGATAGACAGCGTAAACAAGTCCACGAGTTTACGTTTTAGGCACAGTGGAGGATCTCGCCTCTCATAAGATTTTTCATCGACCAAAGTTATTCCAAACCAGACTACATAATATATTTCGTGGCAAGTGCAGACACAACATTAAAGTTATTTAAATATTTTACATAAATAATGCAATTTGCGAAAGTTTTTTTATTGTGTGATGTACAAAATATTATTTTGCTTAAAAATATACCATAATTTATTCCCTTAAATGTTAATGTAATTTACGCTTACATGATAATCGTGACTAGCCAAATCAATAATATCTATTTTTTTGTCTGTCATCAATGCAGGCCTTATTTTTCTGTAAAAATATATATGTCGCAGTCATCTGATTGAATCCGCTATTTAATTGAATGACTGGCGCGTTCATTGAATTCTATTTTTATTTTTACCAACAAATTTAATGAATCCGATACTAGGCCAATCATTTTATATTTAATTTTAAACTTTCCGAAATTTCCGATTGTGTTATATTATAACGCACATTAAACTAAATTAATAAAAAAATATATCAACACATTGCGCACTATCTGTACGAGCTGTTTGACGCCATTATATAACCGGGCTAGTCATTTAATTAAATAAGCAGATTCAATCTGATGACTGCGACATATATACCATAATATAGCAATGACTTCGCTTAAATGTTAATGTAATTTACGCTTTCATAATAATCGTGACCAGCAAATCAATAATATTTTGTGTACAGTCATAAATGCTCGCTTTATTTCGTTGTATAAATATGTATAACATAATATAGTGATTTATTTCCTCAAATGTTTAATTTTTAATTATGTGTTTGAAAACTAACTTTAGTGGCATTGGGGTTACTATAACTCCTTTCCTATAGGTTTTACTTAGCCCTTAACTTTTGAAGACCCTTATCAAAATTACCCATTATACAGACTAGTACTTTCCTTCGAAAGAGAACCAGCCTTCAATATTAGCATCTTGACAAATCAATAATACTAAGTTTTGTCTACAGTCATCAATGGAGGTGTCAGACAATGATGACGATATGGACAATATGAAGTTGAACATTGGCAACGAGGAGCTGGTGACAGTGGCTGATGGTGACGGACAACAGTATGTGGTGCTGGAGGTTATACAGCTGGAGGATGGTACGGAGCAACAGGTGGCGGTGGTGGCACCTAATTATCCAGAGGACGATGAGCAGGAAGGTAAATAACATTACTTCACTTGGTCCAATTATAAAGACACATAAATCGTAATAGGGGCTCTTGCTTATTAATTAGGAAGGCATGTGTAGTGTCAGGTCTCACTCCACAGTGCGGCGCCGACTGGTGAGACAAAAAAGGATACCCCACATTATACATGATTATAAAGTAAATGTGACAGTTTTGTTTTCCAAGTTTTTGAACAGCTACCTAAACTTTTTCGTTTAAGTCCATAAAATTAAACAAATTAAAAGATTTCAAACTACTTTATTTGATTACATTTTTTATTTCCATTAGTGAAAGAGTAGAGTTTTTTTTTGTTAATTGACAGTGAAGCTAACTTGAGGTCCTAAAAAACCTTTATCTTGTGTAGAATTAGAGTTGGAAGAAGAGGAAGAGGATGATGATGATGAAGACGAAGCTGAGGAAATAACCGACAGGAAGATTATACTTGACTATAACAAAGACCAGGAGAAGCGGAAAATGATGGACCGCAGTATTAAACTAGAGAAAGATGTTGACACCTGTTTTGGATTTGATGTGAGTATTACACTTAGTACAATACATTCTTTGGCCAAATCTTAAAATATTTTTGCGGCAAAGCAAAACAGTGACAGACTGTAATTGAGAGGAACAATTATTTTATTACTAAATAAAAAGTATCCATATAAAAATGTTACTTATCATACCTCCAAGAATATGTGTACAAAGTTTCATGATCATGTTCAGCTTAGTAGTTTTTGCGTGAAAATGCCCATCCGACGCATGGATCATCTTTCTTGTCAGACAATCAGGTGATCAGTCTGCATTTGTACTAACCAAACGTGAAAACATTTTTTTTCTCCTGAGCAGGAGCAGCAATTTCAAATTACTTTTTTTCGTATTAAAGATTACTTATGTGCGAGTATTCCTAATCATGTTTAATGAAAATCGGTGGAACCCTTAAGTTTTGTTCAATGTCTGCAATTATCCTTCATTAGGGGTCTCAAATGAAAGTGCATCACATGCACATTACATAATATGTTCAATAAGAATCTGGCGAGCTGTGAAAAAGCTGTTTGTTACAATGGTTAATTATAATATTTTAATATTCTTTATATATATATTATATATATATATATATATTTTATTTATAGTCGCATTTCAACAACGAAGATCATTATAGACTACCATAGTTACATTTATATATATTTATATACATTTATATTTTTTACAAAGTTAATTGTCTGTATGTAGTACAGTTAGATCCATTTACATTTACATTTTGGTTTCTCAATTTTTTCATAATATGGACATGTGTTATATTTGTGTGGCCAATACGAAGTCTAGTAATAACAGTTTGATCTGTTCTTGTAGTAAACGACGTCGGAGCTTTATCGAAAATAGAATTTATTATACCATATAATTTGCTATTCATATTTTTACAAACTTTTTATTTTTATTATTTACTATTCTTTATATATTATTCTTAATCTTTATTTGTTTTTTATAGGATGAGGAGGAAGAAGTTGAGGAAGACGACGAGATGAGTTACGAAAACGAAAAGGTTGTGCTTCGTATTGTCTGAATGTCCCTATGCATTAACCACGTATGTGATCATTCTCGTTTGTGGTCACTGGTCAAATATATTTACAGTTGGGTCAGATGTGGTATTCACATTATTTATTTTTCATGTTCTATGTATACTCTGTTCCAGTTCAATGTGATACAAAAATAAAGCTCAGTGTGGCTAAAATGCTGCGAACTTAAATATCATTAATCATCTACACAATAAATAGGAACGGAATATAGTTGCAATTCGATGCCCGATTTTAAAAATGTCAAGTCATAATCATGTTCTCAAAATTGGTTTATTTCTAATCTTACGTGTAAAATTGTCCATACAATGGAATGTGACTTTTAATCCAGTATTTATTTTACTTATTAAATTGTTTCATCAAAATACAATTATTTGAAGAACAGTTAAATTAGAAGGCACAAAGATAATCTTTTCCGCGGTTAGGAGTAAAATTTTATAACCATGTAAAAAGTTTTAAGCAACTTGACTTTATACATTGCACTCTTGTACATATTGCGTTTGTCATTAGTTGTTAAGTTCTTTATGTGAGGACAGTCACGGGTACTAATATAGATTGTACCAAATTTTCCAAGTAAATTAAGTCTCGCTTAACGCGGCCTTAATATCAGGTAAAGTAATTTGTGTGAAAATTGTTATACCTATAATAATAATATCTATGGACGCTATACACCACGTCAATCTGGTCCTGTGCTAAGTAGCAAGAACTTGTGTTACCAGACAATGGAAATATATTTAATACTTTTATACTATGCACAAACACCATATTTAAGATTTTTATAATATTATACAAATATTTAACACACAACCATGACCCAGGGACCACATATGTGCCGTGTTGTGTCGTTTATATTAATTATTTGAAAGATTTTGGGACGCACATAATATTAGCGCTCGTGATTGTATAAGTTATAGTTTCTTAAGTTTATTTGTAGTATTCCACGCGTTAGTCCAAGTAAGTCGTTTGGTCATTTTTATTTTACTACATTATTTTTATGTACATATATTTTGTAAAATCAAATAAATATTATTATGTTTCTTTGGGTTTTCCGTTTTTTTTTTGGTAACTTTATTTTAACACCAATAATCACCGCATTGTTTTTATTTTGGGCATGATATCAGTGAAAAGTCAACAAATTGTAACATTACTTTTATAATATTATAAAACCTCGTATACGTAAATACTTAATGCACTCCATCATATTCAACAAAGACAACAATCACTGCACGATGCAGAATGTTAGGTAGTTTTATTAAACAAAATGAAAATGAACAGTTTTACAGCGCAATTGCTAAAGTAACTTGATATTAAATAATTATCATAACTAGAAATAACTAGTGTGATGTATAGAATAACTTTGCATTAGATCTATGTAATTTTCCGATATCAAAAATTTACTGACAATTTACCAAATAAAATATTATTAAACGTCGTGACTAAATTATACCCAAGCTATAAGCTTTAACAAGAAACTTGTTCAAGACGATGCTAGTGAAATATGCTTAAAGTAACATATTTTTATATCTATACTAATATTATAAAGCGGAAGAGTTTGTTTGTTTGTTTAAACGCGCTAATCTCAGGAACTACTGGTCCGATTTGAAAAATTATTTTTATATTGGACAGTACATTTATAGAGCTTTAGGCTACATAACGTTACGCTGCGACCAATAGGAGCGAAGCGTCAGTGAGAAATGTTGCAAAAAGAAAAAAAGGGAAAATTATTCACATTTGGGGACTTTCGTTGCGTGCGCTCCATAAACGGTTTAAGTCACTCAAAAACCACGCGAACGAATTCGCGGGCACAGCTAGTTATTAATATTTATGGAATTAGTATAATTTGACTCAAACAAACTAAGAATTATTACTATTGCATTTGAATATTAGTTACATATTTAATTTTGTTTTTTTTTCATTTCGACTTTCCATTCTTATTTTTAAATATACTGTTAGGTTGTCATGACACGCGTTGGGTATAAAATGGGTTATATCACTTTATGTTTAATTTTTGTCGGATAATTGACATTTTGACTATCAATAAAAATGCGAAGTTATGTTGAATTGCAACTTTTAATGGCGATGAAACGAGCAAAAATGGAAAAGGTGCTAATACAATTGGATTATAGTATAAATCAGGCAAGTTCTTCACCTAAACCAATATTCCTTTAGCAAGTTGACCGCTATAATCATTTGTTCGTGTAATAATATGTTTATTAACTTTGTTATTACTTATTTAAATATATCTATATTGTTTGATAAACTGTGTAGACTAGAATGCAACCGATATTTAGATCATTTGAATAACAAATTAACGTATAAAATATATTCGATTGGACAGAGAGATCCGGTGTGCGTTATAACGTCATATCAATGGTTACGCGTCAGGAGCCTGATTCACAATACGTAATTTTACTCGGATTCGACAAATTCCATGAGCGTCGAGAATAGCTAGTTAACTTAGAAGTCAGAAACCAGTAGCCATACAAACGTTTATTGTAGGTAACATCCACACTGTGCAGTGACAAAAACTAGAGTAAACACACTGATAGTAGTTTTGGTTTTATGGTACCCACTTTAAATAGCGGATAATAATAATATCTATTCGATTTGCTATCTTAATAACTTTTGAACGGATAGGAATCCTTCACCCCGTCATATTGTTATGTTTTAAGTAAATTTTCCGATTTATACATATTCCTTATTATATTGTACTTTGTCTGTAGTAGGTCGTCATTATAATACGAACGAGTTGTCATAATTAATAATGTACCTGCTAAAGGATTAAATTCCCTGATAGTATAATAAGTCTGTTAAATGCTTGTTACAATATTTGCTAAGTTTTTTGTATCTTACCAGAAATGTTAGCATCAAATCCAAAACCCTAATAAGAAAAACATGAATGTAAATGTACATCAATTAGGGATTAAATGTAAGTTAAATAATCTTGATGTAAATATTTATATTAGAATGTTCCATACCAGTGTGCTGAACGAAGTTTTTGTACTACTTTGCGTAAAAAGTTAACGTTACATTAGTTCGCCATTTTTGCCCCTAGGGGCGTTGTTTCGTTGTTATACAAATTGTATTTACGTAGTAGTGATGAAAACTTTCAATTAGCCCACAGGTTTCCACTTCTACATAACATATTTGCTTGTCAATAAACACTATTAGAACTTTGTCTACTCTTTACTTGCACTTACTGAACGTTTTAGGTGGTATAAATTGATTTTCTTCGTAGGAAAGTGATGGCTCTATAAAAGATAAACACGCAATAGATATACTAAACTAAAAATATAAAAAAACTGACTGCATAGACTTAATAAACACTGTAAATGAACCAAATAAAGGGTAAAATTTAAATGTTACTTTGTAAAATTATGGACAATTCTGTCACGTTTAGCGTATTCCACCCACTTCTAAAAACGAGAAGGTTCTCAATTCGAGTGTATGTTTAAAAAAAAGAACAGGCAAAGATCACAAAAAAGGATATACTTATGAAAATGGAATAAATAGCTGGTATTGTTTTTATTATATTCGGTATATACTATAATATATACCATCGATATTATGGGATAAAACATTATCTAAGAAATATTTAACTATCTAACGAAGTCTTAGCTATTAAATACTTAGCAATTGCATGTTACGTCGTTCTTTTCTTGTCTATGGAGAAGTATGAGAGAGAAAAATAGGAGCGTAAAGCCGGAGCTCGGAGCGGGGAGAGGAGCTTAGCCTGAATTGACCAATCACTATGTTTCCGTTGAAGCGGAGAAGAGAGTGATTGGTTGCTCCGCGTCAGTGAAAACGCAGCCAGAGTAACCTCAGTAAGCCCTTGTGCTATGATCCCGAATCTAAAAGACCGGAAAAATTCGAAACAAGAGCATTAAAAAAATTCAAACAAACTCTATTGTATTAGCCCAGAGCTTTGTTTTGAGCACTCTAATTTTCTCCGCAGTGCTGGATTCCGATGATAGACATACCTATACTGTTGACGTTTTCTATGTATATTTTATTGTAACAATTACCGCTTTTGAATGGAAAATTTTGTTTTCACATAGGAAATCATATTCACCTTTATTACCACCGCTAATGACTACGTTTTTTTTTTAAGAAAACAGAGCTTATAACCATCCATTAAAAATGATTTAATTAATCTTTGGAATTTTGCTGAAAAAAATATTATTATCAATATATTTAATTCAAGATTGTAAGACATTTACAAAATGATAATAATATTGTACTTAAAAACCCTAATGATTCGCGTAGTTAGTTCAGACATGGCTAGCTAATATTTAGGTAATATATATAAGTATTACGGATTCTGATATGTTTTATAAACCATTGTACTTTGAATTAGAATAATAGTTTATTTAAATAGTAATTTGTTATGTAGTTGCTTATTGTTGTATAAAGTATTTAGTTTTAATAGATATATGTAACTACTAATTAAATTTGTAAACTGAAACATTATACATTGATAAAGGCCACCTCACTTATTGTTGTAAACCGGTTAAAATAAACAATTCAATTTTAAATAAATGTCTCAAATAGTTGTTTTTTTATATTTATTTTCAAGAAGTCCATAGCCTGTCTTGTCCATAAATCACACATTTTTAAACATATTAATATAACCATGGCCTACCATTCCATACAATTTATCTTTAAAACAAAAAAAAATGCATTAGATGTCTACTATTAACGTTTGTAAACTATAAAATGTAAATATTATGCCGAATGAAGTACAAATATTGACATTAAAATAAAGATTTAAGGTAAATTCAACTCCTTAATTAGGAAGATACGAAACGAAAGTATTTTCCAATAGTGGCGCTAGATGTGCCTGGAAATCGAAGAAAACAAAAATAGCCAGTCGAATTGCCAGTATTAGGGTGATACCATTTTCTGGTACTAGGTCATGTCTCTGTTATATATCTACTTTGTGATATAACCTTAACCGTAACCGTATGCCGACTGCTTACATTGAATTAAGATCAGATTAAGAAATCTTCATAAAACTAAAAAGTAATAACTATGTAATAAAAAAATCATTCGATGTAGTGAAATATTTATTACTTTATAATAGCTGCATTAACTTACAAAGCATCAACACTACACAATAAACGTGAACATATTATTATAAATCAAGCAACAAATCATTTTGTTTACTATTTTGACCGTCTACAATTTTCTACAAAATATGTTTGAATAAATTTAAAACAGTTCGCTATGATTTAATTATAATATTAAACATTAACTGTATGTACTTCAAGAAATGTTTATTTTATGTTTAGATTATGTGCAATATTAACTACAAGTTTCATCAATAAAATATCCTAGCTGAAGCATTCGCTTAGCTTATTTTTACTATGTTTTAACTAGCTAGATCACAACTCTAAAGAAGAAAATAGCTTGTTGTGTTGTGTGCACGCGCAGAATGTTAAATTGCCTAGCCCAATTGTTTATAAAAAAAGAGTAAGATTCGTCATATTTCCTAAAAATAAACTACAAAAAATATTTTTAGTAAACAGTAAAAGATATAATATAGTAGAAATAAATGTATAAACAAGAAGAAAAAATCTATAAACACCTTGAAAATGGCATATTATTTAGTACTGTTTATGGGCTAGGCCTTTTTATATATAAAAACATTAAATCGACATGAATATAGCGTGAAATATATCTACTTATAACTAGGATATTTAATAAAACTATTAATTATGAAAAATCTCACTGTTTTTGAAATTAATATTATTCTACGAAATATTTCTAATGTATAAGAGTTTGAATCGCTATCACATAGTCTGTTTCAAATTGTTGTGTTCGGCGCTAGATCAGTACCAAGTTTGTGCGTTTCGAGTTAATTGCTATTTTTAAACGTTACATTTTTGCTCCAATCACACACACATACACAATTTTTAAACATCTTAAGGTAGGATGAGTTAAAAAAACTGTAATTTCTAGACTTAACCCCTACCTAGTGATTCATAACTTGATGGACTCCAACGTAACCCAAATTTGAAAAGGATTACTTCTGAAATTATGGAGAGTAATTTGAGATTGCAACTGATTGCAAGTGAGGCTGTCATGACAGAAGGAACGGACCCGGTTAGATCTTAATTAAATATATAGTAAGGTCAGAAATAATCTTTATATTTTTATATTTAATTATTTTTATTGCTTTACGGCACTGATCTTACGCTTCACACGTAACTTATTATTAGAAAATATTTTCTTCAGTAAAGCATATAAAATATAATTTTGCTTACTAAATATTATTCGTTCATTTACACTACATTTTAACCGACTTCCAAAAAGGATAAGGATTTTCTCGACCCTTAGATTTTTTTTGCGTGAATTTGTTATATTCCTCGATATTTTTGTCTTCAATATGAAAAAGGATGTTGACACGAAAAGCGAATATAATATAAAAGTTAAATAGGATTACTAAAAATCGTATTCTTTTAATAATGCCTTACATCACGTATGCCAAACGGCAATAAGCGCGCTACGTCACAATCTATGAAGAACCACATGTTACCAAACAGGCTAATGGAATGCCTAATGCATTGATTGTTTATTACACTGTTTCGTAGTATTTTTTTATTTATATATAATTAATAAAAAGTTTAATACGATTTTACGTAACATTTACGTGGCTATACTATATAAAATGAAAACAGTACCAAAAATGTGTCAACATCCCTATAATTTTTGTTGTTCTCGTCCCCTCTAAGAGACCCACCTGGCGACATAGATGGATTTTCTTGCCAGTTACATAATATAAATATATCCATTTCACCGATTTAGATTCGTCAGCAACGTTAGAGAAATATACTATGACGGCTGACTTGCACTTATGTTTCCCTTGGCTTTTGAGTCTAACATATAATTGGATAACAAGTTAAATTTTTGTTACCTCTAAGGCCTCGGTCTCGAATTTTGCAGGGAGCGGCGGCGGTGTGGGTGCGGTACTCGTTACCCGCTCCCGCGCCGTTGCTTTCGAGAACCGGTCTATGTGATTATACGCAATAGATCCTGCGCCGCCGCTGCTCCCGCCCCGCTGCCCACAAAATTCGAGGCTGAGGCCGAACATCTTGAGCTGATAAATTATATTTTGAGATTATAGTGCAGATTGTGGTGTATACAGTCAATGGTGTCCGGCGAGCGACTGTCTGCCAGGAACGAAGCTATTAAACCTTCATGTTCTTTAAGTCTAGCCACCAACGGCTCCCAGGAACCATAGTTTAGTTCCATAAGCTGTATCGCCTTCTTTATGATCTTGTGTGCTTCTAAACACCAATCCCTGAAATTGACAAGTAAAACATAAATCTTTGAAGTGATAACTTATTATTTGGGGGGGGGGGGGGGGGGGTAATCTATACCGCTATAGAATAAACCACATTACGTTACGTAACGCGTTACGGCGCCAGTGTGTCTGGTTGAAGTTATTACCTCTGACGGGCGACCAGGAACTTATTTTTTTTCTGTTTCTTTGGACACAGAACTGTAAAAAACGCAATTGTAAATTTTACGGCGTTGTGGGTGTTTGTGGGTGAGTAGCCACTTGCCTCCCGACGATCCAGTTTATTTATCAAAATCATTCTAAGGTAAGTGGTATCTCGCCTGTGATGATAATAATCTTTCAAAATATTTTATTTACAAATGAAACTTAAATAGCTTTTTTCGGAAAGTGAATAAAAAAGGCCACCGCCGCCATTTCACCTTGGAGATTTTATATATGGATACAAACCTGTAATCTGGATTTTGTGGTGCGTTGAATATTCTTTCCAGCATTACATCCGAGAGTTTCCTCAGTTCATGTGCCACCTGCAGGAACAAAAAACTTTTTAATAAAAATAGCAAGACTTTCTTCAAATTATTACATTGAAAGTAATTCGTCGTTCTAAATTATATTTAATTATGATAAAAGATAAAGTCATTATTTTTATTAAAATACCTCTACACTGAAAGATCCAAACTGGTACTCCAAGCTCTGAATATTCTGTTTTATAAGTTCCATACTTTTACCATATTCACCTGAAAGAATGTATTAAGTTATTACTTATTTTTCAGATCTGATAAATGTTGTAGGTGATCATAGTTCCGTAAATAAAAGTAATATGATAATAATAATATCTATGGACAGGTACCAGACAACGGAAATATATTTAATAATTTTATACTAAGTATACACATATTTAAGATTTTATTATATTGTACTCAAATTTAATACACATCCATGGCCCAGGAACATTCATTTGTTCCCTCAGCGGGATTCGAACCCGCGACCTCTCGCTCGAGCTCCAACATGCTGAACCACTGCACTACGGAGGTCGTCAATATAAATTCCTGTAGTATACATTTCGATGGCCCGGCCGTACCTAGTGGTCTGTGCCACACCTGCTGCTTCAGCTTGTACGAGGCCTGCATCCTGTCGCACTCGTCCTGCGTGTGGGGTGGGACGTCGCGGGATATATGTATATAGCTAGTACACACCGATGTCGGCGTACAGGCGCGCCAGCCTGTCCGCCGCGGCCCGCAGCGACGAGTGGTGTCTGTGCCACACCTGCTGCTTCAGCTTGTACGACGCCTGCATCCTGTCGCACTTGTCCTCTATGTTCGTCGAACGTTCAGCTGTATACAAGGTGTAAGTGTTAAATATAAATTTATTTATGCTATCGAGATTTCTTTTTCGTGAGAGTAAAGTCAATATAAACAAGTATAAGGCTGATTTTAGTGTCACGCGGACCATCAGAACAGAACTAATATGTTATATAGCGTTGGGAGTGTTTTGGAGTAATGCGTTCGGAAATTATATACACGGATGGGCCACGTGACATCAAAACCAACCTAAGGCCGGGTTTCCACTGACGCTGAGCGGGGCGGAGCTTGCGGTGCCCGAATTGACCAATCACTCTCTCTCTTCCGCTTCAACGGAAACAGCACGAGCAAGGTCAATTCAGGCACCGCTAAGCTCCTCTCCGCCCCGCTCAGCGTCAGTGGTTAAAGCGCCCCGCTAAGCGTTTTACACCACCCCTGTTGCAGTGAGTGAGTGAACCCAACCTTGTAACGCGAGCTCCTCTGCGCGGTCTATGATGGACATCGCTCGCTCAGGATTGAACTCTGCGCGGCACTGCTGGCAGCACGGCCTGCTGTGCCACGCCACGGGACCCTTGCACGACTGGCACGCGTACGCGCTGAACAACAACTGTAAAACATTACAGCTATTATGTCCACTGCTGGACATAAGACCCCCAATGGGGTAACTTCGTATACTCGCCCCGCCCGGCAGAGTTATTAAAATAACAATGCCCGTGTTAAGTTACTTCTTTTTTTGTTTTAAGATAATTTATTTATTTTCATTTGAATGTGTACTTAATTATTTTGAACCGACTTCCGACTACCGAAAAAAGGAGGAGGTTCTCAATTAGGAAGTACACCGATTACTCTCGAGGTTAATGATCCGATTTGCGTGATTTTGATTCCGACATGCCCAATTTAATAACTCCGATTCCGATTAAATGACATCCGTTAAGAATCGCCTCCGGGGTCTAGTGGTTCGGAGCTTCGCTCTCGTTCCGGAGGTCGTGGGTTCGATTACCGGGTTGGACAACAAAAAACGTTGTTTTCAAGTTTGGTTAGGACAATGCAAGCAGCGATCACATGATTGTCTGACAAGAAAGATGATCCATGCGTCGGATGGGCATGTAAAAAGTCGGTCCTGCGCCTGTTCTCTCCCCAGTCGTGTCGGTTTACCGTCTAACTGGGTTATGACAGTAAAAGGAATAGATAGTGTCTTTGTGTATTGCGCACACACTTGGGAACTATAAAATAAGTCCAGCGTAGCTTGCCTGGTTTCAATTAAATCGGCTACCGACACCGAAGTCACATCCCTGATATACACACTCACCACGAAGTCGATCCGCTCTGTATCGATGCAGGCGCTGCAGCTGCAGTGGAACATGTATTGAGCGCGCAGCTGCAGTCGCCGCTGGGCGGTGGTCGCGCGCGCGCGGTGCGGCCCGTAACAGTTGAACACCTCGCACCCGGTGTTGATCTCGCGGGCGCAGCGGATTATGAGACGGCTGTTGTGAAAACTGAAACAAAAACCCATAGAACTTCATATATTTTTTAATTTCCTACATGTCCCCTCTAATTTCCGACATTCTCGGTATAATATTTGTCGCAGTCATCTAATTGAATCTGCTTATTTCATTAAATGACTAGCGCGGTCATTTAATGGCGTAAAACCGCTCGTACAGATATCAATGTGTTCATATATTTTTTGATTAATTTACTTTAATGTGCGTTATAATAGTACACATTCTATTTCACATATAATAGTTCATTCATTTCATCAAATAGCAGATTTAATCAGATGACTGCGACATATATAAATAAATAAAAAATAACTAAGCGTGTAACGGGATATATCAAAGCAGGGTTCCGTAAAGAGACAGTCCTAACAAATAATAATTAGTCTTATATATAAAATGAATTGCTGTTCGCTAGTCTCGCTAAAACTCGAGAACAGCTAAACCGATTCAGCAATTTTTAGTCTTGAGATATTCGTGGAAGTCCAGGGAAGGTTTAAACGGTATATGTATGCTCAACGAAGTGGGCACGGGTCAGATAGTATTACAAAACGTGTAACACTCAATCATTTCATTTAATTCAAGAATGGGAGTTTTATTTTTTATTTATTATTCCCTCAGAATGATTCCAACACGTGTCGGCCTCAGCCTCGCAGAATTCTTCGTCGGTTTTCTGTGATATCGTCGTATCTCTCTATAGTACGTCCGAGATAAATTTAACCTAAACGTAATCAAAGCCATCTACGACGCAGCCATAGATTAGTCAGTGATGCTAATTGGCCAATATTAATACAATGAATAAAGTTTGCAATTAATCCATAGACTATAGGCTTATATTCTACAATCGGCAGTGTCAAAATGGCGTATTGTTTTCAGTGAAAGATTTTCATTTGATGTTTAAACATAATAACTACTGTTTAATTGTTATAAAATGTATTGGATAAGTATGATGATGACCTGTAAGAGTGTTGCTATGTGTGCACAATAAGTGAATAAGTGAAAATTTCGATGTTTTCGGTTTGTTTACCTATAGGTTAAATTTATCAGGGACGAACTATACAATGTTTTGCTGCGGTAACTTACGTGTTGATGATGTTGGGGTCACAGGAGTGATTCATCATGGCCGCTGAGGGATAGATAGCCGTTGCCCGCCTCACTTCGCGTTCTGTTATAGTGCGACCTACAAATAAAAAAGGTTAGTTGTTGGTTGGTTGGTTTCCCCGACATTCGAGTTAGTATTATATTTTATTATAAGTCGATTATGTCTTATTTTTGTTTTATTTAGCAGGGCTGTTAGGGAGCTCTGTAACCTTAATTATCGGATATCCGATATAAAAAATATCCGTAACCGAATCCGAAATAAAAGTATTCTACCATCAAAGGTAACCAAAATTTAATATCCGTAACCGAAATTATCCGAAGCAAACCGATATTCCGAAATAATTCCATATCTATATCCGAAATTTCAAATCCATTTCATCCCCGGTATTTAGTGCCAATTTCACCAACACATGATAAAGTTAATCCTTCATTAATTATCATGTTATCCCTCTTGTATTTTGTGTCAAGAAATGGGAGCATGGTATTTCAACAGGCCGTTAACACTAACAAACGTTGGAAAATCTTTTCTACCAATAGTGTGCCAGGATGCCTTGTTGTCTCTTTTTCTATAAGTTTTTCTTGCGTGTGTGCTATAGCAATGATACAATAGCGAATGACGTCACTTTGATGTGGTTTCCTTTAAGAATACGTTTCTATCCATGGGAATATTTCAATAACAACACGATAAACAGTAAATAATAATATAAGTAATGCAACATGTCTAAGCAATTATAGAAAATAAACAATGTATGTATATATGAGAATCGTAATAAATAATGTAGTAAGAAACCAACCAAACAAAAATGTTAAAATAAGTGGTAGTAACAAAATTCTTAAGTAAATAAATAATTTTTTTGATGAAATGTAAAACATAAAATACAAATAC
This sequence comes from Celastrina argiolus, assembly GCA_905187575.2. NCBI lineage: Eukaryota > Metazoa > Arthropoda > Insecta > Lepidoptera > Lycaenidae > Celastrina > Celastrina argiolus. The sequence continues at coordinate 11,652,586 of LR994583.1, read as the reverse complement.
AAATAGACAAAAAATTGTCCCTGTCTCTGATAGGGGAAACAAGTCGGGCCCACCTTTTACACGGGTCCATTAAAAAAAAAAACACGGTTGTGTTTTAAGTATAATACTGACATGTAATGATGACACACATTAATAAATTCTACAATACAGTAATGTACTACCAATATCGTCTTCCTCCACCGTCGACAGACTTAAAGCCGCGTGACCGTTGCACACCAGCTGACCCAAACTCCTCAATATAATGGACGCCGCGAACAATTTCAGTTGCCCGTCACTGAGATTGTACGGCACTCGGCCCGGTAGATAATCAAAAAACGTTGTAAACTTTTCCAAATATAAAGTGAGCATTGCCGCAGTCTGAAAAACAGGTATAGTGTAAACAAAAAAGGTTGTGTGTAAAGTCGCTTTACGGACGACAGTTAGGCCCCTCGCCCACTGCAACTTTTAGTAGCTATACAGTCGCGCGTTTGTGAAGTGCACGACTGCATAACTACTAAAGCGCGTTAGTCATGTTTGCAACGCGATAAAGAAGTGATGCTAACGCGCTACTGCATCGCGACTGCATCCATGCAAACGCGCGACCGTGTCGGACGACATCAGGGAGAAAGTGGAGGGAGGGAAGCGTTTTTATTTTTATGCCGTTAGTAAATCGCGTTTGCATCGCGACAGTATTGCGTAAGCATCGCGACTGCATCGTGTTTAGGTGGGCGAGGACACACAGCTAGCGACTGCATCGCGACTGTACCGATGCAAATACGCGACAGTATCTCGACTGCATCGCTACAAAAAGTCGCAATGGCGCGCGGCCTTACGTTCCGTCATAACAAAACATTGATGATGTTTAAGACGATCGTGCCTTTCGCTCGCTTGTGCAGGGCTCTCGCTTCAATCGTAACGTTACAATGAGCATAATGAGTCATTCTTTTCCGTGCGTGCAGGCGGCGTTAATCGATTGGACGTTGTCACGTTAAAATATAGCTTCCCGGATTGTCAAGCCGTACGCTGATGATGATGAATCGTAGCTAAGAACTCTCTCGAACACCATAGATTCTAACAGAAAATCAAAACAAAATCGGTTCTACGTTTGGCCACGACACGACAAGACAATACAAGTAACACGAACACTCACACAATATTGCTAACAATTTTAATACCAGTATTAAAAATCATAATACAGAGCCTAAATTTGTAACTTACCAATGCATATTGTATATAATCCGAATTATTCATATTTTCAAAGTTGGTGACTAAATTGAACATTCTGTAAAAAGGTTGTGCGTCAGTTTTGTATATCTTCATATTGTCAACTGCGGAGTAGCCCCTGAATAGGTCTAAGGCTGTTTTGGGCTCCTTTACATGTGTTGGTACATACGGGAAACCTTTGTTGGCACTTATTAGGAGCACCCTGAAAGAACAATATCAAGATTACTAACTATCCAGTGTAAGAGAGAGATAGAAAAATACTTGAAAAAGAGTCACACAATACAGTGGGGTAAGCAGAACTGAATGACAAAACCATGTATCTGTAACTTTCAAAAGAAAATCGCCCATACCATTTAATAGCTCATAGCGTTACGAATACGCAGTCAATTGTTCCTGCTTATCTTACATACCTTAAAGCTAAATGAGCAATGCCTATCGTTGGGAAGAGTGCGGATTGGGACCCCTCACATTCCCACCGATGGAACGATTGAGCGTTAGCACGACACTTCTCACCGCAGTAAACGCTTCGGGAACATACGCTACAACTAAATAACCACAAAGTTTATTTAAAAAAAAAACAGACCGAATTGAAAACCTCTTCCTTTTGTTGGAAGTCGGTTAAAAATACGCTATTTTAAAAAACAATAATCGCGTTTCAATCTGCTCAGCTTGCCAAACAATTGTACATACATCCCATTTCATTTTAACCCAAATCCATCTATGACACTACCATAGACTAGTTAGTGATATGAATTTATATTCAACTGTGAAAGTGTTGATAAGTGTGCACAATAAGTAAATATTTGAAAATTTTGGTGTTTTTGGTTTGTTTACGTTTAGGTTAATTCAAAATGGACGTACTATGCTATACTCTCGATAAACATAGCCCTCCTTTTGGCGCAGACGGATAAAAACTTTTACACAATTTCGTAAATGATATTGGCTAAGTTTGCCCAGGCTTAACACAAATCTATTGACAGATTTGACACCACTTTCATCACCTGAAATTTTTTATGCATTACTGAGACTGCTAAATTGAATAACCTTCCTTTTGGTTTTGCAGTCGAGTAACAATAAAACCATTAAACCTGTATCTAATTAATATACACAATAAGTAAATTATACCCATGTATTGACATGGGTATAATTTACATATTGTGTATATTGGGCTAGCCCTCTCAAAACATGTCCAGCCCACTTCCATTTTAGTTGTTTTGTGTTATAAGTTATATCCGTTATCCCTTACCTCATTCCTTTACTTATGGCATTATAATTATATTATTTCAAAAACACTCACGGCACTAAGTTTATATCAGCTTGACAGCACATCTCGCAGACATTTTCATCAGTAGGCAGTGTGACCCAGGCGTAGGGCTCTTCGGAGAATAATACGTCGCCACGTTTCAAATTTTCCTTAGCGATAACATGTCTGCCTGCTGTATCATTGCATCTATAATAATTTTTTTTAATCAATATTACTTACAATTTTTAAAAAATCTGTCAGTTTTGTACCACATGGCCGAAAGTTATGTACTATCAGCGAATTAGATCCTTTATCCATGCTTAAAAACGAATAAAATAAGGTTCTATTAAGTTTTTTTTTTCTAAAATCTTACCTCAGCTCAATTGCTTTAGAAGCAGCATTAAATGCCACATTATTGCCCAAGTGACATTCAGGCAACTCAACTGGGTGCTGCCCCTTACTTTCTTCTACTAATGTGGCTAACTTTTTCTCCAATATTTTTACATGCCTTTCAAACTCCACTGCAACATACAAATTAACAAGTTAAAACTAGGACTTAAGAGCGCGCAATCAAATTTCATCAAGTCGAAATCGCCGCGAGAGACGATATCGACTCACACAGACGCATAACAACACGCATGTGTGGGTTAACGCTAGGTCGAGCGTACGTAGCGCGCGCGAGTAATATTGGTAGTTTGATCCTAATGAATTTTAATATTACCTACCATTTCAATACTTCTATAAAATTAAATGGTATTTAAGTTATAAAATACAAATTATACATACTCGACATGCTAGTAATCGCCCGCGGCTCAGTCCGCGTTACTGTCTAACCGTCGGGAATAACTTTCGCGATGATTGTGTGAAAAGAGTTTCATGGTGGTTGGTCAGTAGATGAGACGTGAAGAAAGTAACAAACAAACACACGAACAAACAAACAAACTTTCACATTTATAATTTAGGATAAGTAAGTAATGAGAATAAAAAATTCAACAACCTAATTTTAATAAAAATATACCAAGTTATTTATTTTTCATCTTTGATGTCCAGAAATGTTTGTCCCTAAATATTTTACTGACCCACTTCCGACTACCCACTAAAATGTACTAAAATACCAATTTTTAGTGGGTAGTCGGGATGGACATGCTTTTTTCAGTGACAAAAATGTTGTCACTATACTAACTAGCATTTTGCAACCGTCTGATTATTGAATGAAAATGAAATAAAATTAAAGATTATTTGGATAAAATGTACATTATGGTCGGTTGAGTTGGCGGCTGCAATTTTTATGGCGAATAGAGCTATATGTAAGGAGTCATTAACCAAAATTTAAACTTGCGGAAACTCGTAGTTTTTTAGTTATTGAAAAAATAAAATTCGTATTTTTGTATGAATATTCGACTACTTTTGACGTAATTCTGCCCGATTATCTAGTTAAGAAAAATAGGTGATTGAACTAGAATAAAAATGGCTTTTGGCGCTATATAAAAAAAACTGTCAAAATTACGTCAAAAGTAGTCGAATATTCATACAAAAATACGAATTTTATTTTTTCAAAAACTAAAAAACTAGGAGTTGCCGCAACTTTTAATTTTGGTTAGTGACTCCTTACATATAGCTCTATTCGCCATAAAATTTGCAGCCGCCAACACGACCGACCGTAATGTACATTTTTTCCGGCATAACATGTATCTCACAAGTTTTTACTGTAGAAGAACTAAGTAGCGAGACTTGGCAATTTTTACAAGATATGTTTTTGATGGGATCTCAGTTCTTTTTGTAGAAGATTTACTAAACGCGTGTTTTTGTCAAAAGGGCAAATACAGCTTTGTAATCCTATACATTTAAATGACATTACAAAGTTAATTATGCAGTTAGTCTAGATAATTCTACAGAAATATTTTTTTAGGTTTTTCCCTTATTTATACACTAAACACTACTTGTATTCCAAATGTGAAGCTTCTATGTCTGCTAGAAGTGCCTAATACTTTTGATGATCGGTCAGTGAGTGATTGAGTCAGTGACAAAAGTAAGGAGTTTGACAAGTTATAATTATGTAACTTCTGTTTCAAATTGAATTACATTTGAAATATACTGTGTTTGTACAATGCTTTCCTAGTAACTAAAAATGAAGGCTTCTTTTAATCCACAACAAAGTTATAGGGAGTTGAAAATGGCCTAAACTGCTACGAGAAATTGATGGTACGGCCGTGCTCAAGTTGACAGAAGCACTGCCGTGCCCCCAGATACTCGGTTATATTGATGACAGTTACATTAAAGCAGACATACACTCAGGGGCTGATGATGATTAGTATAATTTTTAAATAATATATGAACCACACCATCTTTTAACTAAAAAAAACCGCATCAAAATTTGTCAATCATTTAGGAACTGCGATATAACAAACAGACATACAGGGGCTGATGATGATTAGTATTATTTTTCAATATATAAACCACATCAGCTTTCAACTAAAGAAATTGACATAAAAATTTTTTGATTAATTTAGGGGCTGTGATATTACAGACAGACATACAGGGGCTGATGATGATTAGTATAATTTTTAAATATACAAATCACATCAGCTCTCAACAAAAGAAATTGACATCAAAATCTTTTGATTAATTTAGGGGCTGTGATATTACAGACTGACACACAGGGGCTGATGATGATTAGTATAATTTTTAAATATATAAACCACACCAGCTTTCTGCTTAAGAAAACCGCATCAAAATCTGTGATGCATTTAGGAGCTACGATATGAGAAACAGACACACAGGGGCTGATGATGATTATTATATAAATTTTAAATTTTATAAATAAACTCTGAACAAATTACACACCTTTTTTGTGGTAACCTCTTAATATTTTTTTTTCTATATAAATATTATGAACTTTGTAATCGACATAATATAATCTCTGTAAATTTCCCCCATTTCTCATAAAAATATTAATGCTCGTCAAAGCGTCAATTCTGCGTAGTCGCACTATAAGTCCATGAGCGGACCAGGTCGGTGAACCTTTATACTTTGATGGTCCCGCGCAGAGCGACACGGCCTCCCCTCACGAATTCTCAGCGGGTACTAAATAGATCGCGATTTACATGACGCGTGCGCTTGGTTGAAAACAAGTAATTTTTAAAAAATTGAATAATGGGATAAACATCGTTTTTTAATTAAATAAAAAATAGTGTCAACTTACCAATAGTATGATTATCAATTATAAAAATAATATCATCGAAGAAATTTAGTTTTTCCAGTAGAAATACAGCACTGAAAAACGTAAATTATGTCATTTTTAAAAGATTTTTTATGCAGTTAACAATACATATATTTTTAATTTTTTATCAATATTTCATTGAAGGACTTTATAATCTTTTTTATAAAAATAGAAATTAAACTATATTAACACGATTTAATTGTTATTTTCTTTATCAAAGTGAGCTAAAATCGGCATTTTTGCGATTCGGCGTTCCGAAATCTTTAAATTTACTCAAATGTACTACTTAAAACTTTAATTTTATAAAATGATGTCCAAAATAAAGAGTTTATCTTCATATATTTCTAATTGTTTTATTTAATTTAGTTATTTTATGCGTGTGAGGGGCAGTCAAAAACACCGAAAAACTGAAACTTCGTCGTAAATTGAATGCACGCTCTTAAAACTTTACACAACACATGCAAAGTTGCACTTCACACAGAAAAGTGCAATAATTATAAACATTATAATATAAAGTTTATCAGTATTAATTTATGGTTGGATTGTTGCTGTTTCACGCAATATGTAGAGTTATTGATAAAATTTAGTTCTGTAGTAGTTTAGGTTCTGGATTAAATACTTTTTGTAGCAAAAAATTATACATTTCCCACAAGAGTTATTTAAGCTGTACAAATAAATCTACTATCCTAATGGTCTGTATTAAACATACATACAAGATTGTGATGCAGTCATATCAAGCAACTCAGTGTGTAGGGAGGCTGCATCAAGGGATTCTTTGGCTTCTGTTGGTTGGCACAGCTCTATATGACAGTCCGCACGACGCAACAGCAGTTTATGCTGCTGTTCGTCTGGGTAATTGTATTTAATAGCCAGGTCTATATCCAATAAACATTCCTGAAATAATTATTTCTATAAAGTATATCGATTTAAGCAAATAATTAAATAATTTTTAGCAAAAATCAACAACAGGCACAACATGTTAAATATAAAACAAATACTTTGTTCTTACTTTGAATCTTTTTAATCTTAACAAGGCCGCTGATCTGTTAGCAAGAGCCAGAGGATACATTTTTCCATTTTGGTTTGCATACAGTACACTGTTGGTGTAGCATTTGTAACTTTCTTCTACGAAATTTGCCCGAAACTTTTCATTCCCTTTTTGTCTCCACACCAACGACACATTATCACATTTTAGTGCTGTATCATCTTCATCAATTTTCTTAGAATAAGAAGCTTTCATTTGATTGAGCCACTGTGTAAGAATTTTTCTGAAAATAGTCTAAAGTTTATAAGACATATAAAGTATGTAAGTAGACTAGGTACAGTAAAGGTTTAGGTTTGGGTAAGTATCATAATATTTTACTAAAATATTACAACACCTACCGTACTCCTTCACATTTTAAGAAATAATTCATTGTATCCACTTCATTTTCACTGGTGCGATCGATTTTTTTTTCTTCAGATGATAACAACAATAATAGGATTTCCCATTGCTTGGCACAATCTTCAGGTAATCTGAACTGATCCATTTTTATAAAATTAAAGATAATATAACTTATTATACGGATAAAAACTAAAACTACATGATTTTAAAGTTAGGAACTAAAATTCGTAATTAACAAAATCATGTCGATTTTCGTTATAAATTTACGTCAAATTGACAGTTGACACTGTTTTTTTTAATTAAAGACGCAATTAGGTTATTAAATATAACTAACTGCCTGTTTAAATGGCGGTAAAATTTAAAAATAAAATAACTGACAGCCGTGTGTTAGGCCCTTACCTAATATGGCCAAAATGAGACCTTTGAATAATAACCATACTTATGGATATCGTAAAAGATGACAGACGGAATATAATATTATATCCAAGCACGAACATAATATTTTGTAAGTTCCGTAAAGTAAAGTAGGTAATCGATTGTCAATTGTTTTGGCGCTGCTTTTCATACAATTATTATTCTTTAACGTTATTTAACTGATCTTTCAAATGTTCTTGCTTGGCGTTCTACGAGCAGCAGCGTTTCCGCGGACATTATTACTATCTAGAAACTGCGTCCGCAACTCCGCAACCAGTCTGTCAAATTGTGGCGAGTACAACAGCTATTCCCCATACATTTTTTGGGGGAGGGTCTAGGTCCAGTAGTAAATACACACACCGGCTTATTTAGCGGAACATAAAAAAAAGGTTTGATTTCAGTATCATGTAAGGTTGCTGGCTGGTTTATACGTCATTTAATTTAAACATAAATAATTTCAAATTAAGAAAACAACTGAACATCACATTTTATGCAATTGTTTAAATTTTATTCAAAAACGCCTTATTTGGAGCGAACTTCGAACATTTCTTCCTTTTGAGTTTGATTTAAAATTTCATTGAAATATTGTTTTTTGTTAGTTTTTTTTTAATCGCGTATCTTTTTGAAGTTGAGGACTGAATAATGCCTGACTTATCCCCAACGGAGATTGCTAGGGCACTCGAAATGCGAAGAAATGGTCAAACATACAGAGTGATATATACAGAGATCTTCGTCGACCAGTTTCAACGATCCATCGCAGTATCCAACGGTTCAGGGAGACCGGTACTTATGTGAGAAGATCAGGACAAGGCAGAAAAAGACGCACTTCGAATAGGGATTATCGTTTCATTCGGCTTCTTGTACGTAGAAACCCCCGTTTGACAGCCGTCCAAGCCCGACATGAGTTAGAAGCGGTGCGGGGTGTAACCGTAAGTGAGCGTACGGCACGAAGAAGGTTCGAAGAAGCTGGTTTGGGTTCATTTGTGCCCGCCAAGGCTCCAAGGCTCGAGGTAAATCATCGTAGAAACAGATTAACTTTTGCTCAGGAACATCGACTTTGGAACTCGGACCAATGGAGTAAGGTATTGTTTAGTGATGAGTGCAAAATTCTCTTAAATCAAATTGACGGCAGGCAAAGAATATACAGACGCAAAGGAGAACGATACATTCAGACAAATTTTTAAACAACAGTTGCATACGGTGGTGGATCAATAATGGTTTGGGCGGGCATTTGTTTGGGAGCTCGCACAGACTTGGTAGTAATTGACAGAGGGAGTCTGACTGCAGATCGCTATATCAGAGAAGTTTTAGAAGAAAATGTCGTACCGTTTGCCCCATATATCGGTGACGATTTTGTTTTTATGCAGGATAATGCTCGGCCGCATACCGCTCGGGTAACCCAAGCTTATCTTAATGATATGAATATAACTGTTATGGAGTGGCCGGCGAGATCACCAGATATGAACCCAATAGAGCACGTTTGGGACTTGCTGAAAAGAAAAGTTAAGTCCAGAATTCCAGTTCCTGCCAACGTGGAAGAGCTGCGAATCGCCGTAGTTGGGGAATGGCAGAGACTATCCCAGGAGACCATCGATAACATAATTCTCAGTATGCCTAGACGGGTAGAAACTTTAATAAGAGCACGTGGAGGAAATACGCGATATTAATCACCATTTTTCTAATTTAATTAATTGTTATTTTAATATTAATTTTCACTTTTCCCGGTTACAATGAAAAGTTCAAAAATGTATCTTTTTTCACAAATACCCTTTACTCGCAAAATCTGTTCTTAATATGATCTCATTTTAAATAAAACAAATGAAACTTTAAATTACAAAAAAAGTATAGTAAGTAGATTTTAAAATTAAACCATATTTTTCAAATTGTGGACCTTTTTTTTGTGTTCCGCTAAATATGCCGGTGTGTGTATATTAGATTTCATTATTCAAAGTTTTAAGTTTTTTTGTTTTTTGTGACAGGTAATCACTGTAATGCAGTAAATAATATTACGAAACTTCAATATTATCTACCTATTGTGAAATATGCGAAACTACAGGAAGGTAAGTAAGTAATTAAGTTCCCATTTCAATCTATTTTTATCTAGACTTTGAAAACCATACGATGTGACAACAGATCGTTGTGCTGTCAAAACCTAGATATGGATAGATGTGGTATTGACACGGGCAATTCAATTTGAGACTTAAATTCAAATATTTTATGAGTTTTAGTTGCTTCGCTTACTAATGAATGAGGCCGTGATGGCGAACAACAGCCTAAACTCTTCACGTATCACGTATAGGACGTTAATGGCCGATAAAATGCTATGTACAATTAAATTTATAATTATTACAATTTTCATCGTCATCAAATTGAATGATTTATTATTATTTTTTAATTGCTAATCGCCGACAACAAAAGTTGAGCTGCTATTACCTAGTAGTCTCATAGTTTAGCAACTCAACCCTCATTAACAACTCGGCTCGAATACGCCTTGAAAAAAGGATACTTAATGGAAAGTAGTTTCTGCATTCCATCCCTGATTCCATCGAAAGTAACGTCGTGATACACACCCATTAGAACACTAAATATGATACACTTTTTGCTTTAATGAAATTATCCTTATCGTATACTGTTAAGGTTCAATATCGTTTTCATGTGAATTTGGGTTACACCATAAGTGATTATCCGTGACTATCCTTTTTAGACTCCATTATTGACACGAAATACATTACTAAGCTGACGTGCATCCAATTCAGTCGATAGGGAAAGCTTGGAGTTCTGCGTTGCCTACTTAACGTTCATAATATGGATAGGTATAGACTACCTATCCATATTATATTCTATAAGACGACCTCTGTGGCTTAATAGTGCGTTGATGCTCAAGCCGGAGGTCGCAGGTTCAAATCCCGCTAAAAAACCAAAAAGTTTTGTTTTCCTGGGTCATAGTCCATAGATATAGTGTAAACTGTAAAGCTTCCGTAGATAGTAACTTCCTATAAATAAATAATTGTAAAATCCTCTGCTATATACGTACCTATGTAGTTTATGTACCTGGCTAGGTAATAATTAGGTACACATACATTTTTAATTTCTTACATAGCTACGTAAAATAATAATATTTAAAAGTTAATATTAGGTTAGGTTAGGTTTCATATTAAAATATATTTTATTAATCAAAGTATGTACCATTGCTATCTATACACTTTTGCCATCTTATAGGTAGTTCATTGATCTCTTTACTAAAAAACCATTCGGACGGGAATCAATGAAATCTTTGAAAGCGGTTTGGACTGCCTCATCGGAATTGAAATTTTTTCCTTGCAAGAAGTTATCCAAATTTCGCAAAAAAAAGCAAAAGAGAAAAAACAAATGAATTACGGTTTTCAAAACACAAAATATGCATGAGTAAATAGCTGTTTAAATTTGAATTTGGAATTCCTAACCAAAGAGGATATATATTTAAGATCAAAGTGGCCAATACGACAAAATGCCAATTTCATATGTAAGGACCTAATAATAATATTATCAAGTAAGTATTGCCACAATTATTTAAACAATTATAGCCGCAACTAAGTAAATTATGTTATAACCTAAATTATGTTACTCAGGCTACTTTTGCGAATTTTATCATATTTCAATTTAAGTCTTTCAAAAATAAAAATAAAATAAGAAAAAAAGGACAAGAGAAAAAGGACAATCTAAAACGAACCAATTTATTAGAAAAATACTATAAACAATATTATAATCACATAATATGCACGTTAGTGAAAACTCAACTGTAAATTTTAGGTAAACCATTTGGGGGTCAAAGTTTTAAGAAACGGACTTGTCTTGTGCACTCCTCGGGTGTTGCGGCAGTAACCGCTTATCATCAGCCAAAAAAGTCAACAATATTATAGTCAATACCTTTTTAGCAGTTCGGAAAAAAGGGAGTCAATCGGCGAACGAAGTAACACAAGAACAATATACAATTCGCTTAGCAGAAGAATCGCTGCCTTGCTTTTAACAGCAAGCAGCGATTTTAATAATGCCAATTCAGACCAGCTTGGCTAGACTGGTTCCCTTCGTCCGTGCTGGACTCCCCGATTACTGTCAGCTACACGATATATATAAACTGAAAATATGAAAAACTCCAATAGCGCGATCCAGGATTAATACGAAAATGAGGGTAGTTTCAAAACTCGTATGAGTACCTACTCTGTCAAGTCACCAAGTGTCAACGTCAATTATGATGGCTCTCTGACCGCGTAGATAAAGAATCCTCTTCATCTATGTCTGACCGTGATTAATAATTTAGTTTCTGTCGTTTTGTAATAAAGAGACGTTAATGTTATAATAATGTAGGTATGTAAATATGTATTATTTTCTTCTAGTTTTCCAAAGGATTTCCAGTGATTATAACGATTTTACAACATGTAATCATAACTAGTGCCTACATATTATTAAAAGCTAAAATAATACAGTTTAATGATAGATATTATTTTAAACTGTTTCCTACCTTTATTAGGAAGAAACCATACAAACATATAGTGAAAGGCTTTGTCTATATTTTACTGCCAATCAATATATTAGAAAATATAACATAACGAAATGCGATGCTAATGATGGCCACAAATACCCACTAACCTATTAACTACAACAGAAAACGGCATTCCGAATCAAATCACGTAAACGATACCTTAGGTACGAGTTTATTCAGCGCGCGAAATCATCGAGAGTATACGGTGCGCCAGCGCAGGTATAGCGGTAGTACAGTGACCATGATACATCGCGGACAACATACTTTCTTTAAAAAAAAAAATGAATAATATTTCGCGATTAACGCACTGGAATGCAGATAACATTTTAACGACCTATGAAGCTTAGTCAAGCAACTGAAGAGGTCACGAGCTTAAATCCCGCCATACAAAAACGTCTCTCTATGTTCCTGGGTCATAGATGTGTAAAATATAATAAAAGTAATAAAATATAAGTCTTAAATAATCGTATAAACAGTATAATATAAAACTTTAAAGTATTTAATATTATTTTTTCGTTGTGTTGTACCCGTAACATAAACATTGACGTGATGTTTATTATTAAATAATCTTTGATGGTAATATATTCGTGGCATTATGCTGGTAATTGTATAATAGTGTATACAACCTAGGTAATACTTATACTTTCGTGATACTCCATAGGTTCTCCATGGCCTTTTTTATTATTATTAAAAATATTAATACTATAAACTTTTGGGTCTACATTAAAGTGTTCATTCGCTGAAAACATATTGTAAACTAGCTGTGCCCGCGACTCCGTACGCGTGGAAAAGTAATTTAGGGCAGTATTATAATATTTTGACAGCGCGCCGCAAAATTTTGCGGTATTTTAGCCTTTAGGTGCGTAAGGTACTGATTATAAATCACTTCACTGTTAAAGTACTGATTTTATACAGAAAAGTAGCAAAATATAGAAAGTACCAAAAGAAAGAAAAAAAACCTAAGTTGTACCTAACATAAAAACCATTCGGTCCATAATAAAAACTAAGAAATAAAAATATGAATAATGAAGAAAAACATAAATCTAACTTATATTGACATAACTTTTTTAGTTTAACTGTAAACACAATACTTATGTTAATCAAAATTCTATTTATTATGCAGTTATCGAATACATAATTTGGACAAAGAAGACTATAAAATGTACAGTAATAGTAGGCTGTAGTATGAATTTTAACGGACGGAATGAGAACTATAATATACAATGCAAAATAATATTATACATTGCTAATGATGCACGCTGAGTTTAACTCTCGGATAACGTATTGTATAAATGTAGGTACCTACTCAACTTTGCTATAATTGTATTAAAAGTACGGTATTTGGCGTATAGATGTCGCTATTATGGTCTGCTCTGTATCGCGCTATCGCTTGTAAGATAGATTTGTATAAGAGAATACTCTATCAATATTATGATATTTGGCAAAAAAACCCATAATAATCTGTTAACACAGATCCAGGACAGGCCGCAAAAGGCTAGAATTTCAAAAGGTATCTCGATTGGAATCGAGTTGTATCAACAGTTTTCCCCTGTAACACAGTTTAGTAACTATCAAGATGTTTTTTAACGTATGTATTATATTATAAAATAGAAAAAACAAAATAAAGAGCAATATATTTATGAAAATCTTAAAACTGTTTTTAAAATTCCGTACCACAAAAGGAAAAAACGAAACACATATTATAAGATCATTTCCGTCTGTCTGTCAAGACCCTTTTACTCAGAAACGCGTGTAGGTATCAAGATGAAAATTATATAAAATACTCAGGATACCTACTGTTCCTTGAAGCAGTGAAATATCTGACCTCTTAGCCAATGCAACCAAAAGCAGTTGCTTTTTTTAGGTATGTCGCTAAATTTCGTCATTTTCGACACTCGTAAGGGAATCAAAACCTAAAGGGTACTTCCCGTGAACTCAAAATCATAAAATTTGAAACCAAGCAACGTCTAAAACCATACGTTTTTAGTAACATTATATAGATAGTAAAAATATTTTGATTTTTTTAAACTTAGTACCGTTTGTCATGAATGTGTATAATTGAAACTTATAACAAATACTTAGGTCTCCTAATATATTCAAGCTGTAACCAAATCAAAATTCTATGTCAATCAGGTTTGTATGGAGCTCTCAGTGCGCAAGTCCAACTCGCACTTGGCCGGTTTTTATTTATTTACTTATTATGTACTAACCTACGCTAACAAATATGTATACAGTACCTACTTATCACAAAGGACTTTACAGTAAAAGTACTAATTGATTTTATACAAATAACTTTCGTAATAAACTCAAGAAAAAAAATCTTAGATTGTCCCTACCTAGCAAGCCTAAAACTAACAAATAAAAGTCACCCCCGCGGCCCCGGTGCGTTTGCTGAGAATAGGTACAATTTGAAGCGGCGCGGCGCGGCGGCGCGCGGCTCCAAGGCCCGCCGCGCGCTTCCTACAAATGTCCAGCAAAAACGACATGATCTTTTAAAATGGTCATAACTTTTTTATTTATGAACCGATTTACATAAAACAAACACTAAATGTTAAGTGAAGCTTGCCGCAATATATTAGTGAAAAGTACATCTTAATCGGATAAGCCGTTTCTGAGATTAGCGTGCACAAACCCACAGACAAACAGACAAACAGACAAACAGACAAACAGACAAAAATTTCAAAAATCATAGTTTTGGGTACTATTGCGTAAATAAAGGTCCCCTATCATATTTTTTTTCAAATATCTTCAATGTACAGACACGACTCCTCTACAGATTTATTATATGTATAGATACGTAAACCTAATATGTAAATAACATTAATTAAACATTTAAAACAGGAAAATCTTCTTATAGTTCATCTAAATCTGCTAATACGAGTATAAGGTGTAAAATAAATGAGTGATAAATGATATTGGGCACACCCAATACACATAATATGTGCCTCTATGTGGAATTTAGTGTGAAAGTACCAGCAGTGAAAGAATTACTTTTGACTTTCATGTTTCTATGAAAAATGCCCTAACATACAACACAATTTGCCCATACAAGAATTAAAATGTACCTCTTTCAGCGTTGGTACTTTCACAGTAAACTCTATCTACGGTACCCATACACACCCTACAGTATTACCACTCATTATTATTACAGCCTGTACATTCTGGCGTGTCGCGTGAATAAAAAGTTTAACGACCAAATTAATTTAATATTACAGCTACGTCACAATAAAAAACTCTTACTTATTATTCTTCAGCAATCAGCGTGTTCAACGCATCGTGCTCAATCATCGTGCGCAGCGTGTTCAACCACTATTGCTGCGTAAGAAACCCAGCTCCACTGTATTAGAGTTGTCCACGGAAATAGTACAGTGTGGTGCGTGTACTCTTGATGTACCTGCGGCAACAGGTGGCGCGCTCCGGCCGCTCAGTCAGCCAACGACAGGCGAGCCATGCCCCCGCGCGTGTGTTAAATACAGTGATCACTCAAACATGGATTTGCTATTATTTACCATCCTCGCGTTATTACAAGGTCAGTTTGCATATACTATACAAAATAAACTAGGTAGGCCGCGCGCGACGACGTACTTTCTTGTTAATCTCGGCGAAGACATCGTTTGAAGTTTTCACTTCGTAATTTTTCCGCATTAAAAATTTTATGGGTTTCACTTACTTTTCATTGAATTGCTCTTAAGGGCAATAGTCCACGCTTAGAAATTCAGGACAAATGTGTTATGAAAGAAAAGAAAATTTCATTCAAAAGTAGGTCACGATGTAAATCAATTGTAAACTAAAGAAGAAGCGAACTTACCAAAAATGAAAATTAATTTTAGATTACTTACTTTCGTTGTTGTGGTACAGGTGAGGGTGAGGGGAAATTTATTTGAGACTGTTGAGAAGCATGCCATGCCGGAGAAGGCTACCTCGATGGACATGAGAATATCCTCACAGCGATGATCATTAGTCCTTACAGAGGATACCACTTACAGTATTTACAGTATTACGTTTGTGGACGGCGATAAATCTAATTATATTGTTTAGACCAGGGGTTTCCCTATTACATACTGGAATTTTTATTTATTTCCATGAAAGCTTATAAAAACACTCTAATAGTGACGAGATAAATATTTGTGTGTTAAACACCAACTAGTTTGTATTCTGGCCCCATGTCTACGTCTAGTGTCTAGGGAACTCCTAGTTTAGTCTGTATATCAGACAGTCAAGTGAATAAAAGTCTGACAATCCTCGTCGACCTGTAATAGCCATGAATCTACCCTGTGAAGCATAACTTAATAAGTCCACCAACCTAGCCAAGTGGATAGGGTAGTTCGATGGAAGCTTCAAGAATCTTACGGTTGCGACTTGCGAGTTAGCAAACTACTCCTTGTAGGTAGGTATTTAAAGTTAAAAAAAGTTGCTAATCTCTGTCTGAGCAGCAAGTCGAAATTTTTTCAGTTCTCTCCGAGTCCAAATCTCTCATCATACAACATGCCTTGGATTTCGACGTACCAACAGCTGATATATTTATATGCTTTTTTCATTCACCCTCGACAGAACAGAGGAGTGTTATTCATTTAATATTCAATTCAAATTAAATACAAAATCATAAGTATACAAACAAAAGCATTTTAAACTTTCAGTATTAAATTAAAATCAACAGCAAACATCAACAGTAAATGAAAAAGACGCAAATGGAAAATCTTAAATTAGATTAGGGAAATCTGTAGTATAGATTGTATACTTATTAAATGAAGCGATATATTGATTAAAGCCAGTTATATTAAAAAATATCAGAAGCTTAGATACTTTCAACTTATAAGCTGTGTAAATATCCGTAGAACCCACACAACATATATATACTTATCAGCCAACAGCTGTCCCCTTACCGGAAGTCGACCCTGCTTCCGGTGCAACCGAAATTAAACCCGCCATAATCTCACTTTTAACATATCTACGGTTAACCGTAAAACCCGGCCAAGAGCGAGTTGAACTTGAGAACGAAGGATTTCTTACTATTATCTATACAACTATTATTACGTACAACTATAACACTAATATTCTAATATCGAGCAATATGTTTAATATTAAGCAACAAACTGATGCATATTTCTGTTGCCGCTATAGCAGGGAATACTAAACTTTATATAAGGTGGATTCCCATACAATTACGAAAAAATTCTCAAAAAAATTACGTTTGTTGTAATGATACAACAAACGTAATTTTTTTAATTCCTTGCTATAGCGGCAACCGAAATATGCATCATCTTTAAAAAAAACAACTGTTGCGACTTGCGACCCTAACAATCAGCGCCTAGTAATATAGGGTCTCCTTTTTACCCTTTGTCTACATATATCTGAAAAGTTAGTAAATTTAACTAGTTGATGACGTCGTATTCGTATAAAAAAGCTAAACAAATCAACTAAAAACCAAAAATTTATGAATTCTTTTTTAAAATAGGAAACATTCATCGGCACGTTGGCTAAGATCTTCAGTTACATAAAACAGCCAGCTAATAGGCTACATTTATAATATACTTATAAAGCAGGCTTACTCCCGACACAATCGAGAATCAAATCAGTTCGCTCTCAGCGGCTTTTGGTATTTAATTTGGTGGATTGCTTTGAAACTAACCAGGATAAAGAAAATCGTTAGATGGTAACTTTTTGTACTCCCGACCATCTCAATCGAGTGAGAATCTAAATAAACAAATGTAAATTTATTGGGAAGTACGCGGCACGATCGAATCTGAATCAGAATCAAATCAGTTTGGAGAGTAAGGTCCCAGGCTATAGGTATTTTCTATTTAATAAGGCCTTAGTCGACGATTCTTAAAGATATCTCGCTATAAATATGACTAAATTTTTATTTCAAATTCTACGAAATCATCTCGAGCCTCAAATCAAAACCACTTACCATGAAATATTTCGTGACTTAAAAAGGGCATTAGGATGAGGCGCGGCAATCTTTTCTGAGGAATGCACTTTTTATGTCAAATCATAGATCGTTACCTGTCTTCCTGTCTCGTGCGGGCGTTCATTCCAATCTCGCAGGGTCTGGTAATCTCTTCATATTATGACGAATAGATTATTTCTACATCACAGTATTGTAGCTTTATTTAATGATATTTATACTTTTCATAATATTTTCAAATGTATGCCTTCCTAAACTACTAGATGTGTAACGTATTTTTACGACTTTAATTTTTTCACGTTAACACTTATGATAAGAATACTGGACACATAGTTTAGTGTTGCTGCTACATATTGATCACCACCATGTAAAGTTACCTCGCTGGATAATTATCCATTTAATTATAATTAAAGAATCGAAGAAAGCACGTAAATACCATAATATTCATGTCCTTAACACAGCCGCGCTTTTTTCTGCCTGAACATTATGATGAGCAGAATCGTATAGAAACTCAAAGTATCCGTAGTTGATTTTGTAAAACATTACGACTGTAAAAAAACAGTCACTAACTTTGTCATATGATTATACTACCTTTTCTCATTCTAGAAATGTATTTTTTTAATTTTTTGTTATTCTTGCGACAAAAAAATAAGAAATGCTAATAAGCAAAAAAAATTTTTTTTTCACAAAATAAAATATGTATATATATTTCCAAGATGAGAAAAGGTAGTACATATAATCGTATCTCAAAGTTATAGTGACTGTTCTTTTTACATCATAGCTACT
This sequence comes from Celastrina argiolus, assembly GCA_905187575.2. NCBI lineage: Eukaryota > Metazoa > Arthropoda > Insecta > Lepidoptera > Lycaenidae > Celastrina > Celastrina argiolus. The sequence goes on along the minus strand of LR994583.1, from coordinate 11,633,909 downwards.
ATAAATAAACAAATGAAGCCACGCGCGAAAGCTCGTTAGTTGTTACGTGTATCAAATAATGATAATATACATAACGATATATACTTAACAACATGTATCATAATTATAGCACTTACTTCGTCAATTTCAAAAATTGAGTCGAAAAAGGAAAACATTAAGTGAAAGTTAGCAAGTTTGCATTCCGTCACGAAAGTTGAGGTCATTATGCAGCCAAATAAAATATATTTAGCACGTCATAACAACATTTTTAACCTCCATTATGAGATTTTATCAGCGCAGATTCTTTAAGCGTTAACCTTTTAACCCAAAGTAGTTACAGGCTTATAGTGTGGATGCGAAAAGGCACTGGCAGTTAAAAATTAAAATTGTGCCGAAACCAAAAATAAAATTGCACAATTTTTATTCACATTAATTTTTTTACACAAATATTATAATGCAATTCCTACACTAACCTAATTTTATTCCAGGTTGCCGTGGGTTCAAACTTCCACAGTTACCAATGTCCTTTATTATAGCTGCTATAATTGTTTGAGGGATCTTTACTGTTTTTGTATATTTCCAAACATTTAATAAAAATAACTGAATTGTGATTACAAGTTTTGCTTACTATCTACATCTTACTTAAAACTCGTAAATTTTGTTTTAGAAATTATTAAAAATATTATACATAAAATTATTTGATCACATTTTTTAAGATAACATTATACCTAGCTGGAAAAGAAATTTGTGGTGTCATGAATATTTATTATAAAAAGCGTTAAATGTATTTACGAACACTGATAGTAAGTATTGCACAACACACGTTACGTACAAAGCATTGACATTACTAGTTAACTATGCCGAATTTTAACTTTCTACTTTAAATCACTTCAGGGAAAATCAAGAGCAGGTAAGAGTGATCTCATACCGGTTTTTATTTCCTGTTCAAACTTTTAATTTAATTAAAATCCGCAAACTTGTCTGTACCACATCGTCATGTGGTTTTCGTACAGGTGGTCAAATATTACCATGACGCTTTTGTTGTCTCGAAATTTTTGAGGTTAATGAAAATAAGGTTGTGTCTTCTTAAAAACAATTTAAATTTTCAACACTCTTGTGTAGATATTTCGCCATGTTTCGCTATTCTCACTTCTTTGTAGCTCTATATTTTTAGGGTTTAGAGATTGACTTCGACTCAATGAGCTCTGGACCAAAGAGAATATAATCACTACGTTTTACGCTCTGGACAATGAAGGCCGATCAACTGATTGACAAGAAAGATGATCCACGCGTCGGCTAGGCATGTAAACGTCGGTCCTGCAGGAGCAAGCTTATGCTCGACAGAATCGAGAATCGAATCAGTTCGATCTCAACGGCTTTTTATTTGGTGGATTACTTTGAAACTAATCAGGATAAAGAAAATCGTTAGATCATAACTTTTTGTGCTCCCGACCATATCAATCGACTGAGAATCAAAATAAACAAACGTCAATTTATTCGTACAAATTACTTGCACATTTTTCACTTTATTACTTAATTAACATTAGATTTATTAAAATACACGACCGGCAGGCATATTATGTATCTCGCAACAGCAATTCGACAGGCGTGATTTGACAGCGATATTGTAAACAATTGTACAATTCACGCCTGTCGAATTGCTGTTGCGAGATACATAATCAGCCTGCCGTTTCGACTAAGTCATCATTGACATGTATTTCCATCTAGAACCTACAGTACATTCAATAACATAACGTTACGTAGGTATGTTACAAAAAAATCGAATAATTATGGTTTGTAAATATTTTTCGCAAGAGTTCTAGATATATTGCACCTATTAGAAATATGTATCGGTTATCAGATAATTCAAAATTACCAAATTGGTTAATAATTACTCCATACTGTATGGATAATTGAACACCAGATTTCTAAGGGAAGTTGCCTTAGTTTTTTATGTAGGTTGCATGCAGATATTTTCATGTTTATAAACATGAAGTTACACCGCTGAACACTGGAACATGCTTAAAGTTAAGAGCCTTATTTACAGTTTCTCACGGTCGCTGCTTGGCGGAATGATATAGACAGCGTGTGACTTGAGTGCCACTTAATTTAACTATTGCTTAATTATTCGGCAGATAGTCGTTTCTATTAAACTTGTAATTTTTCAGATTGCAATTAGTTCAGCTTGATACCATTAGTATCTATTATGTTATTTATACCTACCACCATTATTTCAAACCTAGAACCTTTATAAGGCTAGCGACAGCATACTAAACTGCATTTTAAAGTACGGAGCCTTTCTTTTCACAGATTTTCACGGTCACTGCTTGTCGGTAAAACAAGGACAGCACGTGACTACAGCAAAACTTTACTATAGTTTCAGTATTCGCCCGTAGGTCTGTTCAAGAAGGTTCTCATAATTAAATCACTTTCTGAATTGATTAATTGTTAACAAAACAAAAAGTTATAAAAAGCTGAAAGTGGGTAAGTAATACGGAATATATTTTGTTTAATAAATTCATGTTACGAGCTCCTCTTTCCGATGGGAAAAAAGTGAGCTTGTGGGCTACAAAACAATGTTATTTTCGTACTGTCTTATAACCAGGGATGAAATGGATATGTCGCAGTCATCTTATTGAATCTGGTTATTTAATTGAATCACTAGGCGGTTATATAATGGCGTCAAACAGCTCGTACAGATAGCAATGTGTTGATATATTTTTTGATCAATTTACTTTAATGTTCGTTTTATTAGTACTCATTCGGAAATTTCGAAGTTTAAAACTAAAATATTAAATGGCTGTCGTAGTCTCGGATTCTAAAATTTGTTGGTAAAAACGGGATTCAATGAAAGCGCTAGTCATTCAATTAAATAGCGGTTTCAATCAGATGACTGCGACAGATATAAAACTTCGGATACGGACCGTAGCAAAACTTTCATTTCGGATTCGGTTACAGTTACGGATATTTTTTTATACCGGATATCCGATAGTTTCGGTTACGGTAACGGAGCTCCCTAACATCCCTGCTTATAACCATAGAATGGTTGTATTGTACCCCCAACGATAGAGAGGGTTATATGTTTGACGTAAGTTTGTTGCATCGTAGCCTAAACGAGGGAACCGATTTGGATCTATTTTTTTTTGTTCGAAAGGGGACGAGATCGCGGGTGTTCTTAGCTATAATGTATCATCATCAGTTCGCTCCGCTTGCCAACAATTCGAAGGTTATTGTTAATTGCTGTTGTGATAGACTCTATGTAACGTTTTGTGTTTGAAATTAGAACTTTATATTATAGTTAAGTTATTATTGATTTGACTTTCTGTCGGAAGCTGAAATATTTCTTTTCAATTCTGTTTTAACTCGTAATTGATTTAAGTTTTAAATATACTTTTTTAAATAAATTCAAGCTCTTACATTCAGTGTCGTAGCCACAACGTTTTAGAAGAACCTTTTACAGCTGTGTTGTGGAGAAATGCGACGCCTTAATAAAAGCTGTTTCCAATTGGAAAATGCGTTAACAACATCCAAAAAGCATAATTAACGTAATAAAGAATTCCTTTGTGACGAATTCGAGAACTTACGTGAGAAGTAAAAGTTTCACCAGATGCGGTAGAGCCAAATAGTGAAAGTAATTTAATTTGCCGACTATTAACACTTATTTATCAGGTCCTAATATATTATGTTTCGTAACTCTTATGATCTCGTTCTGGGAAGTGGACCGTTTGTTTTATGTCAGGAAATTATCGTAGCTGATAAAAAGATTAAAGCGTGTATTAAAGTTAAATTGAGGGTCAAAGTTTATGTTTATTTTAGGTAGTTAGTAGTTACAACCGGGCACGTACGTTCCAAATTTTTTTTTATGTTTACGAGATTATTGAGTACAGTTTATTACAAATACAAATATGTACCAAAATTAAATAAAATTTACATTAATAAGTTTTTCTTATTTTTACAATGTTTCGTATGATTGCGTAGAAGGGATATTATTATTATTGTTTAACTGTTTTCCACAGATTGTTAAAGTAAAATTATACTTAATAATATTAATAAATCCATATTTTGAACCGACATAAGTTTTTGAAAAAACAAGGCGGTTGTTTGTTAACTTACGTGTTCTTAGTTTAATAATTAGTAATCAGACTTTATAACTAAAATTATATCTAAAGCTTTTCGACATGAATATTATATCACACAATATGTTTGCATACTTCTTACACACGCGTAAAATTTCATATACTACCTGTTTTGTTTTTAACATAATGTTTAATCTATGTAAAATCCATATGAGGGATAACAATTTAACAAGCGAATTCATCAATAGGTGTGATCAATTGATTGGAATTCTTTAGGGCATTATCCACATCGCGAGAGCATCGCGTGGTGGGTTGGCCGGCGACCCGGTTACGCGTCAACTAACTGCGCATTGGACTAACGGTGCTAGAATGTTGTCTTGCTGGAATTATGACGTATTAGGGGGTCATCTCGAAAGTTTTTATTGCAATTTGGCAATTTGTTTATTGCAACTCCTTGTAGAAAGTCGTGTGGGACGATGATTCACATTAGAAAGCATAATGGTTTCCGTGCGTCAATTTGTCACCACATTTACCTCTAATGGTCTTTTTAATCAACTTAAAAAGGTTCTATTCTTGTTACTTTAATCGTTACATGTTCTTTTATGTAACTTACCAAATACAACTTTAAACCGTTAAGTTGGTAATTGCTGTACTGGAAGTCAAATAATTTTTTGAAAATATAAAACGAATCTCGCGTTTAGTAATGATGCTAATAATTAGGCTTTCTATAACACCAATGACCTTGAACGACTATGTATATGGCGAGAAAGGGGAATCATGTCGACCGGAGCGTGTTGAAGTCGTACAAAACCAAAAGTTTGACACAAAATTTGCAAAAACTAAAACGATAGTCCCCTGAGTCTTGCCTAGCCTCGCATTACTAATATTATAAATAGAAAAATTACTACGTTAAAAAAATATAAAACAATAATCCTCTGATAAAAATAATATTGGAGGTTATTATAAAAATTAATATTTAAGTACAAATTACTCCAATTTTCAATTTATCGCGCGCACGCAGCCTTAAGTTATTTTCATACAAATGATCTAACAATCACAGCGTATGACTTGTGCTCGAACTTTCTTTACGTCCTAACGAGATTCGAGATTCGAGAAACATACGCATAGGGTTGCCGTTGTACGACTGTCTTCTTGTTATTAAGCCAAACAAAATTATAGCTAAAATCAAGTAGATATAGGTATATTATTTTATGAACATGACGTAATCTTACTAGTATAATGATATAAGTTATGCGATCAACTAGAAATGTTGATTGAAGAATATTGTAAAAAAATATGACTGGAGTAACCTGGCTTATAGCAGATTAAAATACATAATTGAAGACATGAATGGATGAAGGTCATATGTGGCAAAAAAATTATTCCCAGAAAATTTAGTTTAAACTGTCACTTCAACATTTTAGGATAATATGTAGTAACGTACATTGATTCTAGAGACGGATCTTGAGATTAATGTGCTTAATTGCGTTACGACATATTCTAAAATGTTTAACTGACAGTTTGAACTAAATTTTCTCGAAATCAGAATTTTGCGGCATATCACATTCATCCACTCATGTCAATTAAAAAACTGATTTTTAGCAACCCTATTTGAAATGTTAGTAAAATATTGCCAGGCGGCAGCCCTGGAGGTAGTAAATCTGACGCAACGCTGCCTCCGCCGAGCTGATCCGTGAAAGCGCTTTCTCGGTGATGCAAAAACGTGTAAGCCTGCGAGCCGTAAGTTCTAGCGTAACCAACATTGTAGCGTTACAATCGTAATTGGGTCAAAACTTGTTAAATGTTCATTAAGTGCAATGATTTTAAGTTTATTTTTACGTTAAAATTTCCATATACTTAAGTAATTTAAGTTAGTAATTATTTTAAAAAATATTCTACTTTTTGGCAATAATGTTTTAGTCGTTACCTTTCCTCATTTTGGAAATGTATTTTTTTTTTTGGAAAATCTATTTTTTTTTTACTTTTTACCATTCCATATTTTTTGTCGCAAGAATATCGAAAAAGCATAAATTAAATTTTTACGCAAAAAGGTCGCAAACGTAAAAATCATATCCCAAAGTTATAGTGACTGTTGTTTTACATCCGTTAAATATATTTATAGTTGTAAAGATAAAAATTCGTAGAAAACTAACGCACTGGAAGAAAGAACATCAACGCGTATTGAGCGCAAATTAAATTAGTCTTCTGTAATTTTAGATTATTCGTTTTACCCGTAACCTTAGATTGGATGTGTGGATTTATTTTAAGTTAGTTTGCCTAACTTAGCATACTAGTAATATTGCTTTGACCTGCAGTTTCATCCGGTTTAAATTTCATTACTCAATAAAAGGCCCGTCTTACTAACACCATCAGTTAACGCAAACTGTGATTTTTATATATTTTAAGTAGGTTCAAGTGAAAAGATCGGAAAAAGATTACAAAAATAATAAATAGTATATTAAACAGTACATAACATTTAATATTTATATCATCGGTATCCTTACTAAGATTATAAACGAGAAAGTTTGTTAGTAAGGATGGATATGTTCGTTGCAGTTTCACGCAAAAACTACTGAATGGATTTCGATGAAATTAAATATGGTCGTTGTTTAGGTTCTTACTCAATATTGCAGCAAAATGTTTCGCGGGATTTTTTTAAAATATATTAGAGCTTTGTAAAATGTACTTCCTGCTTGTATAACTAGTACTAGGCTTGTCCACATGGCCATGACGCGACGTCAACGTGAAACGGCATGGTATCGGGACACGGTGAGCTGCCGTGTCTTCGTGCGCACTGCCCCAAGCATCATGCCGCGAATTTTATTTACCGCAACCACATAAAACATGATTGCATATTTTGGAAGGTTATTTGTTTAGGTGGTTATAATTCATTCGTCGATTCGTCGATTCACATGTCTTTAAATATCAATACGCACTCATGTCCCAGGAAAGGAATGTTTTTGATCCTTTAGCGGGATTTGATGACCAACGCGCTGACCCACAGAGGTTATCGAACATTCCGATCACATGTCTTCAATTGCGCATTTCCATAACGTGTATTCGATCTATACTTTGTTACAGATGAATCGGTTATTAAAACGCTCCATAGACTTAAAAAAACGGTTTTTGCAACTGTTGTGTAACGTCACGTTGACGGCGTCGTGCCAACGAGATGTAGACGAGCCTTAAGTTGTAGTGTAGTATAAGTGTGTCAAATGAGGAAGTGCGCAGGTTGTTTGCATTTCATCTATCGGACTTTGACCCCGAATTTACTTACTTGCCTTTACTTAGTTGCACTTAACTACTTATATAATATAATATAAATGGAAAGCACTATTTGCATACCTGCTATAATATGAAACATTGACTGTCCTTCCGTCCATCTGTCTGTATGATCTAAATTCCGTAATTATGTACATGTACCTAATGTACTTTGGTATTTTATTTCATAAGGAAAAGTCTGTAAAAGTTTATCTGTATTAACTTGTCATACTTTGAAAATATAAAAAAATCTTGCGAACTATTTTATTTGTATAACCTGAATAATATTCACTTCAGTCGAGTCACTCAAATCACCTCGGGGTAGAAAGTCTATAGAAAGCTATAATAGTAAATTGTACGTCAGTAACATCTATTTTCAGGCGATAATGATAGCCTACTTAATGATGTACACCTGCTATATTGTAAATCATTAGGTATATAAGTTACTTATCTTTGAATGCAAAAACTGAAATCTAAACGGATTGTGCTACAGTTTGGCACAAACATTGCACAGGGTTCAAAAGTTAATATAAACTCATAGAAATAAAGATTTTTAGTTTCTCGTTCATATATAAATTTTATTATTAGTTAGAGGCGCCAAGTTGATCACGGGCGTACCATCTTTTTCACGAAACAGTTGAGGCTATTTCCGAAGAGTGATTTAAAACATAAAAGATTTCTAAGATTAATAATAAATGATCACTATAAGATCTTGTAAATGAGACCAACATTTTACGGTAGAAGTACTGAGTTATAGCGAAACTTAGATTTTTTTACAAGTTATGTTTTTGATGGGTTCTATTAATGTTAATAAAAACAAATTAATTAAAACTATTACAGACACTAATTTATCTCAATGTTACAACTAAACTTTCGTTGTTATGAAACTGCAATGGCCAGTCAGTCAGTGAACTTCGCGATAATGCAATCGCAAATGTTTGATAAACGCATTGTTTGCGCTGAATTATGAGAATAATGAGAATATACGTTTTGCAATCAAGATTCAAATGGCGAGATGCTCTAACTTGTTTAATGCTTATAATAATTGTTGTTAAAAGTATTTCTAATCGATTTTATATTTACCAACTTAATAGTTTAATGCGTTTAAAGTATCTGCTTTATTAGTTAACACTGTCTGCAGCTAGAGCTTAGGTCCCACCTTAACATGAGGAGGATTTGTAGTCATTAATTCTAGACATCCCTGGGTGTCGTAAAAGACGACAGATGCAATATAAAAGGTGTAAAATAAATGAGTGAAAATTAATACTTTAGAGTGTGTATGTGCCTCCTATGTAGAGTTTACTGTGAAATTACCATGAGAAATGCCCCAACATCATAAATTTGCCCATACAGTAATTTTTTTTTTTAACTCTATCAGTGCTGGTACTTTTACAGTAAACTATACTATACTACTATATATACTTACAGGAGTCAAACACACCCTAAAGTATGGGCAAGCAGCGTTTCCGCGGACATTGTTACGAGTATTATCTCACCAACCCCACTACACCCATGAAAAACTTTGGGGGAGGCTTATGTCCAGTAGTACGTAGCTTAAACTAGAAACTCTTGGCCATTTTAGGTTGGCACACTTTAGAGGAAAGAGCACGGTTGAGAGAAATACAAAATAGGTATTTAGAAAATCTATTGCTGTCTCGCAGTGCCTTAGCTAGCCAGCACTAGCGCGATAGAGACATCTGCAACTTGAAGTAAAATTACCTATTAAAAGTACCTACCAGAAATCGACGTTTAGGGGAGTCCTGTTTCCTCCTCCAAAACTTAACCGACTTAAATATTTTTTTCTTTATTATCTAAAAAAAGAATTGAGCTAGGTATATTTTGATTTAATTGTATAATGTAGTCAAATCTGTTTCCTGGATGTTTTTAAACATAGCGGAGAGTCTGGCCATTTTTTTTAGGTTTTTGAACGTTCATATCTCTTTAAATAATTAATTTATTAAAAAAAGGAAAAAATAGGGACGTAGATATTCAGGAAAAAAATTGTTACTCTATCAGCATTATCCATGGAGGAAACAGGAATCCCGTAATGTCTGTATGGAAAAAATTTCGTAGTGTTTCCTCTTAAGAATTACATAGACTTTATATATACATTTTCGATTATCGAAATTGGCATGAGAGCTTAAGTTGGCAATAAAATTAAGTTGGCATCAAATTATCCCATCAAGTTGGCAATAAAATTAACTCTGTCTTCACGTTTACACCGCAGACAATTACTGTACGCGCGGGTCACCACGCTTTCTTACTTTTAGTAATAGTCGTGTATTTTTAATATGAGACTGCATCTAACTGCAGCTATTATGAAGCATTGTAGATTCCATATCATTCAAGTACTGTAAAAAATATTTATACACTTTGGTCACGCTTTATAAAAATCTAGATTTACTTATGTCAAAAGTGTTGTTTTGTCTAAAACAATACTTGAATTATGTAGGGCTTCAAGTTACTTGCTATGCCTATCATTTCGCCAAGTAGTGACAGTGACAGCCTGGTAATAGGACATTAATTAGTGTGTAGCGTAAGTCTGATAATAATAAATTGATTTAATGTTATACATATATTTCTGGCATCTTGTGATAAAAAGACTTAACTCATAAAGGAATTAAATAATGAGTATGTGATTCAATTAACTTTTATTTCCTGTCCGTGAAAGTATTATTAAAATTAGCATATTATATCCGTATTCCTAATGAACTGCGCACAATTACTTTCTTTAATGGGTCACAAACTTTCATCAATTGAAATAATAGCTTTAATTTTCAACGTTATAGCCAATTTTATTATTAGAAAGATATTGAAGAAACTCGTTGTAACGGATTTCCTTACACGGACATACATCTTATTTGGATCTGGTGTTTAGTAATACATGTTTCCCGCTAATTTGTATACGTAAAATTAAATTCCAAACTATCGCGTTATAATATTAGTAGGATAGGATACATCACAATAGAATCTGATTGTACAATAGTGATGCTTAGTCAGACGTCCGCTTTCACTGACTTTTAAACCGGGAGTCAATGGTCAAGCTTGCAGTTACATCTCGTACCACTTAACTTGTACCACTAACCACTAGTTATAGCTAACTAAGTAGGTGAAGATATTCAACCTGCGACCTGCTTTTGATGACCTCTAAACTACTAAGTTGAAGTGCTCGTAAATCGCGTAATTAATATCAATCAATGGTGTGATTATGATATGCTACATTCCTATATTATAATATTTTCCTTCATTATAATATTAGTATACAATATTATAATGAAGTAGTCTGCTACTTTTTAACCGACTTCGGCGAAATCAAAAGGATGGGTAAAGATTTTGAGAGTCTAAATTAATTCCAAAGTATCCGAATTTAGTAAATAAGGTGTAAAAGATTAGAAAGAAAAGCGAAAGTAACAGGCTAGTATTTATTTATCTTTATTAGCTGTTAATTTATTATATAACAAATATATTTGGCTGCTGATCACGGCAACATTCTAAAACCTACATTAATATGGATGTCCGTTGAGTCACGACTTGAAGTTTTTTCGATGAGTAACATTTGGGTTTCGTGACGGCGCGGCGAACGGAAACGGTTAACAATGGGGTGTCGTGTTAGAAGGATTCACCGAATACGAGACAGTGACCAAAGACCATAAAACTCATGTCCCTGTAGATCCTTTTGTCGAATATATAAATCGTTGATTTTCGTTCAGATTAAACAAGAATAGCTAAAAAGAGCGCACCGGACATATTTTGGGTGAAGCAACTAAACAAATTCAAATACAATTTAACTATGAATGAAAAAAAGCGACTGCTGATAATTCGGCACGCTTTTCAAAGGCTAGTTTTTTTTAATTGTGCGTAACTTTTGCTTCAAAATCGCAAATTTGTATTACGTATTAACAAAAACCTCGCAGAAGCAAGTGACAGCACTGCCTCTACCGAACAATAGAGGAACTATAAATTGCATTCCATTCTACTGTGTATCAATCAACTGTCAAATTTTCGTATTACCACAAAGTAGATAATATGGTATTACGTAAGACTTTTGATAGCAAAACCTGTCGTGAAATGCCTTTATGTTTATTGGTGTATTTTTATAAGTTAATTTTTGTCCAGCATTGCCTTTAATTGCTTATTTGACACTCGATTCGACATTGATGAAATACCGAAGATTATGACAAAATAAAATTTATTGCATCTTTTCCTATCAACAACTTACTAGCAACAAGCACAACTAATTAGTATAGTTCGTCCTTTAATTCTGACATAAAGGTATACTAACTGAATACATCAAAACTGTTTCAATGGCATTAACTGTTTACTGTTTATTTTTACTATTTAGTTATACCGAAATCTTGAAGGATCTTACTTCATAACAATTAAACTATTAATATGGTAGGTATTTCAAATAAAAAACTTTTACATGAAAGTATTCCATTTTGACAAACTATTGTTTGACTTGAATGTTCCTATGCTTGGTACTTAATTGTTTTTGGCGCCAGTGTCGTAGCAAAAACGAGGTAAATGTCCATTCAAATACAACAACGGGCAATTAGCAATCGATCACATAGGTAAACGATTTTTTTTGACGTTTAGCAATCGTTTGCGCGTCTATCGCGCGATGACTGCTAGATTTTTGCTAATCGCTATTTTTACATAATAGCCCCGCGGGAGTTACTTAAATTGTTTATGCACAAATAACGTAACACACACGGTACATTTCTTTCAAATTTTACGTACAACGCTCACATAATATCAAACAGCTGTTCTACCTTTTAAGAGGAAACACTACGTTCTAAAGAAATGCAAAATAGGTATTTGTAAACTCTATTGCTGTCCCGCAACTGCCCGATCAAACCGATAGAGACAACTGCAGCTTGAACTGAATTTACCTATTATAAGCACAAGAGATCGACGATTAGGAGAGAACCCTGTTTTCTCCTCCAAAACTCAATCGATTAAGATACGTTTTCATTATAAACTAAAACAAGGCAAATTTTTTCCTGCATGTTTAAACACAGCCGAAAATCTGGCCATATTTTTTGGGTTCTTGAACGGTAATATCTCTTATAATAATTAATTTATGAAAAAAGGAAAAATAAAGGGACGTAATAATAGTATACATAGATATTTAGGAAAGAAATTATGACTATATCCAGGGAGGAAAACAGAGGTCGCGTAGACCTCTGTCTTTGTATGGAAAAACTGCCGGTGTGTTTTCTCTTAAGTGCTTTATACCATCTGTATTTAGGCAACGACGAAATATGGAGCATCGTTAAGAGAATTAATGTAGCATGAGATCCCGAGATTACTTCAGCAACTTTCCCCAACTTATCACGGTTTTGGGCATTACGAATTTTCGGTTTCACGCGAAATTGATCTGCGCCGGGCGGAGACGCATTAAATAATTGTTCACGCGATACTTGTTCCATTCTCTCCACTCGTGGTTGTTGTGCTAACGACGAAGATGTATATTATTATGCCCTTTCGATTCAATGGAATCTAAATAAAGCTCAACATGGGTTGTAATTCTTCCAATGTAATTGTCACACATTCACCGCGCAAGAAAGAAAAACAAACAAACCGATTTGAATGAATTTTTTGGTATGTTCAAGATTTGAGGATGGTTTAGATTCACAATTGGAACCAGCAGGTGGCGCAGCTGTCAAGGCGTGAAGAGACTTATTTCTACGGTGAACATAAAAATTTAATTAGACCAAATTAATATGTAATTTTATTGTAATTTTACATATTAATTTTATTTATTGTAATTTTACATATTAATTTGGTCTAATTAAAATTTTATGTTCACCGTAGAATTAAGTCTCTTCACGCCTTGACAGCTGCGCCACCTGCTGGTTCCAATTGTGAATCTAAACCATCCTCAAATCTTGAACATACCAAAAAATTCATTCAAATCGGTTCAGCCGCTTAGGCGAAGTTCACGTACAGAAGATTTAGTTCTAATTGAATCGGAGTGGAATATAGGAGATTCTCTGAAACAATATAGCCCATAATACATAATTTACTAAGCGAGTGCTCATTCGTTATTGGGTGATTAATACAGTAGTCATAGTACATAATACAGTGTGACTGGTGAGACATGAGCAATACTTGAGGACGTGATATTTGGCTATTATATGAGATGAAAAAAAAATTATATAAAAAAATTATATCAATTTATCACTGAGTAAATGTAGCTTAAACTTGAATAATTATTTACCATCATATCAAAGCAATTTTTAACAATTCTGTACAAATCAACTGCTAACTCTGTTGTGGGTGAAGCCAGAATCACATTATAATAACCTCACCATCAATCATTCAGCAGCAGGGTACCAAAATACTGTTTACGTATTATCTACTTTGTGATGTGAGCAAAATTTTTCAAATTAAGAGATACTAGTTGACCCGTGACCACTTCGTTGAGCATAGAAACCGTTTAAACCTTCCCTGCACTTCCACAAATATTTCAAGACCAAAAATAGCCGAATCGGTTCAGCCGTTCTCGAATTTAAGCGAGACTAACGAACATCCATTTTCATATATATAAGAGATAAACAAAAGGTAAACAAGTAACACTACAGGTATTGCTAAATACTTAAAAAATATGTAGGTAGATTAAAATAAACGAAACCAACTTTTAGTTTTATATTGACGTGTTAACAATGGCGTAGATATCAGATCTAGTAGGAGGAGAAAAGCTACCCCAGCGCTGAGGACCACCTTCAGATTGCCCTGTCGTCTGAGCGGTAGACCCATGGAGCTGAGGAGGTCTATTACCACCTGGGTCAGCTGACCAGCCACGCGCCATCTTCGCCACAACATGGCTGCGTTTATTGCGAATAATACTGAGCCCAAAGCACAGAGAAATGCCTGAAAAATTTATAAATATATTAATATAGTCATGACTTATCATAAAATACTTAACCAGTTAGTACCTGCAGAAGTTAGTAGATACTGGCGACATCCGATCCGTATCAAATGATATTGAGCTGCTACGAAAATATATATTACATTCTAACCTGTAATATTTGACCACCACAGCCATCCAGTCCCGCACAAACAGTTAACCCTATCATAGCTATACAATAAGTCGCTAATATCCCCCCAGAAACGACAAGTTCCCACCTAAACACTCTTACTGAACGGATATGTACTGTGAATAAAACTGAAATCATTACTAACGAAATTATACGTAAAACCAATAACGAAGCACTGAGCAATCTAAGAGAAGGACTATGATGAGAGTAATTTGTGATATTCATATTTTTGTCATTAAACACCACTTAGAGGAAAACTTATAGACAAATGTTTTGACATTTTCACGGCTTGTTTTCTTGACAGCGCCAAAGATTTTCTTGCATACAGTCCTATAGACCTCAGACCAATAAAATTTTATAAACTAACCACTTGTTTTATTAAATATCATTGCTCCAGACCCAAGTTCATTATTCTGGTTGGGTTCCTCGTATTTTTTTTTATATACTAGGTGTAAAATAAATTAGTAATAATACTTTATGATGTGTATGTGCCCCCTATGTAGAGTATACACTATACAGTAAAAGTACCAGCGCTGAAAGACTTACTTTTGAATTTCATGTTTCTTTAAGAAATGCCTCAACATAAGCCCCAAACATCATAAATTTGTCCATACAATAATAAAAAAAAAAGTAACTGTTTCAGCGCTGGTACTCTCTCAGTAAACTCTACGGGACGTATTGTCACTCATTAATATTAAAGTTCGCTCACTACTTGCTAATATTATTGTGAGCACCACTGCAACTCCTGTTAGCCAGGATCGACAGCGGTAACCAACCACAAAAATCTTTTGATACGAGAGGCGCCCAAAAGACAAGTTAAATCTGTCTTGGGACCGTCAGTGTATTTATTGTAATAACATTTTGTTTGTTGAAGTTTTGAATTGATGAAAGTGATATGTCGCAAAAAAAATTTGAGTTTCAACTGTCATATTTTAGGATATTATATCTAGTAACGTATTCGGTATATTGATTTTAGAGACGAGTCTTTAAATTAATGTACTTAATACTTTACAACGTATTCTAAAATGTTTAAGTGACAGTTTAAACTCAATTTTCTCGAAATCAGCACACGAAAAATTGCACACCTTGGGAATAAGATGGCCACATGCAAGGCTACATCAATGTACTTTATGTACTCTGACTTTTGTTATAATATACCTATATAGATTAAGTTTTTACATTGTAAACATATTCTGTATACACTTTTTAAAAAAGATCAATTTTTGCTAAAAGATGGCCCCCGTCCGAGTTTCTACACCGGTTCTTCTCGGCGGGCTAGGGTTGAACCGGCCTTTTTGTTGACTTTCCGAAAATAGCTTGTTAAGTTTCATTTGGAAATAAAATATTTTGAATTTGAATTGTATTCAATTATATTTACTCTCTTCCAGGCTACGTGTCGGCGAGTTGTCGGTTCCCTGGCGCGCCCGCCCACTCGCGCGTGTCGTTCTCTGACGACAGCCTCAGTGAGGGCACCATAGCGACGTACACGTGCGAGCGAGGCTTCGAGCTCCTGGGCCCGTCGCGGCGACTCTGTGAAGTGAACGGCAAATGGACGCCTGATGGAATACCTTTTTGTGGTGAGTATTTTTATGAGTAACGCCTTTGTGGTCCAGTCTATACCACTATAGAGCGTGGTTCTCTACTTGTTGGTCGTGGGCTTGATCCCCGCGTTGGAACAACTACATTGTTGTTTTCAAGTGGTTAGGACAATGTAGGCTGATCACCTGAATGTCTGACAAGAAAGATTAGCCATGCTTCGGATGGGCATGTATAAAGTCGGCCCTGCGCCTGTTCTCTCGCCAGTGGTGTCGAGTCCCGCTTGGGTTTGAGAGTAAAATGGATAGTGTCTGTTCCTGTGTATTGCGCACACAATTCGGCATTATAATATGACACTGAAATCGTCGAAGAAGCTTATTATTTTAGTAGACTACGTAAATTTTTTCCTATTGACGTATTGATACCCCGGCTGTTATCGTGAATACATCAACACCTCTTACATTAAAATCGGATCAGTAGTTTAGGCGCTACAGTGGAACATGTATATTACATATAAATACACAGTATAGACTGCCTAAATCATTACCCAGCCTATAAGCACTGTGAAGAATAATTTTATTAATCATTATTTTAATTGTATCGCGTACAGTTAGCAAAGTTCAATAACGTTCGCAAAAAGATAATTGGTACTTCAATCATTATGTTACGAGAAGTCTAGGTAATATCGCACGCGGCATCAGCACGAAAACGTTGCTTCTACTGACCCACTTTTACTTTCTTCGAGAAATCACTTCACATAAGCCTTGAATGAAGTCGAAAAAGCGGAAGACTCATTGTGAGTCACTCCCACGGCTCTCTCCACTCGGAAAGTTATGCACCCTTGAGACTTGCGATTCAATAAGCAATGATCAATGTTAGCTAGTCTTACAATTGGCGTATTTATGTGTTATTTCCACTGACTATGACTATACAAAGTTATTTAAAATTCAAATTATGGGATTTTTACTTGGAATGGAAAATTTATAACTTAGCGGTAGAAGACAATCCTATTTCTAATCGGCAAAATTAATTTATATTTTTTATAGGTCAGGGTTGCTTATTCCAAAAAAGAGACGGTTTCCCCATAGGTACTAAGGTAGATAATAAGGTAATCATATACGATATTTGTACCCTTTAAAACTTAAAACTTTTACAAAATAATTTCTTAAAATTCCCAAATATAGCATGGTTAAATAACTCGGTGATTGTAAGAGTTATGTAATAACAATTAATGTTAAATTGATGTTAATTAGTTATAGGTTTAATTGAATGCTAATGGTTATTTCACAGTTCACTTATTATATAACTTTTACCAATAAAAGGTTATATAATTATTTTCGTTGTTTAAGTAAAGTGTAAAGCGAGAAAGTATCGTTATTTTAAATAACATTTTAAACAATTCCTTATTAATTTTTCATATCATTACCCATTGTTAGCTATGATCGTTATTAGAATTAAGAACATCTCATATATTAAGACATTTTAACTTCATTAAAACTAAAAATAATTACTTGTCAGTCATTGATGATATATCATTATTGATATTATAATCGACAATAAAGAAATAATTACATTCAATACGCACTTCCATGTAGGTCAGAAACCCCATTACAAGTCTGTAGGTCACCGCAACAAGTCTTAAGGTGCGTTCACACTATGCGCCGATAGAGAAACTACTCTTCACTATTATCATGTACGGAATTTAAAACAAACAATAATGTGTGGGATTTGAGTCATTTGACATAAGCTTCGCCAAGTGACGTTCGAATTCGTTTATCATTTTCGAACAATGCTGCTTAGATTCTCTATATACTTTTTTCATAATAGCTAGGAAACTTGCAATGATTCCTGCAAGTCTTTATCGTATGATATTGACAGGTTAATGAAAAATCGCATATTGAATGAAACCACTCAACAATATAAATGTCGCAGTCATCTAATTAAATCAGCTATTTCATTGAGTGACTAGCGTTTTTATCGAATGACGACATTTAATTGAAAGACTAGGCCGAACACTGATTGTACAATCGTCACTCAACGTCCAATTAGTTAGCGGATTGTAACATAGCCCTTATATGAGAGCGGACATAAAATCAGTCAGGTGACTGAATTTTACTAAAAGCGAATCTATCAACCCCAACTCCACGTAGTACTTGTCTGTCAACCCCTAGAGTGTATATTTAAGCGCGTAGGCGCGGAGGGAGAGCAGCCCCCGCCCGCCGTAACGAAATGCAGAAACCAGGACTCGCCGTGGCGGCGGAGGCTGGTCGCCGAAGGCGACCAGAAAGCCGGAGCTGCCTAAGGCGAGTGTTGGTTGATGTCATTCGTTACGCATGGGCGAAGGGGCTGCATTTCCCGCAGCGCCGGAGACATGACAGACCGACATTGTCCCAAAAACAAATCTCCACGTAGAACTTGTCTGTTTTATCTAACCTCTAAACTACAACTGTAAATATTTTCTTAACTAGTGGTTGCTGAGTAGAGGGGAGGGTAGGGGGGATTTCCTTTGTCCCCTTACCGCCGTCTCCACCTTTCTCCCCTGTTTTACTCCTGGAAATATCCCGGAAACACAGACATAACCTCAAAACTTCAACCATAAATATCTTCCAAACTAGTAGTCTCCTAAAAGTGGGAGTGGTAGGAGGGGGGGGGGTTCTCCCCCTCCCCCTCCCTCCACCCCCCAATTAAGAGGGATTTATACTAAATTTTTTCCAGCTCCTCCTTTTTTGGAAGTCGGTTAAAAAATCGGACTAAATGACGTTCAGTCAATGACTACATGACTAAATGACGTTCAATCAATGTTCAGTCAAGACATTGGACGTTACAATAAACAACTTGACGAGTTGTCCTTTAGTCTTTCAATTAAATGTCGTCATTCGATAAAAACGCTAGTCACTCAATGAAATAGCTGATTTAATTAGATGACTGCGACATAAATACCACTTAAGAGGATCACAGAGAGGTTTTAAGTGGGTAGAAATCTTCTCACACCCCTCGCTACTGTCCTCAAGAGAGCTGAGGATGATAATAGAAAAAATAGAAAATAGCCCTCGGAAAATAAAGAAAAAAAAGATAGTTTCAATTGTCACGTCTTTTCTCTGCCTTGTCGCTTAGTTCGTACACAGAGTTCGCTTATTGAGTATTCGTAATCTCACCGCCTCCGGACATGGCAACTTGTTTTATAAAGTAACGTCGAATACAAATGTAGTATCATTGATAATTTCTAATGATAGGCTCGCGGCCTCCATACGTCAACTTTTTGCTTGTCACAGGTGTTCGATGGTCGCCTACAAGCTTTCGATGCTTTTAAACTGGTTTAATATCTGATTTCGGAAACGTTAAGCGTTTACGCATGTACAGTTGAATGATGGATTTGGATAGAGCATAAATTATAACCCTATTTGTCATGTTCGTTGAGCTTAAGAGGAAACGCTACGAATTTTTTTCCATACAGAAATAGGGGTCCACGGGATTCCTGTTTTCTCCCTGGGTAATGCTGCTAGAGTAACAATTATTTTCGTGAATATTTATGTATATTGTTTGTACGTCCCTATTTATTCCTTTTTTTAATAAACTAATTATTTAAAGAGATATAGACGTTCAAAAACCTAAAAAAATGGCCATGCTCCGCTTTAAACATCCAGGAAACAAACAGATTTGACTACATTACATGTATAATAAAATAAAAAAATAGGAACCTAGCTCAATTCTTTTTTTAGCTTATAAAGAAAAAAATATTGAAATCGGTTAAGATTTGGAGGAGGAAATAGGAAGCCCCTAAACTTTTAATAAATAATGTCAGTTCAAGTTGCAGTTGTCTTTATCGCACTAGTGCTGGCTAGCTAAGGCACTGCAATAGATTTTATAAATACCTAATTTGTATTTCTCTCAACCGTGCTGTTTCCTCTTAAACATGAGTTAGTTTTTGTCGATTTTCCATGCGATCTGCAAAGGCAAAAAGCTATACCTGCAGTAAATTGCGATAAGTTTTTAATTAATAAGCATAACTCATAGGCAGATCTAATTACTAACCTATTTATTATCACACATAAATAAAACAGTACAGTTACAAATAAATCTATTGCTATTCACATTTAAGACACGATTATGAATATATATTTCGTGTAAGTATATTGTTGGTATCGTCAAGATCTATTTTACAGTGCCTACTGCCTAAGTATGTAGGCAGTAAGGATGGATAACCAAAACGACTGGCGAGAGATCCGAGGATTGACGTACATGACATCGTTTATCTTAATTCTCAGACAAGCAGGAGATCAGCCTACATTGTCCTAACCAGACTTGAAGACAACCGTTTTTGTGGTTGACCTCCGATGTCGAGAGCCAAGTTCTAAACACTGGACGGACTTGACTACAGGGTTATATTAATAAAACCCGGTAGAATATATGAACACAAAGTATATAATATAAATATGAATAAATAAAGTTTATAGCATCATAATAATTTTATGTTCATGAATAATATTCAATGGTCGATTAACACACAAATAGTTATAGAATTCAAATATCGGTACCGAGCGCGTGCGCCGCATAACGAAACTTCATTGATTCCTTGTCTGTGCACTTGATCGGGGGTTTGCAAACAATGAGTCTCTAATTAATGGAAGTACGGCTTAACAAAACAAAGGTTAAACAATTGGCAACATTTTAAACATGTTAGTTTCGCATAAATGTGAAAAGTTAAAGAAGAAGATGTTTTGTGGTAATCCTGGGCCCTGATGCAAGATTCCATCGCCATTTGTCGCTTACGAAGTTCGATAACAAAATGTATAGAATTTGACATAAGCTTCGTTAAATGACATACAATTTCGCTCGTCATTTAGCGAAGCTTATGTCAAATTCTATACATTTAGTTTTCGAACTTCGTAAGCGACAAATGGCGATGGAATCTTGCATCAGGGCCCAGGACCTAACATGAACGTTCACTTACCGTTATTGGAAAACATACACTAAGATGACGTGTAGTAAATAACAGATTAACCGTTTTGAAAAAGAAAGAGCAATGTTTGAACAAAATGAGTTATGTAAGTTATCTGCATATAGTTAATTCTGAGCTGTTTATAGAATATGCTGTCCACGGCTCCACCGGCGTAATTACGGGAACACTGTACTTTTTTTGGGTCAAAAGTAGCTTAAACTACTATCATACTAAAGTCAATCAAAATCCGTTTATTATGTAGTCATTGCGTAAACTTCACATCAATCCTTACAAATTGTCACAATGAATATTTTAATAATTGTAGAATAAAAAAAATAGAAACTATATTCAAATATATTTTTCCCCAATTTTCCATTCGATTTTTACGTCTGAGGTACTTATTATTATCCAATTTTAAAGTTGTAGCAATATTTCTGTTAAAAATAGTGGTTATTATTCCGTTTTATATTTATGACCGCACTATAATTTACATAGTAACAATTATGGTGAACTGTTGACCCACATGGTGTGGATGTAAATGAGACGTTGGGCGCGGGACAGGTCTCGCCGTTACAGACATACTTACACGTGCCGTTACACGCGGGGATGTTTGTTACGCTTTCACGCCTCAACTAGCTGATCGCCCGTCAAAATGTCTAAGGCAATATCGTCTAAGAGCCCGTGAACGCCAGACTTTCGTTATAGTATAAAAGCTGAAAACTTATGAGCTCATGCTCCCAACACAGGTAAGAATGAGGGCCAATTATGAAGTTTGGTATGGGGTGGCTTTGGGAGATAAACGGTACTAAAGGTGTGAAAAAAAACTACTTTCGTCATAGTATAAAGTGTGATTTTTTGGTATTACCATCAGAATTTTATTAAAAATCAAGACACTAACTGCCAGACACTACTACTTAAGTACGATAAAGTATAAAAGCTGATTTTTACCCGATTTCGGCGAAGCCAAAAGGAAGGACGGATTTGGCAGTCTATGATTCTATGTATGTGTGCGTCTAATAGCTAACCACATTATATTAGGAGGAAACACGAGACCGTTTTTCATACAAAAATAGGAGTGTACGCGACCTCTGTTTCCTCCACACATATGTATGTTAATAGGGCTGCCATCTCTGAAACCTGCCTCCTAGGACCGGAAGAACCGTGAATTTCCCCGGATTTTAGAGCTTTCACTTTTTTTCCCCGGACATTTCAATACTTTTTTACTCAACTTACATCTTGATTAAAATCTGAGCAAGTTGTAGTCCGGGTTTCAACCGGACTACAACTTAAACCCCGCCCGGACAGCTTTCAAACTAGGACAAATCCGGGGAAACCCGGACGGATGGCAGCCCTTGTCTGTATAATGTATACATTTCCTTTTTTTATAAATTAATTATTTATCAAAAGAGATATGAACGTTTAAAAACCTAAAAAATATAGTCAGATTGTCGGCTGTGCTTAAACATCCAGAAAACAAATTGGATTATATTTTATGATTAAATCGAAACATAGGAACATAACTCAAGTCTTTTTTATTTTATAATGAAAAAGAATCTAAATCGGTTAAGTGTTGGAGGAGAAAACAGGGGTCTCCCAATCGTTGATTTCTCGTGCTTTCAATAGGTAATTTCAGTTCAAGCTGCAGTTGTCTCTATCGGTTTGATCGGGCAGTTGCGGGACAGCAATAGAATTTACAAATACCTATTTTGCATTTCTCTAGACCGTAGTGTTTCCTCTCAACGTCTTAACGTTAAAAGGAAACACCACGGGCTACCACCACACATTATCTTAACAATAGCTAGTGAGTTATTACGTACAAATCCCCAAATTGCCAATAAGCCAGCGGTTTACGTACACTGATTTTGTTGTTGTTTTGTTACCGATGTTTGTTACGCTTTTACCTCAACAAGCTGATCGGTGCGTCAAAATATCTAAGGCAATAGTTAATTATATTCGCGTTATGAATCCAATCATCACGTCCAAGTGTCTAATTTATATATTATTATTTTTAGGGTGTGTTTCACCAAGCGTGTTAATGTTGATCCACCAATGTTAAAGTTAATCCTACGTTAAATATCATGCTATCCCTCTCGTAATTCCTATAAATGAATGAGAAGGCATGATAATTTAACACGCCGTTAACACTAACATGCTTTGGTGAAATCGGGACTTAGGCTGTGTTCACCAAGTTAACGCCATGTTAAAATACCATGCCATCTCATTCATTGACAGGAAATTCGAGAGGGATAACATGATATTTAACATGGCGTTAACTTTAACATTGCTTGGTGAAACACGCCCTTAATATAATATTATTTTTACGTACAATTATTGAACGAAGCCATTATGTAATTTTTTCTTGACTTACCGATATTAATCGATCATCAATATACAATAAGGAAGAAGACTGTAATAAATCAGAAAATCGATTCAGCTATTTCAATTTTAAAATGATACAGTTTCGAAAGAGTCTCTATCTCTGACATTATTTTTAAACTTTAGAGTACATAGTCAGGGTATAGCAAGAATAAAGTTTGTGGATTTGGTGATTCCAAAATATTTATATTTTTTTTTGATAAATCTCAAGATAATGATCTAAATTATCCGAAAAAGTTTTTGTCCTACAAAATCTATGGTTTCATCAATGAGTTCCCTCTTGCCAACTTGTATCGATAACGAGGTCATCTTAAATTATATGTAACCGGCTGATTTTCTTTTTATTACTTAGTTAATATTAATGTAATTTAACAGACATAATTGTCCTACAAATTGCGTGGTACATTATCCCGGTCCTACGCTCGAAAGTTGAGATTTCCTTTTATCCTTGCTAACTCCGTTAGCTACCACAAACAAGAGTTCCCTCCAAGAAATTCTTGGACGACTCATCAAAATGAAGGTACTCACAAAAAATTTGCTAGATACTTATCAAGTGAAAATCATGTATGGAGGAACCCTGACTAACATTAATTGTTAAGTAACTAAACTATATTATGAGACTCTGTCATAAGTCGTTGCTCGTAATTATTAAAAAGTTAATGTTTCCAATAACCTTATTACCGTAACAACAAAATTATGGTCAAATAAAATACAGCAACTGTTATTTTTAAATCCAACAAGAATGCATAAATATTTTGCGGTAACGTTTCACCGAATTTCACCGAAAACTGAACTCATTCCATGTTTTGATTATTTCTTGCGTTCCGTTTCGTTGAATATACTTTCGATCTCAATTTCTTTTGATAACTAATCGAATTATCGGATCGAATCATCGATAATTGTAACGGAAGAATCTAATCCAATCATATTAATCTTCAATAAACACAGCATCACGTCATTGTATTGGGGACAAGATACGTTTATATTTCTAGAAAAGTCTAGATTTTTAGTAAAAATATCTTTTGGTATTTTTTGTGTGTAGTTGGTATGTCCCACTTACGTGTGGGACACATTGACGGATGTGTGCGTTATTCAGTGGTTATGTATTAGATGGTAATGTTGGTAATTGCATGTAAATTAAAAAGTCACGGTCGCCGGGCTAACGGCACACGGAATAGAGGACACTTGATACATTTCTAAGTTACGTCTTTACTTCGTTCGGGATTAGGGATGTGCTAAAAATAAATTATTTATTAATTACTATGAGTGCATAGATAGTCGTGGGAACTTCGTGTTAAAAATAATGACTACTTAGTTATATAAATAAAAAAAACCATTTATTTTATCATCACACAACACATAATATTTAAGACAGGAACAAGACGAGGAATACAAATCTAAAGCTAATTATACATATAATCTAAAGCTAATTATACATTATACGTAGGCATTCGTTTCTAACTAGTCGCAAATTGGTAGGGGTCAGTGTTTTGGGAGTTTCTACAACTCTATTTCTTTCGGATTCACTAATCCCTTCCCTCATAAAGTCCCTTATCCAAATGACTACCTGGGCGAGATTCTCAGGCCTCGAACTTAGTTCCGAATATTAGTATATCCCGCTCGCACGCGCGGTGAATCTCATTTGCATGAGCGGGACAGACCGATAGTAGAAACTAAGTTCCTAGAGACCTGAGAATTAGGGCCCTGGTAGTAGTATAATAGGTATGGTAGGAGAACCGTAAAAGGCAGGGTTATTATTTATATTAGGTATTTCTTTTCTTACGTGATTAATTACTGTAGTAATCGATAAAAAGTTTATTGGTATTCGTAAAAGAAACTTTATTAGATAGGTTTACTATCGTAATTAACCTGTAGCTCGGTTTTCACTCACACATCTTTACATATGATGAATAACTGGGATTTAGGTCGATGTTAAATTCAAAATGAAATTATTGTTCAAACATTTATATTAGACTGTAATAAAAAATATACACAGCTGAACATACTCGCATAACCTCCTTCTTTTTTTGGAGACAGTTAACAAAGAAATTGTCGCAGTTTCAAGGAATTATCGCTACAGAGCTAAACAGAATAACTTGTGATGTTTTCTGAAATGGCATGTGTGAAACGATGATACGCCATGAGTATTTACCGTCGTGCATTGAGTTCACTTGCTCTAGACTTTGTCCTACTTTTAGTCGCAGACAAAAAAAACACAGTTCTGCTAACCACAGTGATGACTGATTCCTGATTATATTTTATATTATTACTAGCTGACCCCTGCCCACTTCGTTGAGCATACAAACCGTTTAAACCTTCCCTGGACTTCCACGAATATTTCAAGACTAAAAATAGCTGAATCGGTTCAGCCGTTCTCGAGTTTTAGCAAGACTAACGAACAGCAATTAATTTTTATATATAAGAAGATATTATAGCCATGGACGCTTCACGTCTAAGTATCCGAAGAACTTGTGTTACAGGTACATATTATCAGACACCCTAAACATATTTAATAATTCTATACTATACACGTATTTAAGATTTTTATTATATTATACACTTCCATGACACAGGAACATTGAAAACTTTTTGTTCCCTCGGTGGGATTCGAACCTTTATTGCGTAACCAATTATAGTGGCACGCGCACTATATAATATGGTTTTTGTCTCACAAAGCTTTTCATCACTTTACCTTTTACTGAAAAAGGTTAACATTATTCTCATTATAAAATTATTTTCTGCGAATTAAAGCAATCTTTTCTAAGATTTTAAGTTCTCACGTTAGTGTAACGCAACTGGACCTTCGTAATTTACGTTGGTGAGCCATGCTTCGGAACAGATTTTCCGTAATTAATGTAATATTTACTGAATATGTAGGCAGTTTTAATAATATGACAATAATAAAATATCTATCGATGCATCGAACAGCCAAAAGTGGCCGATTTAGCAATTTTCTTATGAGAAACAATTTTTTTTTTTTTTTTTTTTTTTTTTTTTTAATATTCAATTTTCTTATACACTATAGGATTTAGAGCTGTAATTAAATGCCAATAAATTAGTTTAACTATTTACCTAGTGTTTTAACCGATTTATTTTTTGAATAAGATCTTTGTGTCGTAAAATTAATACTAAAAAGAGTGGCGCCAGTAGCGGGCCTGCAGCGCACACTTTTATAAGATTGAGTTGTGACTTGTGGTGGTTTGCATATAACGGAATCTTTGTGCATAATTTTCACAAATTTCCAGCAAACTTTTTTGTAAACGTATACGACTAATGACAATGCAAATAAGCGTAATTTCTTTTTATTTTTTTTAAACTATTATTTATTTTATTTGCAGTTCTCAACGTGGCGGCGGGCAAAGCGCCCATGCAGGTGTCTACGGACGAGGGCGGGGTGCCTCAGAAGGCGTTAGATGGCAGCACCTCCTCCGGCTTCAATGCGGAGACCTGCACTCTGACCAAGCCGGAGAGAGTCCCGTGGTGGTACGTCAACCTGCTAGAGCCGTATATGGTGCAGCTTGTGCGTCTGGACTTCGGGAAGCCATGCTGCGGTGAGTCAGTATTTCGACATTCAATATCCAAGCTATGATTGACCCGTTTCTGGGGCCTTACTCTCCAGATTGTATTTTGATTTAGATACGATCATGCCGCGTACTTCCTAATAAATTGACATTTGTTTATTTTGATTCTCAGTCGATAGATATGGTCGGGAGTACAAAAAGTTACGATCTAACAATTTTCTTTATCCTGATTAGTTTCAAAGTAATTCACCAAATAAAATACGAAAAACCACTGATATAACATAACATGATTAATTATGAATAAAATTAATTATTACATCCATAAAAAATCCAGCATCTTAAATAATGGGCTCCTACTGTGCTTAAAACGTGATTTTATATTTACTATTCCTATAATTAAAAATTCATTTTTTGGTTTTTATTATTAATTATGATATAAAGGTAAGGTAATAAAAGGTCCTCCACAGTGGTTTATTTAAAAGTTAGTTCGCAGCCCGGAATTTTCAAACCATAGAGTTAGAAACTTGCAATTTTCGATGTTAATACGTCATGATTAAGAGAAATCACTACGGGTTAGACTAGGTATTTGTAAAGCCTATTGCTGTCCCGCAATTTCCCGATCAAAACGATAGAGACAGACAACTTCAGGTAAAACTAAAATTACCTATTAACAGTAGGTACGAGAAATCGACGATTAGGAGACCCCTTTTTCCTCCACCAAAACTTAACCGATTAAGGTACTTTTTTTATTTATAAATAAAAAAGACTTGAGCTATGTTCCTATGTTTTATCATAAAATGTACTACAACGTGTTTCCTGGGTGTTTAAACACAGTGACACAGCTGAAAATCTGGCCATAATTTTTAGGTTTTTGAACGTCCATATAACAAGTATAATAGTATACATAAATTTTCAGCAAAAAAAATGTCACTCCAGTTACATTATCCAGGGCGGAAACAGTGGTCCCGTCCCGATTCTGTATGGAATAACGGCCCTCTTAATACTCTTTAGGAACCTTATCTTCTTGGAAATAAAACAGTAACTTTCAAAGTATATTTAAAAAGTAATAACCTAACTAAAATCATTTTAATTAAGTAATTATCATATTTGTGTCACATTAATGAACAGTTAACTGCCATGTTAACGGATAATTACCTAGTGCTGTGACGTGTGAATGTCCCATCTAAAATTAGTAACACTTTAAAATCAGTAATCTTGGCACTTAAGGGGTATATGTATATAGGGCAAAAGTGAATAAACTTGATAAGACAGACCTTTGATGCTACCTGACCTATATACCCAGTGGAGCGTGGCGCCGCGCCGCTCTCCAGGTGTTAACGTAACAATTATTACTCACCGTTCATCCGACATTGTACTCCGTTCCGATTCAATGTGATCGAAACGTAAACAAAGCTGACAGCTATAATGTTCCTAATTTAAATGTCACTTCGAGAAAACAATACAAGAAGAAGATAAAATGATTTGGCCAATTTTTTTTTTATATTTACGTAGATTACTTTGAATCGTAATGAAGAATAATATGTAAACAAACTCATAACCGTGTTTCTATAATATGCAATTTTACATACGTCACGTAACCCAATTTTTGACTTTCTAATTGCGTAAAAGACAGTAGTACAAGTAAGAAAGTTTTATTGATTCACAAATTTGGTTTCTAATCGCAAAAATTTAAGTGAAAAAATCAGTGATCAGTTAATTTTTTACTAATTACCACCTGATCAAAAGTATAATTAATCATTCGGATAACTGTAATTTGATACAGATCGGATTTCATTTGACGTTTTCATTTGTATTGAGTAAATTTAGATACATTTTCTATTTCAATTGAATTCAATTGATTGATATACGAACATTAATGGGCATAATTATATATTTTTAAAGAAATTTTCCATATTTTTGGCAAAAGATGGCCCCACGCGAGTTTCTTGTTCACTGGTTCGAGCACTGGTTCTTCTGGCTGGGATAGTTCCGGAACCGGTGGTAGGCATCATATAAAAACGACGTTCAGAAAAAAATATTTGAACAATTTATTCTGAATAAAAATATTTGACTTTCAATTGAAACATTGAAACGTAATATGTATCTTTAAATAATTCATTTCTTCGGGCATTAGCCGTTACACAATTTTTTTAATAGGTACTTAGTTAAAAGTATTCCCAAAAAGTAAAGCTGAAGACTTTAGATTATAATTTTATTCATGTAACAGAATTCCATTCAACTCCAGAAACTGTGTTTAGATACCTACCATCATCCCAACTTACCAACATCAACAGACAAAATACTCGTTAAAGCAAATCAAACGAACCGAAACTCGGAGTTGTGTCATTACTTATTTAATCGCAAAATCACCAACTTCACCAACACATGTTAAAGTTAGTCCTTAATTCAATTTCATGTTATCTCTCTCATAGTTCCTGTATATGAATGAGAAGGCATGATATTTTAACAAGCGTTAGTGAAATCGGGACTAGAAGTTTTACGCTCAAACGGACACTTGGAAGTTCGTCGTCAGTTTGAACTTCGTATATTTGGTCACATACAAAGAGACACGTGAAAGTAAACAAAACCTTGTAATTAATAAAAAAATGTATTTTCTAAGCATGTTACAAAGATCCAACGATAGTTGTGAGTAAATAAATTTTAAATATATAACTGTTACGATGTACACAGTTATCAAATGAAAATGCGCTGAGCCGGCACTGCTTTCTACAATTTAAATCTAAACTTAAACCTTATACTAATTCCTACAATCATAGCATTGAATTATACAAAGTTTGCGGCCAGGCTTCAGTGACTGCTAATGATTACCTTGAAGTGAAAGTTCGAAGGCTTTAGACAAGTACCCAACGAAAGTGTCTTATGAACTCTTATGTGAACGTCACAAAGGCTTCATTGTTTGGCAAACTGACAACGTGCTAAGATTGTTTTATATTACGCACATCAATAACACTTCTTTATTACATACGAAATTACGTGCCTAATGTTACGTAATTTATTTTGAATTAAAGACCGATCATTACTTCGCAAATTAATTCAATGTAATTTGTTTAAATGATCGCAATAAACTACTACTACCTATACAGCGTCAGCGATGGAACTTATATGATAATAGATTCAATAAAACCATTTTCTACTTAAATTTCATTTAACTAATAGGTACCTACTAGATTCCACTAAGGCAAATACTTAAGAAGAGATATATCTATATTATAATGTAAATCTAAATGCCTTTAATATTTTAAACTATATTCCTTACAGGTGCAAACAAGCCAGCAGTAGTGGTGGTCAGAGTGGGCAACAACCGACCAGATCTCGGCACAAATCCGATCTGCAACCGCTTCACCGGCTTTATAGAAGAGGGACAACCTTTGTTCCTACCCTGCAACCCGCCTATGCCTGGTGCCTTTGTGAGCGTGCATCTGGAAGCATCTTCACCAAGCCAACTGTCCATCTGTGAAGCGTTCGTGTATACTGATCAGGCTCTGCCGATTGAGAGATGTCCACAATTCAGAGACCAACCCCCGGGTAGTACAGCCACGTACAACGGAAAATGCTATATCTTTTATGACAGACAGCCGGCTAACTTTAGAGACTCCCTGGCGATATGCCGCTCAAGAGGTGGAACCCTGGTTGACGAGAGCAACCCGGCACTACAAGGCTTCATTAGCTGGGAACTATGGAGACGGCATAGGTGAGTCGATATTTTTCGATATGCTAGCGTTTTACGTCATGTCTGTAGTTCGGTGTATCATAATTGTTATTACGTATACAATATTGTACGATAAAATTTATAATTTTAAATCATCTTGGTAATGTCTGGCTTACTTAATATTAATAAGTTGTGGAATATATTGTATAGCTTTTCAATTGTGCTAGTACAGTAAATGTAAACCAAACACGAACATAAGTTTTACAAAAAACGCATCAAATTCGTTTTTCCTTTTCGCTTTTTGTCTCAATTACCAAATCAACGTCTCTAGCTCTTTAGTTCTGCACGGACCGTTGTTTAAACCATGCTAGAAGAACTTTCATTTTAAAGATACAAAAAATGAGTTTTTTTCAGTTTGTCATTGTGTACTTTTTCTAATGTAAAGTAGCAATAGCTACTTATATTTTTTTGTAGCAAATAGAAGATACGAACAATCATAATTCGTTCTAATACTGTAGTTATTAGTATGAGAATTTTATTTGTATCCCAACTTCTTGTTGACAAAAAATCAACTGAACTTTGTCGGAATGTGGTCAAAGAGCGGTGAAATCAACACATAACACTTGTCACTGCTCTGTGGTCTCAGTCTCTCAGGTTTGCGCATTATTGTGATTTGAGAGTGTGAAAATAACGTGTTACATGTATAAATTACGATTTACGATGCTGATGCGAATTTAATGTCCGTCCAACGTGGAAGCTCAACAGTTGAGTAATGTTGCTCTGCGATGTATTATGTGTATGTTTCATAGTTTCTCACATTCCCCGATTCTCGAGATAAATCTGTACAGTCATTAATTGAAGTACATTTTCAAGAAAGCAACAACCCTACTCGTATCAGGGTTGTCAATAGTAAAGTGTTTGAATACAAGCCGTGTAACTTTATTTACAGTTATGTAGGTATTCATTGTAACTGTCATGTCGCCGATAAGTATATTGTATTATGAACACAAATCATCGAACAAGTAGCATAAAGATCAATTACATCACGGTACAGTTATTTCGAAAAAAGCAACACACATATTCCTATTGCTTGAATGGCCTATTATAGATCCGCTACGAGTAATAGACCGGTAAGATTGAAGCCAATTTCAAGTGTCGTCTGCTTCGATACTCGATACATTCGGCCCGTTACCGAGATTAAGACTGCAACGGGACCTCGAGTAATCGTTTTAGATCAAATAATTTTATTACTAAGCATAATTTATTTGCCGCATTAAAAAGAGTTTAACGTTTTTTGAATATCTTCAAACATATTTCACGATCTCTCCAAATGCTCGGCGAAGTTTTGGTTGTGTACAGTTATGTAGAAAATAATTAACAAGGCCTGAAGTTTACTGCTTATAATAATATTAAAATTAATCATATTACCAATTTAGATTAAGATCTTCTTTGAGTAAACTTTGCATATTGGAGAAATAATAATACTTCTTCTATACTGATGTTATAAAGATTCGGAGTTTTTGAGGTTGTACTGGGTTCCGATTATCCATTTCTTCTACGGCTATCTACTGGACCGATTTCGAAAATGTTTTTACAAATAGAAACCCTTAACCCGAGTGTCGTAGTAGATATATTGAGTAGGTATCACGTAGAACTCAAAACGTTGCAGGCGAAGCCGCGGGAAAAGTATGTTTGTCTCAGGTATGTATGAGGTAGGTCGAATCAAAAAACACAATTGCATCACTTGGCGGGCACTTTGTTACACTGTATGTGTCAACACTTACCACCTAAGTTATTTGGAATTGCTTTGTGAAATCTCCATGTGACCAGTGACCACACAGTATTGCTGCGCAGATAGTTTTAAGATTACTGATGGATCCTTTTACATCAATTTACGTTAGATTATTATTAGCTTGCAGATTCTGCGAACAAGGCTTGCTTAGTAATGCTAATTACTTATTTGATGAAATGTCTTCCTTTCGTTTACTTCATTTACTTTTTAGTTTTTAATAACTTGAATACCTTTATATCAATAACAAAAGTTTGAACTGTACACAATGTGACAATGGATCGCTGACACGTTGTATGGGTTTC
Source organism: Celastrina argiolus (assembly GCA_905187575.2). Taxonomy (NCBI): domain Eukaryota; kingdom Metazoa; phylum Arthropoda; class Insecta; order Lepidoptera; family Lycaenidae; genus Celastrina; species Celastrina argiolus. The sequence goes on along the minus strand of LR994583.1, from coordinate 11,601,414 downwards.
AAACTTTTATTATAGATGAATGGGTTATTAAAAGGAGCCGTTAATCCATATCCTTCCACTATCTAAATCAATTCATTATTTTACTGATATCCAATTATCCAGCTGCTGGTTAAAAAATGATGTGTACACAGACAAAGTTGATGTTAATTCAATTGATAATTACATGAGCGACCGTTCGACAGGAGTGACAGCAGTAGTCAATACTGGATGGGCGCGGTTCGCGACCCTCAGGACTCCAACAACTGGAAGTGGGTGAACGGCAACGACCTCTCTGTGTCCTTCTGGAACGCTCCAGGTGGAACCCACAACTGCGCGAGGTTCGATGGCAGCAAAGGTTGGCTCTGGGCTGACACTGAATGTCAATCCAGACTGAACTACATATGCCAGCACCGTAAGTCCATTTTGATTAGCGAATCAATGCGATGTACTTTATTTTGCAAAGCGATTTTATGTGCGAATGGACTATGCTGCGAATCTTTAAAATTTAATAGCAATGTTTCGTCAAAGAGGATCAATGATTGGTTAATTTTCAGAGCCGAAAGCGTGTGGCCGGCCGGAGCAACCTCCTAATTCCACGATGACTACAGACTCCTTCGAAGTCGGTGCCATAGTGGAATACTCTTGTGATGAAGGACACCTGCTGGTAGGGCCTACTGTCAGGACGTGTCTCGACACGGGATTCTATGATGAGTTCCCGCCTGTGTGCAAACGTAAGATATTACAATTTGTTTGTTTGAAATAGCTATAATAAAAGTTACGAAATGTTTCTATTATCTAATTATAACTTAAAGATATAATCATTTATTAAATCCGTAAGGGATCAAAGACCACTACTTAGGTAGGTACTTTTTGTGGCATAGAACACGCAAGTTAACAAACAATAAGACGCAATATGCAAGATAAGAATATCAACGACTATTCATTCATTTATTAGGTAGTATTTCGTTTGCAGAGTCCGTACCCGAAGGGTTAAAAAAATATAGACGAGTTGAACAACCTCCTCTTTTTTTGAAGTCGGTTAAAAATGGACCCTATCGTCGACTTTACTTCCTGTCTGTTTGTCACCAGTCTGCAGAATCTCAACAACCGCGATAACTAGACATGAAAATTGCACAGATTATTTTAACTTTCCTTCACAGGTATCGAATGTGGCTATCCGGCCGAGATATCCCACGGCGGGTATGAGCTACTCAACGGCTCGGTGTCCTACCTGTCTCACGTGCAGTACGCGTGCGAGGCCGGCTACGAGATGGTAGGACGGTCGCGGCTCGTGTGCGACATCGACGAGCGGTGGAATGGACCGCCACCAAGATGTGATGGTGAGTATTATCATATTGCAGTGGTTCCTAACCTGGGGGTAAAACAGAGATTCTAGGGGGCTAACACGGGATGGCACGAAATAGTATTAAAATAGGAATAAACAAAATAATAGTACGGTAAACGGTAGAACGGCGCTCTCATATTATCATATTTTTTTAATTATTTTAAATTAGTTAGGGGTAAACTCAATTCCCATACTTGTTCACAGGGGTAGTGACATTGAAAAGGTTAGGAACCACTGTCATAGAGCAATACTGCCGCCCTAATCATAAACAACGCATTTGACATTTTTTGGTAAAAATTAGTTAATTGTATATTCGGAATCACCGCAACGAGACCTCCTGGTAGATCTCGTTGCGGTGATTCCGAATACTCCATTTTTAAAAGCTGTTATACTTTTCGTTATTTTGTTCAATATGTGGATCCATTCCATACAAATAACTAGTCATAACCATCGTAAAATATCATAAATAAACTAAAATATGTACTTATAAAATCGCACATTTAAATGCTCTAAACAAAACAAAAATAGTTTGGAATATTCCTATTAGTTTCATAGTAACAACAAAACGTCGAAAAAAACTTTGATCGCGATTTACTGGAAAGTAACCTCCAAGTAAGTGCTTCGTTTATGATGAGGACGGTAGAATAATGGTATTATAGTACGTCCGAGATTAGTTTAACCTAAACGTAAACAAACCAGTCTATGACACAACCAAAGACTAGTCATTGATGCCAATTGGCCAATATTATTACAATGATTTTTGTTTGCTATGAATCCATAGACAATAGGCAGTGTCAAAATGGCGTATTTATTCTGTGAAAGATTTTCATTTGATGTTTAAACATTTGTTTGTTTAATTATTATAAAATGTATTGTATAATGAAGTGTAATCCTTTAATATACCTGTGAAAGTGTTGATAAGTGTGCACAATAAGGGAAAATTTCGATGTTTTCGGTTTGTTTACCTTTAGGTTAAATTTATCAGGGACGAACTATACCTACGTACCGAACGACAACCTAACATGACACTTGAAACTACGCCCCGTGGTCAGATCTTGGCTCCCTAATCGAAGGCGACTTCAAGTATCACGTCATTCTTTTATACTCGTATATGCCAAAAAAATTAATAAAAAATTGCTTATTCAACAGTGGTACAATGTGAAGAACCGCCGCAAATAGCGAACGGCCGTGTGGTGGTGGCGAATAATGCTTCGGTGTTCGGATCTACCGCCGAGTATAATTGCGCTAAAGGTTTCAAAATGCACGGCGCTAAGAAAATTACTTGCCTGGCCACGGGAGTATGGGATAAGCCTACGCCGCACTGTCATCGTAAGTATTAATATATTTATAATAATAATAATAGCTCCCCTCACCGATTTCGGCGTTGGTAGCCGATTTCATTGAAACCATACCTGCTACGCAGGATTTATGTTATAGTGCCCAAGTGTGTGCGCAATACACAAAGACACTCTCTCTTCCTTTTACTCTCATAACCCAGTGGGATGGTAAACCGATACGACTGGCGAAAGAACAGGCGCAGGACCGACTTTTTACATGCCCATCCGACGCATGGATCATCTTTATTACCAGACAATCAGGTGATCAGCCTGCATTGTCCTAACCAAACTTGAAAACAACATTTTTTGTTGTTCCAACGCGGGAATCGAACCCACGACCTCCGGGTCGAGAGCGAAGCTCAGACTACCACTACTAGACCACGGAGGCGTTAATATATTTATACACTGTATAAGCTTCACTATTTGTCCTTGTTTGTCAAGTGACTTTTCTTACGTATCAGACAAGGAGAAAATATTTTATAGCTTATTTATACATTATATACAGGATGTAAATATTTTTTTTAGCGAGGAAGTAAATAATGGATATTACTAATTAATGTAGATTGTAGATGTGACATTAAACAAATAAGTATGTTATTCATCAAAGGATCATTACCGCCTTACCATCGCAGCTGATACGGAAGTGACGAAATCACATCCAATCTACTAGAAAGTGTTACAAATCAAAAATAATTAGCTTCTAATATAATCCAAACTCCCAACTAAATAACTCCCATAAAGATTACAGATCAAAAAGAACATTGAAATTATTTTCAGCTGAAGATCGCTCAACAACCACAACGACGACGACAACCACAACGACAACAACACCTGCACCAACAACGATAAGCGCAGCGCCAACAACACCGCGGCTCATATTGCCCACTAGACCGCGAACACAACGACCACTGACACCAACGTTTGTGACCCCTGAAACGACTCGGAGATCGCGACCAAAGTTCACGACCACTGAGCGAGTGGTCACGAAGACTTACGAGAAACCACCGCTGAGGAAGGTGACAGTCGCCGACTCTCAAGACTCACCCACCAGCCACGTGCCCAGCATCATCGTCGCCAGCCCGCCTAGGGAAAACCAGGTACATGAATTAATTAGTTGTGGTCGCGACTTATTATTATTATTATTATTTTTTTATAGAGGCTTGTAACCTACAGGCTATATCAGCCTCATCGTAACATGCACTATGGGCTGGGTATTGGTCGCGACTTCACTGGTGTTCCTTTGATTGGCCTTCTTGTGTAGAAATATAGGCCCTACCAAGATAATTTGGATACTAAACACTGAAAGGATAGTTTTCAAATTTGACAAGTAATTCGCGTATATAGTCAAACACTACTTGCACTTTTTTCACTTTATTTGTTATTTTACATTAATTATTACTTATATAAAATATTTAATGTAAAATAAAAAATAAAGTGGAAAAAATGCAAGTAGTTTGCGTTTGACACTATATAACATGAATTTCCACCAAGAACATAATTCGCGTATGAACGTTATGATATTCGAAACTAATAGTTGGTACATACTAGCATTCATTGACAGAGTAGCTGCGTTATATTATTAGCCTAGTTTTAAGGAATTGAAATAGCAACCAATGTTTTTAATTGGTTACTTATTTAGAAACAGTTCCAAAATCTACTTACTACTTTACACTAAAATATTTTTCCCAGATATTTGGCAGCGGTAACAACATTCGAGCAGAGCAGACGCCTCGTGTGAACGTGCCCTTACCCGTAGACGGGGACAGGCGAGAGACCATCGGGGCTCGGCTGAACATAGGCGCGGTGGTCGCGTTAGGTGCATTCGGAGCCTTAGTCTTCCTCATAGCAATCATCACCACCATCGTCATATTAGTCAGAAGGTAAGTTATTAAAGGTACTTCGCACATATGAAACTTTAGAAATTTAAAAGGTACTTTTTCAGTTTTAATAATAATAATTAATAAATATTAGCTACCTATAACACCATCAGGTTCTGTCCTAAGTTCGTAAAGAACTTGTGTTGCGGGTACCAGACAACTAGTTAGTAGGTAATTTCAAAAAGTATTCATCTTTAGAATAGTAGCTAAATTGGCACCATTAATCTTTATATCGTAGTTAATTCCTAAGTATGTAGCTATATATCTAGATTTAAGGCACACCACACATTTTAAGAAGACAATAAGATTGTCCTCTGTAAAAAAGAAATATTACAGTATGCAATGTGTCAGCCCAAGGTCTTAAAACTTAAAAGTACCTTAAAATATAAATGCTACATTTCAATTAAATGTACCTACGTAGGTACTCGTATGTTGATTTAAAATACAATACCTCCTTTTGTTGTTTAATTTAAATATAGGTAATTTGAAATAAGAGAAATAGAGTAGGTACATACCTAATTGGGTAACAAGAAAGTAAAATTTATATAGGTAAACGTTTACACGCAATAATGGATAAAAATTTTAAAAAATAACAACAAACATAAAAATTAAAGTCAACGCAAGTTGACAGGCTCTCCAGCATTGCATCTAAAAGATACGCGCGTATATTGTTCCTGTTTGGTGCTTAGACTGATCCTTTGACAGTGTTCCCGTGATGAAGTAAACTGAACGTCATCTTTGTACATCATCAAAACAAAGCCTCTAGTGACTAACTATGGTAACTAATTGGATGCCATAGAACTTCAAGTTACTTCCTCTCGGTCAGCCTAGTTGGTGACCCTGGACAAGGTTCTACTTTACCAAAAGGACAACTTATTTTATATTTTGGACAAGCTACTTTACCCACGGTACAAGATCTAACTTTACTGACGGTGCGTATATTGTCAGCGGTAGTAAGCCGAAGGCGGCCCGCGAGCTACCGTCGCGATGGTACACTCTGCTGGCCCTGCCCTTCCCGGACCAGACGGTGGGCCGGCGGGAGTTCCACAGGCCACACCGAGCAGGACACTTCTCGAACCCCTTCTAGAGTGCGTTTATATTTTGAGGTACTGCACGCGACGCGGTGGCTGATAGGCTCCTGAGTCCTGATGTAAGGCTTCTCGGCAGATCGCTGAATCTTTTCAATTCTATTTCAATCTTTTAACATTGGGATTGGATTTGAGTTTGATAGTTCTATTAAACATTAAGAAAGAACTTGGTTATAGCGTCGTGTTCATGATAATATTTTGGGATAATGGGATTTCTTATTGCGCGGTATCCATCGCGGGTAACATTTAGTCTTGAATAATTGAGTGGATTTGAATCCGTAAAATATTTTTTAATGAAAAGCATATACGAGGAGGTAGCATCAACCATGTGCATCCGAAACCTCGTCTATAAATCTGTCTAAAAATAAAGCAAATGTTTTTGTTATGATTCAGTACTCATTAAGCGAACAAGATTAAGATTAAATACTTTATAGGAATACTGTTGAACTCAGCCACCGTGTCTCAATGCACACGCACGGGTACTTGCACTGACACAATTGGTATACAAGCTTCCAGCACAACGCACAACTGCCCACGTTATGGAGTCAATTACGGCAGTCTATTTCACACGTCAATAGATGCATATGTTACCGGCCAAACTCGATTTAAGGATAAACTAGTTTTGCCTAGGCTCAACTAGTTCTTCCTATACGTGATAGGATTAACCTTTATAGCCTAGTCCAAACTAATTTGTCCTAAGCCCGATAGGATAGACCAGTTTAGACTAGGCCAAACTAGTTTATCATGATATAGATACGCACACTCTAGGATAAACTGGTATGGCCTAGTCTAAACAGTTAAAACATTTGGCGGGGTCGTATGATTATTGCTTTTTGATAAAAATCAGTATTACTTGTTATAGTATGTTACCATTTAATTGAGACATTATTGCTTCTATTAAAAAAAAACCATTTATTATTTGTTAATATGGTATGATTGTTTTATTGTTTGATTTAGTAGATTATACTTTGATTCATAAAAATATATATAGTTTAATAAAAAATATTATTTTCCCAATTACGGAGTATTTTATTTAGTTTATCTATTTATTTTGACTTTCTTGATATGCTTTAATGTTTAGACTAGGCCATACCAGTTTATCCTAGAGTGTGCGTATCTATATCAGGATCAACTAGTTTGGCTTAGTCTAAACTGGTCTATTCTATCTGGCTTAGGTCAAATTAGTTTGGACTAGGCTATACTGGTTAATCCTATCGCTTATAGGATGAATTAGTTAAGCCTAGGCAAAACTAGTTTGTCCTTAAATCGGGTTTGGCCGGTAACATATACACTACCTTACTTATACTACCTAAGTAGGCACAGGATACAGGGCGCAACGTTCATAGCGCAATTTTATAATCTCGTAAAGTACACGGATAATTAGTAGGCAAGGAGTGTAGGTTTTTGTCTATTTATTATTGTCTTTACGTTATATCTGTCTTAATTTTTTTTACTTAACTGTATTTTCCGACGTAATTTAATATGGCCTCTTCAAAATTCTGTATAGGCTAGTCCGCTAAACATTGCATGATTGCACCAAACGTACTGTTACTTACAAAATTTTAACCTCGACCTAATACGTCAGCAGGAAACACAACGACGGTAAACGGTACCGACACCACGTGTCACCGGACTGCAACACCGTCGCATCTCTCGACTCGTCGTCGTCAGAGTCTCGCAGCGGCCTCAACAGGTACTACAGGCAGGCCTGGGAAGACTTACACGAGGCCGCGGGGAAACACGGCAATAGGAGAGAGCGAGAGGCCCCCAAGGACGGCTCGGAACTTGTGGTCTCAGACGTCTATCCCGCCCCACACGCCAGAGACAAGCGACGACACCACCATCATCATCATCACCGCGAACCCAGACACCCCGACTGGCCGCACCGCCCCCACCATAACCATAAACCTAGATATTAATAATTTATATTTAAATAGACATAAGTGTAGTTAGTTTCGAAATAATACCACTGTTTTTATATAAATCGCACTTACTCGAGTTGTTTTATGAACTAAAATGTTATTGTTAAGTGCAATTTGTACATTAATCGAGATTAGTTGAATATTTATAGCTTTAAATTCGTTTGCAGTGAAGTCGTGTATTTATATCCACCATAAGACTCTGCTTTGTAACTATGATTGCCTTGATCTTTTCTTTATTATTATTGTAATATGCCGTATAACTGTCCTTTCTACGTAAATGTTAGTAGGAAGTAAAGAATCATTGAGGCTTTGTACATAAAATAGTGTGTAAGATTAGATTGAAGTTAATCATTGTTAGGTGATGTACGAAAAGAAATCTCTACATTACAGTGTAGTGTACGGTGTACCTAAGTATATTTATGCCAGCTACAGACTAAAGCGATAAAACTGATCAGTTTGGTCACATTAGACATATATAAATGAAATATTGTTACATCTTTAGTTTTACAAGCTTCGCTTATGTCAAATTCCATACATTTTCTTTTCGAACTTCGTAAGCGATAAACAGCGATGGTATCTTGAAAAAGGGCCCTTTAAAGTATACTCTACATAGGAGGCACATACACACCATAAAATATTATCACTCATTTATACACCTTGTATAGATGAAGTACCTACTGTGCCTATGTAATATGACTGTGTAGTGGTAATGTGGTCGTCTGTAGCAGGTACTATCCGTAGTTTACAATTTTGAATATTTTGTAACCTGAAGTGATGACGAAATGATGATGATACGAAGAAATTAATTTCAATAACACAACTTAATATTTCCGAACAGGATGTGACTGCGTAAGTATATACCTTATTTATTACACGATACGTAGTAATATAATTTGTATTTGGACTACTCAATGTTGCCCATGACGCCAAAATGGAAATGTAAAATATAAATATTACTTATCTATTACTATTAATTTATAGATACTAACTTTTTTTAAACCTGTATTCTAGGCAAGTTTCTATTTTCTTGAACATCTCTTTATCTAGACCAATGTTCAAGGATCAACATTGGAATTTTGTTCTCTACAAATTCAAATTCAATTCAAATTCAAAAAAATTTATTTCCAAGTTAAACTTAACAAGCTATTTTCGGAAAGTCAACAAAAATACTACAATGTACCTAAATCATGCCTACCTTATACATTATCAATTAAAGTACTTAGTACCTAAGTACATATCGTTGTAACACTTTTCCAAGCTATATTTCAGCCTTTTTTATACCTATATTTCAATACATTCTTCATTTAAACCTTCTCTACCTAACTCATTGATATTAATATTTTATATCATTTATCTACCTAAATTTCTAAAAGACTATCATTGTAACTATTACCTACTTACTTATTGACATCTGAAATACTTTGCATTAATTAACATGTTTAGGGTGCACCTTATAAGTACTAATTCTATTTACGTATATAAGTTAAATAAAGCACACAGAGGCTAGAATTTATAATTTATTTTCTTTATAAAAAAGTTGCATGAATCTGATTATTCGTATTTTAAGACGATGATTAAACTATTATTATTTATATTCATGTTGCTATCTAAATAATTTATTTCTCCGATTTGGATATATATTGCTTTTATGAATTGCAAAGGAATGTACCATTGTACCAAATATTCACAATGTACTAAATTATTATACCATCTTTTTTAACAAATCTATAAAGATCTATTTTACAATTATTGTTTATTTAAGTAGATATGTTTACAGATTTTGGGCGATCGCAACTCTTCGCTCAACTTGTAGTAAACGTCCAAGGAAGGTACAAAGTAATTGTAACGTTATATTAATGATTGTTAGTTTATTTAAGTACAACTTCATGGCTATTACTCAATCATAAATTAAAAAGTGCCATCAAACAGGCATAAGGTATTATCCATAGCACTGTACATATTATAATCTTAACAGAAAGGAATCGTAAAATGAACAATGTGTAAATTAATATTATAATGTTCTGTTTTCACTTTTGTCCTAAGTTTACCACCATTTGAATGACGAAAGTTTTCAAGTACCTACTGTTTGTACCATCTCCTAATCGGTGTTTAATCCTTCATTTAAATTTTGGTAAACTTTGGCGTATGACATGATTATTAAAGATAATATTTTCTACAGTTCAAAAAAAGAAAATTAGAATAAAATTAACGATTCCTTAAGAAAGTGTTTAAATTCTCTGAATTGGTATTTTGTTAGGTACCTATGTAACGGTTTAATATATTAAAATTTGTGATACATATTATTTGTTTTGTAATAAAATCGTATACCTATAGAAATCTTATATTGCTTATTTTATCCTCAACACAATATTATGACAGAACTTTGCTCGAGAATAAAATACTTTTTACTGGTGTTTCGATTATAATTCTGTGTTAATAACACTCACCCGTAATTAATAAAATATTTACACAACGCATAAGCTCTTTCATGTTTCCGTCTAAGGCCTCAGCCTCGTTTACAATATCGCTGTCAAACGTATACACTTGAGAGCGATATAGTACACAATTGTACAATTCACGCCTGTCGAATTGTTGTAGCGAGACACATAATCAGTCTGCGGGTCTCGAAAACAGCGGCGCGGGAGCGGGTAACGAGTACCGCACCCACGCCGCCGACACTCCCGCCCCGCTGCCCGCAAAATTTGAGTCTGAGGCCTTAGTCCTAATTTCACCAACGCATGTAGTGTTAACGGCGTGTTAAAATACCATGCCTTCTCATTCATCGATAGGAATTACGAGAGGAACAACATGATATCGAAGGATTAACTTAACCATTGCTTGGTGAAACACGCCCTAAGTCTGATACGTACGAAAAGTCACCAAATACAACAATAACAACATTACAAAGCAATGTAAAAATATTATTTTAGTAAGGCCCTTTTCTAGGGTTAACTTAAGAGTTAAATATTCTCTTTGACCCACAGTTATTTAGCTCAAATTAGTTAAAAGTATAAGATTAATACACAACAAAATAATTAATTTCCTGAAATGAAACAACTTTATTTAATTTATTTTTAATATATGCATAAAAAAGGAGGTACATGGCTTACAGTAGAACCTTGCATTCAATTATAAACAAAAACTTTGTAAAGATTATAAAGAAAATAGTTTGAGCTTCAATATAACGCCTCACTCGAAACAATAATTGAATGATAGTAAACGTAACATAAACTACAGTCAAAGTAATAGTAATAGTTAATAATTTTGAAGTAGGTAAATTTTATATAAAACATGGAAAATAAACATTTTTACATATGATTTTCACTGTGTGATGATTAAACTTTAAGATAACCTTTATCAACAGGTTAAGATTAGTTAAGATCAATGTGATCTACTGTTATTTTGATCAAAGGTTTTAATATAATGGCAGCCAGATTATAAATTCGTCTGGTGATAATATTATCGCTGTTAAAAATATTACATTATAATATAATAGTTAAGCCAATTATTAATAATATAGTTGTATAAACAATAACTAGGAAAATATTCAAGTCTTTAAAAATAGGTTCTATTTTTATGTAATGCAAGAATTCTACTTTACATTAAAATATAACACACAAGTAATTATAAATTTTCTAAAAGCAAAAGTAATAACAGGTTGTTTAACATCTAGTACTAGTATCAATTAACGTTCTTACTATTCAAATTGCCGATTCAAGCATAGACAATTTTGGAGATACACTAATACTTATTTTTAAGTATCAATTCACTCTTATAAAAGATATGTGTAAAACATAAAAAAAACTCACAAAACGTTATAGCCAAATAATTGTTTCTCTCATGCACTTAATATATAATAATTTTATAAAGCATTTACACCCTAATAATAAGTTGATAGAAACGGCTGTGCTTTTATCAATATCCTTTATAAGCTTGTTACATATAAATTATTTTTACTTTGTGGCCATTTTCACTTAGGTAAATCCCAATTTCTTTCCCACACCAACATTAATCTCTTTCCGTATAAAAATATAGAAAATGTACATCTATTACCTTACATCTATTAAACCATCATATGAAGTGGAAGCATTTTGCGAGCGCTGTATTTTCTCCACTTTATGAATATCGAGAACAGTCTAAACTAATCCGATGAGTACGTTTTACAGTATGCGATCCAAAATTATGATACAGATAGGCTTATGTTTCAAAATATTGGGATATATACCTGTCTTTCTCACAATGTCGGTCCGATTTCAGATAGCGGAAAATTAATGATATGAATGATGAATAGAAAATAGGTGTCACATATATTTTTATTTAAAGTAAAGTTTAACTCAGTTCTCAGGACTCAGATCTTTTATATTTACTGTCACTTTTTACAGTGATAAATATGGAGCTGATAATCCCACGTTGACAAAAAATATTTTAGCCTGTTAGCGATATTCAACTATATAAATATAAAAATAACATCACGTAGATGTTCACTATATTTGAAATCCAATTAATAAAATATATTGTTCTTGTTATTTAATTTTCAACAATATCCATATCGACAAAAGTCATACGAGTCCGTGATTTCTATCAATCAATCATCTTTTCTTCCTAATAAAATTTTTCTTTACTATGCAGTCATTCACTACATTTCAGTGAACACTTAAGCATAATTCTTCTGACACATATAGTTTAAAGTATTCCTATAATTTACCGAGAAAACAAATTAAAGTTTGGTTATAAAGAGGGTAATCTACAATAGTTTTTTTTCTTTCAGTACATTCCGAAATAGCACTAAGGTATTTGTATTTAAAAAGTGCTCTATATATTGCATTGTCACACTGATCAATTATAAACCCATTCTAAAATACATTTAGAAGGTAAATAGATTCTAACACACATTAGTTGTGTAAAGATTTAGAAGTGTTGTAACAGAATGTTTACTAATTTCATTGAAGATAACGTGTTATATTATCATACGATTAACGATCATCAATAACATAATAATATATTTACATTTATCTTTACAATATAAATATTATATACTCATTTGGCATATCTAGCACACCGTTTTTACCACTAAGACAACTAGGTTTGCATTTTGTGACTTGTATTATCTATATAAATACTATCATGGTGTTTTGAGGTGCCAGACATTATAAGAACACACTATTGAGGTATAGGTAAATCGACTACGTACTGCTACTAGCCAGGTACAACAAGATTTGCTAGTGGACAAATGGATTAAAATGAACAGTGAAGCATAATATTAGTACAATACGGACTCTACATAGAGTTTCGCAAACCCTTCCTTCACTTTATAAATTGTAATATATTCAATTTGTTCATTTCGTATAATGATGCATTCAATTTATAGTCTAAATATTATTTTTATTGAAAGTAATAACGAGTAAGTATTTTAACGAATAACGAATAAATATTCATTCGATTAAATTAAACGAGTACGATTTATATTCCCGGAGCACATTTAATTAATACATCTACGATATAATAATTATTAGTGCAATTTCAACTATTTATGCAGACAACATTAAAGGTAGGTACATAATGATTATGTGTTCGCTAAATATTACTATAGTTACTTTTTATGATCATAACCATCTTTAATATTTTATGAATAGACAATAATTATTGGCAATAGATTCAAGCAAGCAAGCTTGGTAAGATTATAAACAGCACTCAATATGTAAGTTTATAATGGTTTTGCCAGAGAGCACAACCTACGTAGTTCATACCATAGACAAATATCTATTTTTACAATTTATCTATGGCAACAATTATACTAGTGGTAATTTAAATTACTATTATTTTAATATTATAGTATCTTTATTAAGAAGGCATCCATAATTACGCGGGAGAATAAGAAGTTTCTTGTAGCATAATGAAAAGTTATAAACATTAAACTAAAAAGTTTAGAAATAAAAACAACATGACATAGCTTGTATGATATTTTAGAAATTACTTAAAATAGTAAATAAAATTAAAAGTCTTGCCAATTTGCGATTAATAAATTATAAAAAAACTTTCTTATAAATTACCTTCAATTAATTAATTAACCATCCATTTGGTATAAATAACTTGTTTGCTTGCCAAAAATGATACATGATATTTAAACAGACTTAATTATTGTGCGTTTTGTCCATTAATTACTCGGGAAAAGGATTATATGCCTTATAATTATAGAATAGCTGTAGTGGCTATATGTACTAGTAAATAAGCACTAAATAACTGAGAAAAATGTGTTTCCTCCTAAGAGGCCGTTGTATTTTTCATCCAAAACTATTTTAACCCTAAAGCGAAGCCGGAAAATTAATGAAACTTCATAACCACACACGTAATATTATGGACACCCCCCAAGAATTTATAACACTACACATTTTTAAACATTAATTTTATAAATTAATAAAAGCACTCAGTAAAATAATAGAAAACATTATCATAGACGTAAAGTAGATACCATAGACGAAACTAACCAAACAGTCTAAACCCTTTTTTGGAAATAATCCAGCAGATATTATAGCAAAAACAATTTAACTACTCTTGTTTAAAGCGTACAAATGTGCATTTAACAACATGATTTTATATAAATTCATACATTATACAGTACTACTTTCAATACACAGAACACCTAATATAACGATCAATTTTTAAGCCAGTCAAGAGCTACATATCTATAAAGTATAGTCAAAATTAGTCTCCTACACTACAGCCAGCTGCACTTCGCCTCCTGAAAAAAAATAGGTAAGAATAATAAGAAAGATATATAATTATTATGTTTGTGCACATAAAACAAATAAACACTTTGTGATTATTATCATACCACACCATAACGCATTTCATCGTGTCTACATTTTGCGGACTTCCCGAAACTTTCCGTTAAGAGCGCTGTAAGAGATGATGTAGATCCTATGCCTACGAAATCAATGTTAACGAATAATATAATACTTAAAACTTGGAGAAAGGTAACACTTTGGTTTCGTTGTAAAATTATTGTAGTATAAAGGGCCTGTTCAATATAGACTACCAGCCCATGAACAAAATTAACCTGTGAAATGACCCAACGTGAATAACGCTTAGAAGGCTGTGACTATATAATAAGATAATTATTCTAATCATTTAGGATTTCAAAAATGACAGTGTATCATTTCTGAGCGGTACGAGAGGAAATGTAATTTCTCCGGTCCAGGTGACGACGACTAAATATCAATACCTAGCTAGGTAGGTATTAATATTTAGTCTGCCGTACTAAAGTGGTGGTGCTGGAAGCCAGTACAAATTTATAACTCAACGGTAACTGCAAAAGCAATACAGGTCATTTATTACTGTACGGCACTAAGTTTTTGACATTTATTTTAATCATCTTTAAGCTATAAAAAGCCGTACATTAATAATTAGTCGTAGCTCACCTGGACCGGAGAAATTTAATTTCCACGTGTATCAGAAATGACAGCATAGCGCTTATAGTTACCTAATGATATACTTACAGCCTTCTAAGCGTTATTCAAGTGAGATCGTTTCACAGGTTAATTTTGTTCAAATCATGGGCTTGTAGTCTAATACACTGAAAGGAATATTTTTTCTTCATAATAAAATTATAAATGTACCTGTTTGCTGCCATCAAAGCTTGGTGTGCCTCTCGTTGTGCGGACACCTGCACTAGTTCTGCCACGGTTGCAGCCTGCTGCTCCGCTGTGAACATAAGGTTTTTAACTAGAATTTATTTTCTTTATCCTGTTTTTTTAGTCTTCGTGTTGATGATGAAAAATGTGTAATATGAATTCTTGCAGGTTAAATTCAACCCTTTTTTTGGGGAATTTTTTAATGGGGAAGTCCCATTTCGATTGAGTTGAAAATTTCTCATGCATTTGACAATGCAATATAACTATGACATGCAGCTGATTTCATGCTAGAGATCTGGAAGAACGACACGACCCCATCGAGTTTGGGCTTGTTTGATCTGTATCGACCAGTGTTGTCCTACATACCTATTTTGTCTCTAAATAGTATTCATGGTCTGATAATAAAGGTTGTTTCAAAAAAAAGGTTTGTTTTTTAAGTATTTCCTAATTCATATAAACCATGTAACTTTTTTTTGTACCGATTGCACTAAACCTGGTATTGCTTATCATGTAGTGTTTTATACTTTTAATAATTATGTTCTGCTAAACAATATAATATAAATATTTTAGTCGTTTAACGATATAATATTACAATTTATTATGATATTCTGCATACTTTTCGAGAAACAGAGAAATAACTACTTAATCATAGAAGGCACAGTTGCACATGCAACAACGTGCAGCAAAAATAAAAACAATATTATATACCACAATTGTTTCAACATACACATTCTTTGACGATCAAATAATAAAAAAATGTTAATATTTCGAGTTAATTTTTTTTAATGATACAGTTTTAAATATAATAATGCAGCAAATACGTTATGTTTTATGTTGTACTGATATGAATGGTAAGGAGCCTTAGTCGCGAATTTTGCGGGCAGCGGGGCGGGAGCGACGCCGCGGCGGCGGCGCGGGTGCGGTACTCGTTACCCGCTCCCGCGCCGCTGTTTTCGAGAACCGGTCCATTTTATTATACGCAAAAGATCTTGCCGCTCCTGCGCCGCCGCCGCTCCCGTCCCGCTGCCCGCAAAATTCGAGCTGAAGCCTAAGGACGAACTACTTACCTTTGCGTGTTTGAACAAAAATGTCTATGGTCGCAATTAAATAGTCCGCCCACCGAGAGTTGATTAGTTTAAGAGTTAAAACGCTGACAAAAAAAAATGTATTTGAGCGACAGTGGCTACAACTTAATATCACATCGAATCTCGGTGGAAATCGTATAGTCTATGGTGTGTACTTCGCGCTCGATACTTGTGATATTTGTTTCAATTACGCTACACTATACTCCGTTCCGTTTCTATATAAATCTAAATAAAGCTCGATATGGAGAGTTGAAGAGACTAAAATAATTTAAATTCGACCAAATTAATGTGCTACATACATTTGAATTGGTAGCTATATAAGCCCATACTGAGCTTTATTTACATAATATCACATTGATGTGGAATTGAATTTACACACGCGATGTTTACAGGTTGATTCAAGGTTCATATATTAATGCAAATATAGTGTACTGAAGAGACAATGACCCATAAAGCATTTTTTGTTTTGGCACCTCATATTATAGTTACTTAATATAACTCAAATAAAAATCAAAAGTGTTGAAATAACGACAAGGAGGTAATCTTACTATGCTGGGGCACGCGGGCTCCTAGTCTATACACACGAACGCACTGGCCGTTGACCTAAAACCTAACCAGGATTAAAACGCATCTGGTTTGTGACTTACATGGAGATATTTAATCGTGATTTGTCACGATATGGTTAGTAATTTATATGCGGTGCCAAAACAAAAAATACTCTACACGTCATTCTCTCACACTATATTCGGCTTAATATATGAACCATTGATCTCCGTTCCACATCAATGTGATATTATGTAACCAAATCTTAGTATGGGCTATATAGCTACCAATTTAAATATATGTAGCACATTTATTTGGTCACATTAATCTGTATAAGCGATTCGGGATAACGATCCAAATATCGAGCGTGTATTTCACCTATGGTCAATGATTGGTTACCGGAGAGAGGACGAGTGAGTCGCCTCTCGAGTCGGGCGAGTCGGCGTGCTGCGGGTTCGGTGGGCTCCTCCCGCGCCCGCCGCTGAGCCACCAGCCGAGCCCAGCGCGCCTCGAACCACAGCTGCATCGCGTCCCGCTCGTCCGCATCGCCCTCTCTCTCTACTGCTATCAAGCAATTCCCGAATGTCCGAGTGACAATTGGCATTCCATTTGTCACCCGTACAACTGGGAATGAAGCGATGCGTATAGTCCATTCCAATGTCTTTCGACGTGTGAAATGTGATAATATTTAAGGATGCATAAACCTTTTACGGAGTTTACAAAGTAGTAACGTTCAGAGTTACTTTTGTTTACGCATGCCGCCGTATCAATCAAAGCGTATGTCAAAGAGAGTCATGCCACCAACCAATCAGTCCATTTTCTATTTTTCTGATTGGAGGGGTAAATCGTAATGGCTACTAACCAGCCTACGTTTTAGATACAGGGCTGTAATTCATTTTCTGAAATATTTCGAATAATTTTTACTCCAAAAAAGGATGGTTTACGAATCATTGCTCATACTTTTTGGATGAAACGTAACTAATGAATTAGGGCAGAAAAATTTTAATCATAATTTCTGTTACACACAGTATATGCATTAAGTATGTCGCAAAGATTTGGGATGGACTACGAGTATAACTGTATGGATAAGTCTATGAAACATTATATTATTAAATGATATAATATTATTTTCATAAGTCACAACGTAGTTTAGCTTGCCATGCCTTTAATTTTTTAGGAAAATATAAGTAGTGTTTCTCATAATAAAAGTTTTGTTTTAGGTTTTTTTACCAAATATGTTTAAGGAAATTTGTGTATCCTGTTATAATATATTATTAAGTAATTTTTAAGAAAACTTTTATATCAGAAACACTAATAATAATGAAATGAAAAATTAAATATTAATGCTAGATATAATTTTGCATAAATTGCAAAAAAAAATGAAACATGCAAAATATGTGCTTACGATCGACACAATCTTGGGATGTTTACATACTTCAACACTTTTCAGTGTCAATTTAACCAACACATGAATGGGAAGGCATGATATTTTAACAAGTCGTTAACACTAACAAGCGTTGGTGGGACTAAGGTCCCGATTTGAACCATGCCTTCCCATTCATTGACAGGATACACGAGAGGGGTAACATGATATTTAATGAAGGATTAACTAAACACGTGTTGGTGAAATTGGCACTTAGCCTGTTACACACAATTTTTCAAAAACTTACAACGCGTCAATTTAAAGTTTAACAAGAAGACGAAAGCTGTAAATAACCGGCTTAGGAGTATTTCAAATAAGCTCTAGATAAAGTATCAAAATATTAAACTATTTATTAAATAGGTAAGAGTAAAGTATCAAGATGGTGTCGGTCACTGTATACTCAGTTTCTATTCAATGTGATGTAAATGTAAACAATAAAATGTAATTCAACCAAAAGAATATGTCATATTACTTGCGCTTAGAACATACATTTTTATTTATATTAATTTAAATTGTAAGCATTATTGCTGCTATTATTAAGCTTAGTTCACATTAGAATCACATTGAATCGGCACGGTGTATAGTTAAACTGACTTGGCACTCGTGTTGACGGTGGTATGGGAGGTAAATAGTCTGCGGGCGGTGGCGGTACAGGCGGCGCCTCTTGCAGAGCCCCTGTCGACTTGTGAACTTCGCGCTGACGGTCCTAATGCCATGTGTAAGCCTTAGTATATAGATGTTATATGATGACTCCACACTGTCGCCGTCAATATGCCGTGTTTATTCAACGGTCCATTTTGGCACAAGTGTAGAGCCTATGTAGAATGAAGCCAATGTGTGCGTCGTACATGCTAAAAGTTTGCTTTAGTGTGAAGACCAAACAAGAATACATTTTATACTAAAGTTCATCACAATTACAGCCTATAATTAAATACATGAATGGATTAACTTTTTATCGTGAAAATTTGTTTTAGACTGTCAATTAAACTTTTAAGGGTATGTCGTAACGTAATAAAATTCAATGCAATGAAAGAATTTTGTCGAAAATTATTTTAAGACTAGGAAACCTGTAGATAATTTTAGACAGTTGTAACATATTTTATTAGTGTATTGTGAGCAGCAAAAAAGATAGCGACAGCATAAGCTAGATTCAACCTGCGACCGAATTTATATATGCATTGATGCAGAAAAAGAATGTATAAATTAACACACACTGAAGGAAACTAACATAACTGAGCCTTTTTTCCTTTTACTCTTCAAACCTATAAGACCTGCTGTTTAAAAAATGTAAGGAGATAATGCATCCTATTCTTATTATTATTAACTAACTATTAGTAGCAACATCTAATCATATGTTCATATCATTACTACTTATTCTTCTAGTCTAATAGGTTTAAGCATAACTAAGCATCACAGAGCGTGTATATAATCAGGTACTTCGCCTGTTTATTTTTGTTACATAAATTAATAGTGCTCAACAATAGTTAAGAAATGGTTAATTGTTGGTTTTCTATTTCTTTTGTAAACTTTTATACTTTTCAGAGCGCTAATTATTAATGTAATAAGAAACTTACAGTACAATACCCAATTACATACCTTCTTTGAAAATAGCTCAATTTAAGCTATCGTTTAAGTATTATAAGTCAAAAACTAGCAAAACAAAACAACAAAGAACTTTGTAGCATATTAGGTGCAACTTGCAATTCTAAAGTGTCAACATCAATAAAACATGCCAAACGATAATTCAACGCATGCATAATATATTTCATAGCATTTGCAACATTTTTCTGAAAAAGAAAAGTCGTTCGTAACGATGTTCTATAACAAGAAAAGAAGGACAATATGTGTTGACATTGGATCGCTGACGAAATATTGCGTTTAGACCTGAATCTATATATGATTCCATATTCAATGGCCCCATATTGATAAACAAAAAACATTAAATCAAAGGCACCCAATAATACTTTTTGTAGAATATTGTTTTTGTAACTGTTAGTATTTCGAGACACGCAGGTATTATTTGAGATATAAATAAATCTCATCCTATCAACTTTAATCTCAATCATGGTGTTCAACTTTTGGACCTTACAATCATAGTAATAAGATCCATTTATCCGAACATACAACGAAAACCAAAAATAATATGCTATCAGAGTTCCTTCCGAATATTATAACGATCCAATGCCAAGAAAATATCACATAAGCAATACGCGTGTGACTGAGCGAGACAAGACAACGTACAGTTAGCGGATGGTTGGTGCGAGAGAGATGGACACAGCATGCGACTCACACGATCACGATACTGTATTTGATATTTGCTTACGTGCGTCGTCAGGTCCGGCTCCGAGACACACTGAAAATGCAACTAGTGTTAGTCTACTTCGGGTGTCCAAAAATATCGTGGAATTTTTCAAGTGCCAATTCTGTCCGCAAATTTTGACGCCAATGTGGACACCCCCAACCGATCTAACCCACCTCCATAAATCTCAACTATGTTATTTCAAGTTATGTACAATATTCACATTTACATATACGAAACCTGTGTTCATGATATGTCTGTTACGTGATATATGCGCAAATTATATCAAACGAATACGTCATAAATGTGTGCAAACATTTATTAAAATAATTGTTAGAAAAACTGTGCGTGGAATGATTTTTTTTGTTGTGACCATGTTTGTGTAAAAATAAAAACTTTTGAATAATTACCTTTTGCCGGGGTCCGAGGCGTCTGTTAAAGTAATTCGATATACTCTTCATTATACCTTTGGGTCTTCTCTCTCTGGCCAGTTCGGGGTCTGAGAAGGAGGGTGTAACTGGGAGCGGCATGAGCGGCGGCGCGGGTCTAGGTGGGGGGAGGGGGTAGGCTAGGGGCGGGGGCGGTGGCGGCGGCGGGGGCGGGGAGGGCAGCACAGGCGGTGGCGGAACAGGCGGGGGCACGCTACACGACGGTGACGCGCGGCAGCGGCGTGACGACTTTCTATTGCCCTTACTACTGCCCAACCTTTCCAGCACCAATCTGCGCACAACTTCAGTCTGTTCCTCCCTCTCTCTCTTTATCTCTTGCACCTTGTCGGTCGTGTCCTGCTTCAGACCGACGGGAGACAGAGGCCCCGGGCCCAACGATATCCACTCGGGAGTGTGAAGTTTTCTAGAACTGTTGAACGTTTCACTGGCGGATCTGCATATTGCAGGCGAATACAGTCGCATATTGCAAGCACCTCCGAATAGCACTGGGTTAACTAGATTATTGTTATGTGTAATACTACTGTGTGACTTAGATTTCTCTGATGCTAGCGGCGGCGATATGTCTTCTATTGAAACTTCGCTACGTGAAACACTCGATTCTGGCTTCTCTTGGCTTTCGCTACTGTCTTTTTCGAGAGGAGGTGAGATTTCGGACATGCTAATAACTTCAGGTTTGATGTCAATAATTTCTTCATTTCTATTTAACATATTATCTTGTTCTTCACTTTCATGGTTTATGTTATCAATGACAGCGGGTTTTGTGAGCTCACTATCGCGTGTTGAATTAGTAACCGAAAAATTGTTGTTTTCAACTTTAGATAAACTCTCCGTTCTGGAATCTTGGTCATCAATAAAATCTATGTTGTCGTCAAACGTGTTCACTTTATCATCTTCACATAAATTTAAAAATGATGGTTTGATAGTTGTTTCTGAAAAGCTGCGTTCAATGAAATTCATGGATCGATCGTTTGTAGGTGAATATCGTCCATAGTCGTCATCTACAAACTCCATATAGCCTTCGTTCCGTGGCGTCACAGGAGTCTCGATCGATAAATCTTGTTCACCTTCGTCGACAAACTCGAAATGATCCAAAGCATTTGAAAATACGATTGCTTGTATTGGACTGGTTCGTCCGCACACGTGAGACGCGATCGTAGATAAATTCTTTGCATCATGTACTAATTTCGGGCCACTCAAACGTCTAGGATTTTTATTTCTTTTATTGTCCTCTTTATCTTCCAATCCGCAGTCTTCTAAGACTGCACTTTCAGCCGCCCAATCGGACAGCTCTGTCTCTGTTAATGCCATTGTTGTTGCATCTCTGCACGACTCGGAAGATTCCGACTCTGCAGCAGCATTAGACGTCTGTGCTTCATCAGGCGCTACTGGAGTTTTATCTTCGACATCCTCAGTCTCGTTATTAATTATAGTTAGACTGTCTAACTGTATCAACTCGCCGCCTTCGTCATGTACCTCCACTCTAGGCACAGATTGATTCGGAGCGGTTTCCGTATGAGAACTGCTCTCGGAGAGAGAATCAGAATCTACATCTGGTTCCTTGACCGAGCTTTCCTCCTGTATAGTTTCTCTCCAATCTTTTTTACATAGTGGCGAATCGCCCTTAGTCAACAGATCGACGGGTGCATCCGTACACAAGTTGCTAATAATATCTGGCATCGGTTGTACACTTTTCTCTTCTGTGGACATTTGAAAAGTGACAATGGGGTTTGGAGGGGGAGTAGCGGGGGCCGGGTGTAGCAATTTCTGAAACTCTGTGATGTTAGACCTGAACGCTTCTAATTTCGTGTCAAGTCGGGAGGTGGAATCAGATTTCCTGACAGCGGGCGGCGAGGGTTCTCCGAGGAGATATTTTCTTTTGAGTTCCAGGGCTCGTTTGGTGGCTAGACCCCCTGCGGATCTGGTTCTGCTTAGGGGATAGTCCTGTGGGGGTGGCGGCGCGGGTGGGGGCGCCTCGGTCACTAGTATCGCTGGAGGGGACGGGACTGGGACACACTCTTCGCGGGCAAATTCACTGTCGGTGGAAACTTCAGTCGCTGAAGATACCTCTTCGTCGCTTGATTCACTTTCCTCTTCAGATTCCACCTGAAAAAATATATTCGTCAATATAACGAGTATGGATACATCTTTGTATATGAATAAAAATATCAGTTCACTTAATATATAGCCAAGACGAGAAATAACATCGTGGTCCACTTAATTAATAATTTAGATTGAACTTGTGTAAATAAGCAAAAGAAAATCCAAGCTATACACAGCAAAACCAATCAACACTTAACATCAAAATATCTTGTCTGATGTCCTTTTTACAAACAAGTGTTTTACCAAGTATAATTTACACTTAAAATTACGAATTTGAGCTATAATTACAAGAACACTGAGTTAGTGTATTGATATACATAATTCGAAGATCTAAATAAATCCCTTTATTATTGTTTAAAGCCCGATGATAATGGAGAATAAAAACTCCCGATCCCCCTGTTAATTTTTACGAGGATGATGGGAGCAAAACGTTTGAGATGATTATTTTGCATTATTCGCTTTTTAAGTACTATGTAAAAAGTAATCACTAAATAATAAATGTGTTTAATATACTTGACGTTCGTTTGACTCTCCTTGCAACACTTTTAAGATAAAATGAAAGCATTTACGTAATCACAGCCAAAAACAGTATTTACACAACATTCAAAATATCAGAAGGGAGTTAATGTAGGCCAGTACACTCTATCGCCCCTAGCCACCGCTCGTGTTAACTGCCGTATTAGATTCGCATGCTCACAAATGACCATAGAGCACAATGGAATGGGCATCGGTACGATTTTGTTTTCAAGTTACTACTTACTAAGAGGTAACCGTCTCTATGATTGGGCAAACAAGTAACATAGAAACCTTATCATTATTTGTCTTAAGCCTAAAAGTATTGATCAAAATCTGCCACATAACTTATGTTATAGCGCATTCCATTATTAAAATTGTTGTGCTCTATGCAATGACTCTGACTGCGAGTAGACTGAGTATTGTCGTCACATATGTCTCGCAAACACCGACTGACTATTAAACAGCTATATTCAATTATTGCAATTTCAATAATTGTTATAGTGTATTTAAGTAGTAATACATCATCAATTTGCATATAATCTTTTGAAAGTTTATCTGGAAAAACGGAACTCATTTAATTGCTCACTATTTCTGATATAATATATTAATTTGCATTAGAATGTAATGAAATGATTCGAGCTGGGAGTCGGCGGCATGAGGGGCGTTCCTAAGCGCACCTCCCTACGCGACGGATATAGTCGCGCGACTGCCCCGCGACTTGGTCGCGCGACTGTCGCGAGTCTAGACGATGAGGCAGCGCGATACCTCGCTGCTGTCGCTCGGCGGTCGCGCGTCCGCCGGCACCTCGCGACGCCGCGCCTCTCGAGCCGCGCGCATTCTGGAGCAAGATTCATTGCCCGACGACTCAGCACCTTTATTAAAAACGATTAAGAAACTCATATAGATTATAAATATAAATAAAAGATCGTCTTTCTTACGTCATTGATGAAAACTTACAATGATTTAAAAAATCTTACACTTGTTGTTCAAATGGTATCTACATTTCAACAATAGGCCTACTTAACTCATATTTAATTTCATACAAAGAATAAATATTTGTCAGTGACAGTTAAACTCAAATTTCTGGGTAAATTATTTGCAACATATCACCTCCATCCATTATATTATATCCCTGTTTATTTTCTTAGCCAAATATTGTATGTACCTTTTGCTTATGATGCCTTTAAAGCTATTGAGGTTTACTCGTACACTAACCGTCATCGGAATAGTCGTCGTAGCCAAATGAGTCGTCGGAGAAGTAAAGCGCGTGTTGCGGGCGAATCGGCGGCATCGCGGGCTCCGGCGTTTGTCGCGCGTCGCGGTCGCTGTCCGGCGCATCGGTGTATTCGTCGGAACTGGACTCCTCCTCGTCGCTGAAATTAATTATTATAAATAAATTAACACCCAAATTATACACACACCCATACAAAAATAGGGGTCTACGCGATCCCTGTTTCCTCCCTGGATGATTCCGCTAGAGTAAAAAAAAAATCCCGAATATCTATGTATATTATTTGTACGGCCCTATTTTTCCTTTTTTTAATATATTATTAATAATTAGAGGAGATATGGTCGTTCAAAAATCTAAAAAAAATGACCAGACTTTTCACTGTGATGGATGTTTATCCAGGAAACAAATTTGACTGCATTATACAATAAAATCAAAACATAGCTGCCTCAAGCCTTTTTTTAGTTTATAATGAAAAAATATCTAAATCGGTTAAGTTTTGGAGGAGGAAATAGTAATCCCCCAAACGTGGATTTCTTGTACTTTTAACAGGTACCTAATTTCAGTTCGAGCTGTAGTTGTGTGTGTTATTGCTTATAAGCTTTTGCAACTGCAACCAAACAAATCACCAATATGCCAGGTGCTTTTTAAATGCAAGTTTCCGATGTAGATGTAGTTGAAACTGATCCCACCTACCTTTGCAGGTTTAACCCCCAGTTTCTAAAAGACAAAGCGAGTACTAAATTTAAAACAAGAGATTTAAACACTGATTTAACCTTGATTTGCCATTGAGAAACCGGGGGCATCTCTGTAAGCCATTGATCCCCAAGTTACAGTTGTCACTAAACTACCAGGATATTTGAACTTACCTTAGGCCACCAGCGCCCGAAGTCTCCGAGGCTAGGAAGTTCCTATCGGTCCATTCGTCTTCGTCGATCTCCCGCGCACCGTCCGACAACTCTATACTGATTCTTTCCGGGGTCGACATCAGTATGTCATTCCTGTTCGTCGCAGGAGGCATTAGAGCGTTCGCGAGAATGACGTCAGTGGCATCCGTGCCAGAGTGACGTAAGCAAACCAGACGACTGCCGTAGCGCTCCATAGTGTAATTCCTGTAACAAAGTGCCTCCTACAATTAAGCTAACTAATACGCCACACAAACCGGGAAAGCATCGCTTGCTCGCTATTTACAGTGCGGTTTGGCAATGCTTCTTTTGATTGCGCAATGTATCTAAGAGTCCACCGCACAAACCCGTTTAAGCTTGCTTGTATTTGTATAATTATGAAGCACAAATTAAGCTAGCAGTGTAGATATTTAACAAATATTACAATATTAACAAATCTAAAAATGTATTTTCACATGGGGCATGATGGCATTTGTATATTACTTTTTTCTCCAAAATAAAATCTCTTCTTCGAACTAACCATAAACACTAAAAGTCTGAAACCGTTGTGTTTCAGACTAAACACGTAAAGGGGTGAATTTTCAATCGTCAGATAACTTTTATCTCATACTTCGAAATTCGTTTTAATACCAAATGTTATGACAACTCGACCTTTGAAGACATGAATCGATGGTGATGTGAAGCAAAAAAATATATATGTACTCCGAAAATTGAGTTTAAACAGTCATTTAAACATTTTAGAATATGTATCTGTACATCCGAGATAAATTTAACCTAAACGTAAACAAACCAAAAATACCGAAATTTTCACATATTCACATATTGTGCACACTTATCAACACTTTCACCGGAATGTTATAGGATTTCACTTCATTATCCAATACATTTTATAACAATTAAACAATAATAATTAATTTATGTTTAAATATCAAATGAAAATCTTTCACAGAAAAAAATAGGCCATTTTGACACTACTGATTGTAGAATATAAGCCTCTGGATTCATAGCAAACAATACTCATTGGATTACTATTGGCCAATTGGCATCACTGACTAGTCTATGGTTGTATCGTAGACGGGTTTGTTTACGGGTTAAATTTATCTCGGACGCACTATAGTAACGTATTAAGTACATCGATTCTAGAGACTGATCTTTAGATTAATGTACTTAATAATACTTTACAATAAATCATAATTTTGTTTCATATCACCTTCATCCATTCATTGTCTTCATTTGTTTTAAAATGAAACTCACCCGGGTCTGAGAACGGTCTTGCACACGGCGCACCTGAAGCACGCGCGGTGCAGGTGCAGGCCGTCCGCTATCACGCCCTCCGCGGCGAACACTCGCGTGCCGCACGCCGCGCACTGCATGCCCGTCGACGCCGGCCCGCGCCATTGTTTCTTGTACTATAACAGACATGAACACGTCTTATGTTATTGCATGTACTGTAGGTCCTTGACGGAAATTCATGTTATATAGTAAAACACAAACTACTTGCACTTTTTTCCACTTTATTTGTTATTTTACATTAATTATTACTTAAAATAAATATAAATTAATGAAATAACAAAAATACAGTTTAGGAAGAAAACAAGAGTATTGCATAATATTCAACAGTATGTACCTACAATGAACAGTGTTAAGTTATGAACACAACCCTTGCAAATCTAATTTATTTAATAGGATAATAATGTTATAATATTGTTTTGATTGAACTAAATTTTATTAAAAGCGCAAACTGGTATTTATTATTGCTGAACATATAAATTATGAGAAATAAATGAAAAACTTACTTCTTCTTTAGGCTGGGTTTTGGGCTGAGCTTTAGTTGAATCAGTCTCTTCTTTTTTAACAAATTTAGTAGCCAGATCAGCCACCTGTTGATAAATTAAAGTCAATTAGGTATACTTAGTTAATAATTCGTTTTGCCTATACTTGTTATTATACAAACCTTTTTAGTGCCGTGAATTGGACGTCCGGAGTCTTTAAGTTTCTGATCCAATTTATGAAGAGTCTCATCAATTTCTCCCCACTTTTCTTCATTCGCGTCACCCTCTTTCAGTCTCCTTTGCCGACCCAAAAACTATCGTAACAATACAATAATTAGTAATGTGATAGCTAAATCAGTTTATGATTTTACTTACAATATATTTTATTGCAAGTGATGCTCTTCATTTCAATATGTGAGAAGATATTTGACTAGTTAAAAAAAATAATTCACACATAAACAATAAAATAAACTTACTTGTTCCCTGTCCCACTTCGGCACCTTTTCGGCGGTCTTCGGTTCCGGTCTACCGAGTCTATTCTCCATGATCTTTCGTTCTATTTCTTTGACGTTCCAGTCGTCTCGCTCTATCTTGCCAACGGATCTCATGAGGTCTTTCGGCTTGGAGGCTTTGGGTACCGCTGAGGTGGAAGGAGTGGAGAGCTCTGCGGCTAGTTTAGCCACGCGCGCCCCGCCGCCTATGGCTCTGCTACCGCTTCCAACAATACGGCCCTCCTCCTAAATATCAAAACAATTTAGTTTGCACTAATTTGTTTGTCACAAATTACAATCATTGCTACTATATTTTGTAATAGGCAACATTAACACCGGTGTGGATATTTCAAAATTTAAATCATACGATGTAATAATACTAACAATAGTAGCAATGATACATAATATTCAAGTTAGTGAAAACATCATAACTTGCACAAGTGGCCTAAGAACATTTTAAGACTTCAGAATACAAAAGTCTTCAAACATTTATAAAGATAGACCACTTTTGCAATAAAAATAGGAATTATTTCAAACATGTTAATGATACTTTGTGATACACACAATTTTGATAAGCATAATTCTGTTTTTTATTAATTTTCATAAATCAATCATCAAAAAACAGATTATTTAGCTGTGAGTTTCCTATAACATGCGCTCTAAATCTTAAAAATACAGACACACTTGCGTAAATTCGAAGAAGTTAGTGCATAGAAAAACGTAGACGAGTTTGTTGTTATTACATGGGATTTATATTTTTTGTGCTTTAGCAAATCCGGATATTGTTTGTGTCTTCTCCTAAGCTACGAAAGGCCCAAAACTTGGGAAGGTTAATCTCACCATGCAACACACAACGTCTACACAAATCTCACATAGTGTTGCAATTTCTTCTCGAGTTTCTTAACACGTTCGTCAAACTGCGGCGCACTCGCCCGGTATTGTTGCAAACCGTAATCGTTCTCCAGGTCAGCCGAAGGTGCGAATTCTAATCTGGGCTCCGTTGCCAACATCTGCAAACTCTTCTCAAAGCGTTGTCTCATAATCTCCCTCGCAGCTTTCCTCTTTCCTGTGCTCTTGGGTCTCTTGGCTTCGACCCTTTTCTTCTCGATGATATCTGAAACTTTTTGGACCCTCATACCCACTTCCCCGGAGCCACGCCTTTGCATTGACGGCTCCGGACTCAGTCGGGATTTGTTGACACCGTGTATAAGGTCCGATACCCGTTGGCGACGCAAGGCCATTTCAGGGGTTCCGATAGTATCGGGTCGTTTCAATCGATCTGGACTCGGCGTGTCTCGTCGTTTTCCTTCAATAATTTCGGCCATTCTCTGTCTACGTAGTATCATTTCGGGGGTACCAGAGGGTCCAAAGCGATTTGATTCGGGACTGGGAGTGTGCCTCTGTTTTCTCTCTTCAAACAACTGTGCTATGCGCCTCGTGTTTGCCATTTCCAGGGAACCAATTGAATTCGATCGCCCCGAAGGAGAATGAACTTCCGGACTTTCTGAAAATCTTTTCTTACTTCTGTCCGCTATCTCCGACAGTCTTCGAGCCTGCGGTACGGCCGACTCGATCGATGACGCACGTACAAATTCTTTTTTCTTCGGACTACTTGACTTCGGATGTTCTCTTTTATTAGTGACGACGGAAGACGTCAAAGTTACGTCTGTGTCGGGGGATTCGTCGGCAAATATGTTTGAAAAATCGATTGATTTTATTGTGGATGGATCTAAACCTTTTAATCTACGAGGTGGTCTAACAGGTTTCTTCTCGGGGGAATCGTTGAAAAAGTGCGCTACTTTAGCCTGCTCTTTATTGCGTACTTTTGGTTTTGATTTTGTCGTGCCTTGTAGTAGTTGCACTAATGAATCCCTTATCAGCTGTGGGTCAGGAGAGTCATCGGGGTCCAGCAGCGCAATAATTTGTTCCTGTAATTCCTTTTGTTTGTTTGTGCGCTGATCGTCGTCTATGATGGCATCGTGCCCCTCAATGAGGCGAGCGATTTGTGTGATTCCGTTAAGATCTAGTTTGCCAATTTTATTTCTTATATACTCGGCGGAATCGTTACTTACTTGTGGGGTTCTGACGGAGCGTCGTTTTCGTCTATAGCTCGAGTGCGATTTTTCGGAATCGACGGCATCTGTTGAGTGAGCCAAGAGTCAAATATTTCAAAAGTATTCAGTATAAAATGTAGAAAGTTAATATAAAACTTAAAACATAGATTGTTGCACTGGAAAATATGTAATTAGTGAATACATACTTGAATAAGCCGCTGAAGAGTGATCTATTATCTTACGAGCGTTTTTCTCCAATTGCTGACTCTGTTTAATCTGAAAACAATTTTATTTCTGAGCATAATTTTCACCATCTTCCAGAAATTAAATTCTAAATTTTGCATTATAGCGTGTTTTGTTTTAAGTTATTTTATGTTAAAATCCAATAAACATGACATAGTCATAAACACATTTCTATTTGACAAAGTTAAGAATTTCAGTTAAGGCAGACATCTGCGAGTAATTTAGCTTTGCAAAACTTAGCTGATGGTAAAGCGATTGCATTGAGTCCCCGTCCGAGTTTCTTACGCCGGTTCTTCTCGGCGGGCTAGGGTTGAACCGGTGGTAGCCTTTTTGTTGACTTTCCGAAAATAACTTGTTAAGTTTCATTTGGAAATAAAATATTTTGATTTTTGAATTGAAGATTTCAACTTAGGAAAATTTTATTGTTAATGAATATTATGTATATACATCATGAGAATCATGTTGTCACGTACTTGATCAAACATATCAGTGTCGTGTTGTATGTGCGGCACCTCGCCTTTGAACGCGTAGTACACTCGCAGCAGGAAGGAACGTAGCTTCGCATCAGGGATGTCTCGAGTCGGCCCGCTCGATGAAAACGGTTGTATACCTAACGAACATAAATATTATATTGTAGGAGATAGCGCGGGATTAAAATGACAACTCGATGGTCAGATTAGAAGTGGATAATTTATTCTTAAAACTACGGCTATTTATACAAAATTTTACAAACATAGAAAGAGACACATACCTATTCACAAAATGGAGACAAAAACATAAGGATAAAGAAAGAAGATACAAATGAAGAGGTATGATAGAGATAAGTAGTCTTTTGTGTCATATTATATGTTAGCTTTTTGTCATTTATGTGCACAAAACATGGTTAAATAAATAAATAAATGAAGAGGGAATATGTTAGAGTGAGATGAGTCGAGAGGGACGATAAGTGAGAGGGATAAGAGTTGAGAGGGTCGATGAGTGAGAGGGACAAGACTTGAGAGGGTCGATGAGTGTAAGGGACAGCTGTAGAGAGGGACGATGCGCATATACAGAGTTCTCGCGAGTATTTTCTTTAGATAGTCTCACCAGAATGATGTTACCACAATATCGTCGTTTCAGCAACCGGACATAAGCCTCCCCCAAAGTATTTGATGATAGTTGCCTAATCTCGCCACTCCTTACAGACGGGTTGGCGAGCGCAATATTAAATTAATAACAAACTTACAATTTATTTCTCAAAAAAATACTAAAAGGACTACAGTCAAATATAGTACATTTTCCAAAAAAAGGCTAGATTTTCCCCGCGATTTCCAGTAGATGTTCTATGGTATTCTTACCGAACTCGTCCTGCAGTATCTCGTACACAGATCTCGGCGGAGTGGTAGACAGCAGGTCCGGCCTGTATCTCTTCACCAGCTCCGACAGGGCGGCCTGGCCGGTGGCCGCGCGGAGACCTGGCTCAGTATACGCCACCCAGGCCACTAAAGCCTCCTCGGATATCTCCGGCTCTGTATACATACAGTTTATCAATTAATGCCCGAAATTAATAATCAATCTTGATTGGAAGGGCGGATAGCAGATTAAAGAAGGGCCTCTGTTCGAATATGATAGTGCATGTGAATATTATGCAATCTGTCAAAATACTCCATCTTTGTATCGTTTCTTAACATATTTTCAATCTCATATTGCAATCCGATAAATTTCGGGGATTGCACTTTGAGATTGAAAATCTGTCAAGAGACGATCTAAAGATGGACGTATTTAGAGTTTAGACATATTATTAACATGCACTAAGTGTCATTTTCGAACTCAAAATTGATAAAATCTCAAGATTGCTAAAATTGGATCAAGATTGATAAATTATTAATTTCGGGCGTTAATGTATATGTCTACCCACAGAAGAAGGAGCACATACACACCCTAAACTATTATCACTAATATATCTGACTCATATGTGTTACCTCTGCGTCGTTTCCTGGCGCTGAGGGTCGCGTCCATCGGCAGCGGGTCGTCAGAGTTGTAGAACGCCGTGACGCGGTGAGCGGTGACGGCGGTGCGGTTGAGGTTGGGGTACCGCGTGCCCGGGTCCAGGGTGTACGCGCCGAAATCACGGTGCAGATTCTCCGGTGTTGTTTGAGCTGGGTGAAAGGTGAAATGTCTATGTTATATCGTCGCTTCACCTTCACAACCTTGAACATATGTCGCAGTCATCTAATTGAAACCGCTATTTCATTGAGTGACTAGCGCTTTTATCGAATGACGGTATTAAATTGAAAGACTAGGCCGAACATTGATTAACAATCGTCAGTCAACGTCCAATTAGTTAGTAACAACGTCCAATTAGATTGTATTGTGAGTCAGGTGATTGAAATTTTTTCTCACTGCGGCGCTAGTAGTCACCAAAACAAATATGGCGTCAAACAGCTGGCACTGATAGCACTGTGTTGACATTTCTTTCATTAAATCTACATTAAAGTGCGATACTCGTTATAAAATAGTGTGACAGCATGGATTTATCTATTATTACGTCGCCGCCGGCTACTCTTGAAGAAAATTTTGAGGTGAAACTGACTGAGTACGAACGACATAATGAAGGTAAGTTTTAAACATGCTGTACGTCACCGTATTACTTGTGGTATTACTAATTTAGCCGATAAAACATACAAAAGATATTTAGGTATATTATTTAAACTAGAATTTGCAAAGTTACAATCATCGATAAAATATCGGTAGTATGAGCGCAAATTAGAAAAAAATGTCACCTAACTAGATATTCCATAAGTAGGTAATTCAACGACTACGCTAAATGACTAAATGACGTTCAGTCAAGACGTTGGACGTTACAATAAACAACTTGACGAGTTGTCCTTTAGTCTTTCAATTTAATGCCGTCATTCGATAAAAACACTAGTCACTCAATGAAATGGCGATTTCAATTAGATGACTGCGACATATATAAAACTACAACTTTTTAGTAGAGTCAAAAAACTTAATAATTTCATATTTTATTATGACATGGATTTTGTTTTAAATAACGTTCAGTTATGTACAGTATACATCCAAAAATCTATGTCATAACAAAATCTAAAGTTTTTTGACTCTACTGAAAAGTTGTACTTTTTTAGATACAAGGTTGAGAAGGTAAAGCGACGATATGCTCCAGAGTATTTTGTGTATATCAATGGCACCTTGTGTCACTCCCAGCTATTGGAAAAAATACATTTTACGCCCCGTACAAGCTTCTCAAATTAAATTGTCGACTAACAAAAAATGGTGTAAGACTATTAGGCACATAATCCTACTATAATACTTATTGAGTTCTTGAGATTATTTTTAACTTCTGTATTCAGCCGGTTTTTTATGTATTTAAATCTTGTCTATCCAGGATCGACAGTGGTAACCAATCTCAAAAACCCTTGATAATATGATGTCAGGGATGCCCGAGAGACATGCTAGATCTGTCTTTGAACCAGCAATGAAAATAATCAAAAGTTTAAGGAGGAGTAAAGTAGGATGTGTTCCAGTTTTCCAATCAAATCAAAGCGGGAGCTAGCAAAAGTCAGAAGATAAACAGTCAATATATTTCGATTTTTTAATATGAATATTGTCATTATATATCTGTACCTAGCAGCCTGTATATGGATTCCCTCTCGGCGATGACCTCGAGGGGGTGCGCTGGGGTGGTCTGCCCCCAGGATCGCACCGCCCACGCCGAGTCCAGTGCGGAGAGGAACCCGCGAGCGCATCCTGAGCCTGTCGGCCAGAACGGCTCGAGCAAACTGTCGCCGACCAGCTGACACAGAACGCGCCGCCCGTGACGCTCGTACACCTGCAAAACGATTAATTGATGGAGAGTTCCTCCTAGAACCATTTAGCTTAACCCAATATTAATTGTAAGCGAAAAAAACTTATTATTATCGTCGCACACCCAATATTAAGAATATAGCTTAACCCAATATTAATTGTAAGCAAAAAACTGATTATTATTGTCACACAACCAATCTTAGGAATTTAGCTTAACCCAATATTAATTGTAAGCAAAAAACTGATTATTATTGTCACACAACCAATCTTAGGAATTTAGCTTAACCCAATATTAATTGTAAGCAAAAAACTGATTATTACTGTCGCACACACACGTAGGTACAATACAGCGGCGCGCGGCGCGCGCGGTATTGTACCTACTCGTAGTTCATTACATAGTTAAACAATATACCTAATAATAATAAATATTATATAAGTACTTACTTTAGATTACCTGTAATCGACGACTAACATTTAGCAGTGTGCGGAAAAACCAGTAATGGTTTATGTTACACTGTGTAGTTTAAGTTTTTTTTATGTAATTCTTATTGATTTAATAAATAAAAAAAAAAAACATCCCACCTTAAGAATTTAGATTAAAATTACGGGTATTCAACAGGTTTGTGTGGATGACTCTTTTATATGCAACATTTAATTGACTTATCTCGTTGATGTTTTTAAAAGGTTCAGTTTAGTCATGAGCATATACTGTATTAAAAAATCACTTCAAATTACAGATATCCAACAGGTTCGCTTGGATCTTTTATATGCAATGTTTAATTGACTTATTGATGTTTTTTAAAAGGTTGAGTTTAGTCTTTAGGGCAGCGTATATTGTGTTTTTCAATAACAACTGACCATGCTAGCATTCTCCGCAGCGTACATAGACGTGAAGTCGAACAAGGCTACGTCAGGCTCGCCATAGTGGTTCAAGGCAAAGTCCCGTAAGGGTAGTCGCGCGTCGGTGGAGAAACGCGCCGCCTCCTGAGCGTAACGCATCAACGCCGCGCGATCCACGTTCTCCACACTCAGCAGTTTGGATACCTCGTTGTAATCCTGTAACAAATAAATATTTATTTATTTATTTCACAATTTATTGTACACAAGAAACACTTAAGAGGAAACACCACGGTTGAGAGAGATACAAAATAGGTATTTATAAAATCTATATTGCTGTCTCGCAGTGCCTTAGCTAGCCAGCACTAGCGCGATAGAGACAACTGCAACATGGACTGAAATTGCCTATTAAAAGTACCAGAAATCGACGTTTAGGGGATTCCTGATTCCTCCTCCAAAAATTAACCGATTTAAATATTTTTTTCTGTATTAGCTAAAAAAAGAATTGAGCTTCCTATTTTTAGATTTTGTTGTATATTGCAGCCAAATCTGTTTCTTAGATATTTAAACATAGCGGAGAGTCTGGCCATTTTTTTTAGGTTTTTAAACGTCCATATGTCTTTAAATAATTAATTTATTAAAAAAAGAAAAAAATAGGGACGTACAAACAATATACATAAATATTCAGGAAACAATTTTTTACTCTAGCACCATTATCCAGGGAGGAGACAGGAATCCCGTAGACCCCTATTTCTGTATGGAAAAAATTTCGTAGTGTTTCCTCTTAACAATAGTACTAAGTACAGAGAAAGACACAAAGGTACTGCTTATTTCTATAAGATTTTTTTTCTTTTTAAAGTCAGAACACATACAAGGTGTAAAATAAATAAGTGATAATACTTGTACGTGTGTATGTGCCTCCTATGTAGAGTATACTGTGAAAGTAGCAGTTCTGAATGACTTACTTTTGACTTTCATGTTTGTATGAGAAATGCCCCAGCATCATAAATTTTCCTATACAATAATTTAAAAAAAGTACCTCTTTCAGCGTTGGTGCTTTCACAATAAACTCTATACACGGGACCCATGCACACCCTAAAGTATTATCACTCATTAACATTATAAGCTGTATAATTAGCCTCAGGCCTGCCATTCCATTGTCTGGTATTATTTGCATTTATAATATACATAATTGAAGACTGAAAGATGAATGGATGAAGGTAATATGTAGTAAAATTAGGATTTTGAGAAAATTTTGCTCAAAGTGTCACTTAGGCCTCAGCCTCGAATTTTACGGTCAGCGGGGCGGGAGCGGCAGGATCTTTTGCGTAAAATCAAATGGACCGGTTCTTGAAAACAGCGGCGCGGGAGCGGGTAACGAGTAACTTTCCCGCCGCCGCTGCCGCCCCGCTGTCCGCAAAATTCGAGGCTGAGGCCTTAAACATTTTAGAAAACGTCGTAACGTATTAAGTACAATAATCTAAAGATCCGTCTCTAGAATCAATACTTAACTACATATCCTAAAATGTTTAAGTGACAGTTTAAACTGAATTTTCTGGGTATTTTTTTTTTGCGACATACATTTCAACTTCATCGATTCATGTCTTCAATTATATTAATACAGATATTTTTTACCTAGGAACTTCAATTCCATCATGATCACATATAAAATATGTAGATCAATCTGCTAATTCGCCAATTTATATCTTAGTTAGTATAGTTGAAAAGTAATATTTACATTCAGAAGTACTCCTTTAACCAGAAGACTGTGTTTCTTAGCCGTCATGACAAAGTAATGTGTATCGTCTTTGTAATATACGATGTTTTCAAGATCAATGCCGGTTTTTTCGTACAGATCCTTGAAGAACTTTTGGTTGAATATAAAAGCGACTCCACTAATCTCGGGTACCTGAAATGAAAATACGATAATTTTATATTTGAAGACAAGGTGGTAGAGGTATCGATGAACTGTAGTTATTTTAATTTCATATTGTAACGTTTACTTTATTTTAACACGTAAAGTAAAAACCTTAGAGACTATGATAATAATTAGCTACATCCAATTTAAGAAGTGTTTTCTGTCAAACGTATACACTTGAGAGCGATATTGTACACAATTGTACAATTCACGCCTGTCGAATTGCTGTTGCGAGATACATAATCCGCCTGCGGATATGGCTCATAGTCCACCTATAAGAATTACACTTCACCAATGAGGAATACAGACTAATTTATAATAAAACAAATATTTATTCAAAAGTTAGTGGCAACAAGACATTTTCAAAGTAATATGTAATTTTTTATGGTGACATGGTATGGTTTTTTATGGTGGTAAAAAAGTCAAAGCCTCTTCTCTTATGCTGTGATGTCTCCACTGGGCCCTGATTCAAGATGCCATAGTGGAATTTGACATAAGCTTCGCTAAATGACATAGGAATTCGCTCGTCATTTAGCGAAGCTTATCACAAATCCCATACATTATGTTTTCGATCTTCGTAAGAGATAAATTGCGATGGCATCTTAAATCAGCCCCCTGGGCCCTAATTCTCAGGGCTCGAACTCAGTTTTTACTATCGGTCTGTCCCGCTCATGCAAATGAGATTTACCGCGCGTGCGAGCGGGATATACTAATATTCGAGCTTTTTTCCACTGCCCGAGAATCGTGCTCCTGGATAGACAAATTTCGTTTATGCACAGCTGTGTTATGGTCAAGACCGTCAGTTGTACGTGAATACGGTCGTTGTGCGAAATAAATTATTTGATCCTTTTTCATTCGTATCATTTTGTTAACTTTTCTTAATTACGTCCCCATAAAAGCAATTTTCATGATGATGATACTAATAATGATTATAATAATGATGTATTCTACATCTAGATTCCCTCACCGATGCCTCCTGCTCGCTGTGCCTATTGATGAAGTTAGCTGTGATGGCCATGGCCAGTTTCCCGCGAAACTCCTTTCGCTTGAAGCCATTGAGGGTATTTCTCTTGCCGTCAGCACCTATCAGCACGTCAAACTCGTACTGTGCCACGGGGTGGTCGGTTGGAATCACACGCGCGCGCCAACCTAATGCTGTAAGATTTGTTAAACGAACATTAGACGGTTAATCACACATTAGGCCGATAAAAATCCTCAGTTAAGGCGAGGCAGGCCCGCTACTAGCGCCACTCTTTTTAAAATTAATTTTACAACGACACCAAGATCTTATTAAAAAAAGTAATCGGTTAAAACACGAAGTAAATAGTTAAACTAATTTTTTGGCATTTCATTACAGCTCTAAATCCTATATTGTATCTACTCTCATAAGTAATTCCTAAATCGGCCACTTTTGGCGCTAGTAGCGGGCCTGCCTCGTCTTAATGTGAATTATAACCTAACCTAACCACCTCCAACCACTGCAACTCCGATGAGCTATAATAGACAGCGGTAACCAACCATAAAATACCCTTTGATATGATCTCAGGGGTGCCCGAGGCACAATCCTAATATATCTTGGGACCAAACGATTAATTATAAGTAAATTTGGCAAGTTTCTAGTGCACATATCGTTGGAAGCAGGGATGTTAGGGAGCTGCGTAACCGTAACCGAAACTATCGGATATCCGATATAAAAAAAATCCGTAACCGAATTCGAAATAAAAGTTTTGCTACTGTAAAAAGGAAAACAAAATTTAATATCCGTAACCGAAATTATCCGAAACAAACGGATAAATTGGTATCCGTATCCGAAATTTCATATCTATTTCATCCCGGGTTGGAAGTATTTTTGTGCATTTTATAAATATGGCATGATGAAAATTAGAATCCAATCAATTCCATTGACCTCAGAGATTTGTCATCTAAACATAGAGGATTTCAGATTTCATTTCTACATAAAATCTAGGCGCGTTGCTTCTACTTACTTTCAGAATTTTTCATCACGGTCGGTTCCAGTAATTCCTCAAAACTAACATTTTCATGAATTTCCACGCCCAATAACAGTGCAACCTAAAACAATTACGTAAGTTCAAAGCATAAAACAAGCGATTTTGTTATTAGTGAACATTAAAGAACTACGAAGTAGCGGAAAGCTGCTAGTACCTTCATAAGTATACACTGGAGTTGCCTTATGCTGATGTGATCTATGGAGCCTGCACAGAATTTTCCGAAGAACTTCTTGGCACCGAGAGCGCGCAGGTCGTGGATCACAAACGGCCACAAGTGTAGAACATTGTTACGTGACATCCGGTCCCGTTTCTCCACTACGACCTGGAATAAAATAATAATAAAGTGATGTATAATAATAATAATATCTACGGACGCTTCACACCACGTCATCTGGCCCTGTGCTAAGTATCCAAAGAACATACAGGTACCAGACAACGGAAATATATCTAATACACATATTTAAGATTTGTATTATATTATACATAAATGTAATTATGTAAAAATATTATACACATCCATTACTTTTTTTTTCTCGGCGGGATTCGAACCCGCGACTTCTCGTTCGAGCAACAAA
The DNA here is from genome assembly GCA_905187575.2 of Celastrina argiolus. NCBI lineage: Eukaryota > Metazoa > Arthropoda > Insecta > Lepidoptera > Lycaenidae > Celastrina > Celastrina argiolus. The sequence continues at coordinate 11,561,984 of LR994583.1, read as the reverse complement.
ACGCTCAACCACTGCGCTACGGAGGTCGTCGTATGTAAATCTTCATGAAGGGGCCTATACTCGCTACGTTTGGTTGGTTAAGATCATAACAATGTCCGCGGAAACGCTTCTGCCATGACCCACCATCTCATATAATCTATCTTTAATACAAAAAAATTGCAATAGATGTCACTACTATTATCGTTTGTAAATTATAAAATGTAAATATGCCGAATTAAGTACAAATATTGACATTAAAATAAAGATAAGCATATTTTAAGCATAACATCACATCAAGCTAAATTCAACTCCTTAATTATGAAGAAAATACGAAACGAAAAGAGTAATTAGTATTTTCCAATAGTGGCGCTAGATGGCGGTTTACGGATGTGCCTGAACTTCACCCTTTGCCAGTCGCATTGCCGGTATTAGGGTGATACAATTTTCTAGTACCAGGTCGTGTCTCTGTTATATATCTACTTTGTGCTTCTGACCATTTCCGGATATATGTTCCGGGTTTCCTCTGTCTCTTTTTACCCACTCACTGGAAATATTGTTGATGGGGAGGTGCTATTTTAACTTCGGCACCCCACGGACGTAAACGTTACATATTATAAAACAAATTGTCTCCGCCGCATCTCTCTGTTCGCGATAAACTTATCTAACGTTGTTACGCCTACGTGGTCTAGTATTCAGCTGGGTTACTCCCGACACAATCGAGAACCAAATCAGTTCGATATCAACGGCTTTTAGTATTTTATGTGGTGGATTACTTTGAAACTAACCATGATAAAGAAAATCGTTAGTTCATAGATTTTTGCACTCCCGACTATATCAATCGACTAAATATCAAAATAAACTAACGACAATTTATTCGGGAGTACGCGGCATGATCGAATCAGAATCAAAACCGAATCAGTTTGGAGAGTAAGGCCCCTGAGCTTTGCTTCGTTACTTAATTTTAAACCGACACTTCGCACTACACGCCCGCAGGAGGCACACTGTCGCTATTGGGTATACTTAATTAACATTTTAATTTAGTTTTATATATATATTTATATTAAGATACAAATTGTGAGTAGGTAAATGTCTAATTTTATTCTTGAAAATGAAAAATCTTTTATTTCCAAATAGGTAAGAAATTAACACTTTTAGAATTGACCTACATGATGACCTACCACCGGTTCGAGCCTAACCCGGCGAGAAGAAACGGCTTTCTTTTAGCAAAAATATGGAAAAATTGTTCTTTTAAAAAAAAAATAAGTTGATTAAGACATTGACTTTCGACTTTTTACACAAATAGCATCATCAACATTCTCAAGATTATAAAGACGGTTTCAGCTTTGATAATAATCTGTACAAATGGAAACATGCGAAATAATTAGTTATGGTGTCATTGACTCGTCGGACTATATATAACAACACCGAAATAATTGTATGATTAACACGCGCGATGTTTGCATCATAAAATAATGATTAATAGCGTCATGCTTCGAAATCTTTATAACATTGTTTCTAAATTATTTTTGAAAATGTCTTTCCTCTTTTCTTAGAAAATCGTGATCAGAATCATGTGGTAGGTATTAATCTTCTTCGTTATTATATTAAAGTTGCGCTTGAGCTTGGCCTTATTAACAATGCTAATAAAATATTTATTTACTTACACAACTGATTAGCATTCAATGTTACGTAATGACCTAAGTGTGCCTAATAAGCCCCGATTTCTCCAAACTTTACGCTAAAATCGGATTAGATATCTCTCTCATTATTAGAACGGGACAGACTGATACTATAGCTGACCGGAAAACTTGTTATTTATACGTTGGTGAAGAAGTTATACATATATATTTTTTATAAAATGTTTTATACAAACAAACACTGAGTGAACCCCACACATGGGGCAGGGGAAAACATAACTAAACATTTACTACCCCTTACTAATAAAAATATTTACACACTGTATAAGCTATACAATGTTTTCTCATTGTCTGATACTTTAGAATTGATAGGGCTGCCATCTCTAAAACCTGCCTCCTAGGACCGGAAGCGTAATTTCCCCGGATTTTGGAGCTTTCACCCCGGATATTTCACTACTTTTTTCATTAACTTACATCTTGATTAAAATCTCGGGGGGCACGGGCAAGTTGTAGTCCGGGTTTCAACCGGACAACAACTTGCCCCGCCCGGACGCTCCCCGGACGGCTTTCAAACTAGGATAAAATCGAGGAAACTCGGACGGACGGCAGCCCTCGAATTGACTCGTGGCAGACAACACATTGATTCGCTTAGGCTTGAATTACACAAAATCGCAAGCAATTGTGTGCAACGATTTATTTAAAAGCGGCCCAGCCGCATCTCTGAGTTGCATATATTTGATTGCAATTTCACGACATTGTGGCCGGGTCGCGCCGATGCATATAATCCGAGCATTAATGAGTTTGTAAATATTTTACTAGGGCGGAGGATTATTTATATTATTCAACTATTAAAAAAAACACTTACTACTTTGGCACCTAACAGTTGACATTCGATGGCGGCCCGCATGCCGCAGGGCCCAGCACCAATGATGAACACCTTGTTCTGCGTACATAGCCGTCCCTTGCCGTACACCTTGTGATTGGCACGAGCGTCGAACTTCTTAAAAAGGGCCTGCGCCTTCCACGAACTCGCCAATTTTGCCTGAAAATAATTTCATGTTGTAACAACAATCAAATAATTGATATGACATCAAATACCATGTTGTGACCTTAATTAAACAAAAACCATCTGATTGTTTTGACCCAGAATGTGAAAATTAAACATATTAGATATTGTGTAGTCATTTCAATGAAAACTAGAAAGAAAAATACTTTTGCGTAGTAATTACATAGTTAATTATAATCGCTCCGGAGCCATAAAATGCCGGCTAAATTGATCGCAATGTAAATTGTAGAAACGTTAATGAAAATTGCCGTGTACCGTAATGAAAAAGTAATGTTACTTTCGCTGAGCATAACATTGAATAAACAATCTTGAATTTCATATTTAAAACTGTTAAAATATTGCGGTTGGTAGATTAATTAGTCAAAAAAAATTTTAGAAACTGTTCAAAAATACTTTTCCTCTAACATGTGCAAAAGCGAAACGTATGTTCTCGTTCTCATAGAGAAAACTGGAACGTACTTTTCAGCTTGAGAGTTTGTAGGTACGTGATGCAAGCAGAAAACATAAATTATTATAAAGATAACATTTGCATTTGCTAAATTCTACAAATTTATCTAGATTTACTGTTGTATTTAATATTAGGTATATATAAAAATAGTTATTTTAATTAGAGCAAATAGCCACTAACAAGTTGCAAGAAATATATTTTCATTTTTACTATTTAGAATAACTTCGCATATCTAGTAGCATTTTAATAGTAAATCACTAATCAGTGCAATAAATGAATTCTCAAAACTTTTATATCTTATCATTTCAATCGAGATTGACTTGCATGCGACGCTGTTATGCCTAGAAAAACAATAATAAATTTTAAATTCTTTACAATCAAATCATATATTAGGTAAGAAAAATTTAACTTTCAATTAGAATTCTTTAACAACGTTAAGAATTAGATTATAAGTTATAACCCCCATATTATAATAAAAATATTTGCATCCGCATAAGTTATACAATGTTTTTGACAGAAATTAATTAACAGACATTGACAAAATACTGTTTTGTTTAACAAGTGTTTAGAAAATTTTATTAGTAAGACGGTACATATATACTACATTTAAATAACCATTACATTGTTATAATTTAGGTTAGTACAGGTATCATAATTATTGGCACCAAGCGTAGTACCATAGTAATAGTCTTTATTCAGATGAAAATAAAATCACAAATATAGAAGAAGAATCGATTATTTTATATTTTATTGTGTAGATAAAACGCATATTTACGTTAGTCATGCCACACGCGCAGGTGAGAATTAAAATATGCAGGTGCACTGTGCAAGGCCTCTTTAGTTTTCGTACAGATGTACATTAAATTTGATGCCTACCTTAACCAAGATACCACCATTGTACATTCAGATACCCGGATTATCCAAGTATCCAAATTATTAATAGATAGGAAGCAAATGACAATGATGAGATAAACGATAGTGATATCACGGAGTCACAGATATATGACGTCGCATCTTATGACTAATCTCTGTATGTTTAGGATGTAGTAAACTATAAATATATGACACTCATATTACAAACACGGACAATAAGATTATATGATCCGATTATAGATCGTCACCCTTGTGTGTCACGGCCCGTTATTATGTAATTGCATCGCTATAACTGGTCCCTGTTGATTTGCCCGAGTAATAGTTTTCACTTTACCTGTACCTAGGTAAGTCATTACCAAATACCTATGTACAGGTATGACTTGTACCTAGGTATAATAAGTTATGGTAAAAATAAGCCAAAACTCCTTAGGTAACACTATTGTATACGTTTGTAGGTGTCAGATGTAATAATAAAATATTTGTAAACCTTTATTGTACACTTATCCAAAAATTGCGTCAAAATCAATATTATTATGTTAATAAAGTCTAATAAAAATTGTCGTTCGCAATAAATTTTTATGGCTCCACGTAATGCAATTTCAACATTTTAAATTGGAAAAACACCTAAGGCATACTTTTTGTACGTGAAAAATAGATTATACTTATTTCAATAGTCCAACGAACACGTCCTATAAAAATTCCGTCACAAAATCATTCATATTTGTATGGTGTCTGCGCGGAAAATCGATAACCGATAGAAAAATCAACATAAAGTAGGTGGATAAACATTAACAATTAGAAAGGCGTATGAAAAACAAGACTTGTCGCTGTATGAGATGGTACACCGCCATAAAAGTGAACGCAATCATAAACTCGCAGAAAACAAGCAACATAACCCTTCTTAGCAGTCGGGCTCGGAGCAAAAAGAAACTCGTATAGCAAATTTACACACAGTAATACGACTTTAATGATAAAATCGTCTATTCATTAAGGTTTTCTTTTTTTACTAATCCTCTCTAAAAAAACGCACAGAAATCTAGTGCATATTCAATTAATTAAATTTAATTAACAAGGATAACAATATCGTAATAAAAATATACACATAAACCGATACAAAATATAATGTAATACATTGTGCTAAATGCGCAAGCCATAAAATCATTTTAATTAAGTATTCTAACTAACAACTAAATTCAATTCGCTTTGGCCAACATTATATTAATGTGTTCATTAATCATACGTAAATCAATAAGGATTCCTTGTTGTTACTATGGAACCCTTATAGTTTATATAATATATAATATAATATTATGATATATATAATATAATAATAAACATTTATTATTATTATTATATATATAATATATAATATGATATTAGGATAAAGAGGAAAGATTTGTATTTTTGTATGTAACGGCTTAACTCAAAAAGTACTGGACCGCTTTTAATCATTCTTTTTTCATTAGAAAGCTACATTATCACTGAGTAACATAGGCTATTTAAAAATCAATTGCTGTTCGTTAGTCTCGCTAAAACTCGAGATCAGCTGAACGGATTCGGCTATTTTTAGTCTTTTCTACGTTGAGCATGGAAATATTGTAAACACTGTTTCCATGCTCAACGTAGTGGGCACGGGTCAGCTAGTAGTTTATATAACTGGACAAAGAAATCATCTTGTATTCGCAACGACGCTGCATTCGTCATTAAGATTTCACACAAGGGATAAGGCGGAAGATCTCACTCAGTTTAATGTAATCGCCTACTTAAAGTACGGTCAAAGCCCGCAGTGCACGCTCGAGCTCGACCGGTGTAAATTAGTCAGGAACTCGGCTATTCATACGGCGAAATCTATTTATACAAATTACATTTACGTAATGCTCTGGAATTGGTTTCATCTCCAGCTATTTCTATACAAGTTGAGTTCATCGCACAATCTCCAAATTTTTCAGTGGCACCCTGCCAAGTTCTAGGTTCACAGAGTTTCTTATGAGATATAATATTATCATGTTATATATGCGAATATGTTAGGAAATATTGAAGTGAGTTGCTAATAAAAATGTTATGTCTATAAATTATGATTTTAATAAGGCTGCCTACACATCTAATACTGCGGGACTGCAATCGGCTTAGTATCACCGAAAAAGGAGTAAAGAGTTTTTGCTTAACACGTATAGTCTTAAGCAAATCATTGTACCCATTTTTACGAATATTGCGCCGACGGAGGAGAAAAAATATTTAATATTATAATTATAGTGAACACTTGTATATCATAATATCAAATAAAAAATATACAGAATGATAATATTTCTTAGTCAGTCTTTCACATTCCATAATATACAACATTTACTTTTTTATTGCGTATTTATTAGAGGCAAAAGTGGAAACTTAAAAATTCAAATATGAATTAAGTCTTATGGTCTAATCGACCTTTAGTATACACTATACATGAAGGCTATGTGGAAACTGGAATAATCAGGTCTTGGGGGTAATTGAGAAGGCAAATTTCGGAAATGACACGGCATGCGGCACGGCGCTGCCACACGCGTTATGGCACCGCGTCATGTAGCCATCATGTAGTCGCGACTTTCAAAGTGTATTTATAATATCAACTCCGAATAAAAAGTATTGACTTTCGTCACGTTTGCGTGTCACCAAGCCCACGTGTGTGACTAGCAGACTCCATGGGGCATTGGCCATTTATTTATTTAATGTGTACCTAATCTATGTTATTATTTTAAAATGTTAAAATTATTTAAGATTGGTTTTTCCAAAGGTTCTTTTCTATTGTCACAAAGAAGCGATCATACATTTTTCATTATGTGTAAATTATACAAATTACCTTTATGATTTGGTTAGTCTGTAATGAAACTTGGAGCGCGGTGTTGAATGTTAAACAGAATCAATCTCGTCTTTATGTGAGAGCAGAAACGCGTAGGAATTTAATTTACACCCATACGAATCGAGCACGCGGCGGGTGCAAGGTCTCCTCCTACGAAACTACTAGTTTATGGACGTAAGATAATAAATGCAGCTTTGGAAATTATGGAGAGATTAGTTATCTCGGAAGATTTAGGTCGAGAGCGAAAATGTTCAAAGTCCCAATACAAATAGTACCACGTTATTCTCATATATATTTTTTTTATCTATAGACGCTTCACGCCACATCAATCTGGCCCTGTGCTAAGTATCCGAAGAACGTGTATTATAGGAGCCAGACAACGGAAATACATATTTAACACTTTTATACTACACACATATTTAAGATTTTTATTATATAAAATCTTTAAATATATCCGACCGAGCGATTGTATGCTAGGTCAGGCCAAAGCCCACAGTGGTACTTGTTTTCATGTGTCGTTTAAATAGCGCCGGACTTAGAAAACTTCGATAGCGCGATGCAGGATGGTGGCGCTAGTAGGCGCCGCCACAATATTAATACATAAATTTAATACACATCCATGACCTAGGCACATTGGAAACTTTTTTGTTCCCTCGGCGGGATTCGAAGCCGCTCTCGGTCGAGCACCAACGCGCTAAGCACTGCGCTACGGAGTTCGTCTAAATTCTAATATCATTATGAAGAAGACAATGACTAGGAGGTTTTAGAAGGGTATTATTATTAGCAGCCGTTACTCTCCCACTGATGGGCAAAGGCTTCCCCTCTCTTTTACCACAAAAGGTTACCAAATGAAAATTAGGTGTGAGTCGAAATCATGCACGAATCACGATGATAGGTTCCATGTCATCTATACAACTATTAGTACCTACGAATATTGGGCACTAATATTAAGATCGCGACAGTCACGTTTGTTATTATAAATAAGTAATTATATTTTTTTAAATATACAAAAGACGAATACAATATATAAGAAAGCAAGGTATACAAAATATACAAATGATTAATTATTTGTATTCATTTCATAATACAGAAATATGTCATTTGTAAATATATAAACAATCTCTATATACAGCCTGATGAGGTATCTTATACGCTGTACATAAATCGAAGTTAAAATTTAACCAACCTTGAGTTTGGGGTAAAAGTCCGGTAGCCTGTTGGGCCGGAGGTTGAGGGTGTTACATATCTCCCTGTGCAGCGCCAGGATCTGTTTCATGGTGCCCGCCGAGCAGAAGTGGTCGAACATCTCGGCTGCGAGCGCGCACTCCGGCGGAGTGGGCTCCACCCGGCCGCCACGATTCATCTTGGACCCCTGGAAACAGAAACACAGACTATACAGCTGCTCCTACACCCTCCCGTATTAATAAAGAAGTCTCAAACCCAACCTCACTTGAGAAGGTATTTGACAGATAAAAAATACGTTTCGTTTCACTTTTAAAAGTCAACAACTTTTTCTTTTTTAAAACGTAAAAACAAAGATTATAAAATATAGATTATACTTACTTTAATGTTTTTCTGTACTTAATCTATAAAATGAATATTACGGTATGAAAAGAAAACATAGTACTTTGTAACATTAAAAAGTTGTGCATTAAAAAAAAGTGAAACGAAACGTTTTTTATCTCCCAAAAAGGTTCTCCAGTGAGGTTGGGTTTGACACCTCTTTATTAATACGGGCCTTAGACTCTCTAGCGCCACCATAAACCAGGGTTTGTACATATACAGAGTTTAGTTGAAGTTAAATATCTAACGTTTTAACTATGAGTTATTTGGTACAAGTAGGCCTTACGTAGTACACCACTTATTAAAAGAAATATTTCTTCTTCGTCTTCGTCAAATGACTTTTCCAGCGTATTAGATAAAAACAGGTACCTACTTGAAATTCCGAATCTGTTGTGTAAATAATAATTTATCAGTATTATAAAAAGAAATTAGTTTAAATTGCATATTATACTGCTGGGCTGATTTTGATGAAATTTGGCACATAAAAAGTAAATTTAACAACAAAGTATATCAGAGGAAGGCAGGCAAACCTCAACCGCGGCAAAATGTATGGTTCCCGAGAGATTTACTTTTGCGCCTACAAACTCACGTAAAACATCTATAGTATGGAAAAAGTGTCGGGATACGTAATATTATAATATTTCAGATATCATGACGCTCTGACGTTTCATAGAAAACATCGTGAGAAAACCCGCACATGGCTCTAGACGTATCGACTAGTCTTTTCCTCTTTCCTTTTTCCTGTAGACTAGGTAGTGGACTAACTATGTTCTGAGAGTGGACTCGGGCCACCATTATTTAAAACTCCCTTGTCCAGACACTACATTATTTATAGAATCGTTAATTCGCTAGTTGAGTACTGTGCAATTTATTCGATAACGTACGAAAAGTTTGCCATTTATTGAAAAGCTCTGTTTTCTATACTAATATTATAAAGGGGAAGAGTTTGTTTGTTTAAACACGCTAATCTCAGGAACTACTGGTCCGATTTGGATAATTTTGTTTTTGTTGGATACTCCATTTATAGAGAAGAGTTTAGGCTATATAACATTACGCTGCGACCAATAGAAGCGAAGCGCCCGTGAGAAATGTTGCAGAAATGGGGAGACTTTCGTTGCGTGTGCTGTATAAACGGTTTAAGTCACCTCAAAAACCCACGCGAACGAAGTCGCGGGCACAGCTAGTACATATGTATGTATAGCATTACGTTTCGAGCGTGTAATGTTGCACATGTGTAATACCGGTCATCGCTTATTTACGTATAAAACGTATTTATAAATCCTCTTCAATCCCTAATACGTACAAGTAATTTAGTCTACCGTTTTACCTTGAGAGTTTTCACTTATTAAATTATTATTTAATAATAATCATCATATTTACCAAGCAAGAACAATAAATTACGTCACCTTTAAACAAAATAACTGTATCAAAATCAATTCATCGGTTTAAAAGTTAGAATGCCATCAACACACACGCACACACCGATACATGTCGAATATATACCCTCTATTTTTGTCAGGGGTTTATATCGTAGAATCATTACATTTTATTCACAAATCGCACACCTACTTCTGTTGTGATTCAAAGTGTTCTGTTCAATACAGTTTGTACACTATCGATTAGGTGCTGTTATGTCTTGACGTCTAGAATTTAAATTGGCATTGAATTGATGTTTATTAAACGGAATATCGGCTATTCGATTACAGCGACTGAATGCGTCCGATTTTCAATTTTTAGGTCACATTTTAAAGACAGTTTACCTAATATTGTCTATAAATAGACGTCTAAAATTTAAATTCGCTTTGAATTGATGTTTATTAAACGGAATATCGGCCATTCGATTACAGCGACTGAATGCGTCCGATTTTCAATTTTTAGGTCACATTTTAAAGACAGTTTACCTTATATTGTCTATAATAGAAGTCTTAACAAGTTAATCCTCGAATACTTTCTTGACATTTTCATTATTACGCCTTAAAATATTTTATCACAAAGGAAGTTTCCGCGTCGACTGCAGACTTCTAACTACCTCAACCTAAACCACTTTCAGATGCGAGTGTTTGACTGCGTGCGCATGATTCTAAGGGCATGTCAAGAGATCGTATGTCGGGCGGCAACTTGTTCGATAGAACATTAATATTACCTATACGGATGATCATTTTATGTACAGTCGCGTGCACTAACATAGATACATCTACAGATTTACAAAAATATGATAACGTATCATATTTAAAAAATATTTACCTACACCATGATATATATTAAAATAAATAATTGATGTAACCAGCAAATTGTTTCAAAATACGAATAAATTATTTACATAATGAAGTAAAAAGAAGTTTTGCAATGAATAGTAAACACATTCAAAGCTATAATTACGAATACGCGACAAATTTCAATAACATGTAAAGATAGTTTATTTTATTATAATGTAACCGTTATACCCCCAGTTTCCCGAACGCTGTTCAAATTAATGATTAACTAACATGACATCAAATCAACGACCCATATTGAACGCTGATTGGTGGAACATTATCAGACAAAGGAACGGACAGATATTTTATAATTACATCACGATTGCTCCCTGATTCAAATCGTATGTTAACTAATCGGTGTCTTTGGTGAATTAACCTTATAACCTGAGGAATTTTAACAAATCTTGCAAGTGCGAGCGTGATGTAATTATAAAATATCTGTCTGATAATGTTCCACGAATGCCATTTTAGTTGATCATTCATTAATTTGAATTGCGTTCGGGAAACCGGGGGAAAGTTTGTGAAATGTCCAAAAAGGTTATCTATACTTATAATAAAACTGTAGAGAGGTCAATTCTGTACATTGAATATTTTTTCAAAATACATATTGGAGGATGATTGGCGATCGATACTGATGCCAAAAATGCAATTAGTAAAATTTTTGTCTGTCTGTCTGTCTGTCTGTCTGTCTGTCTGTCTGTATGTGCGCGATAGGAACAAAAACTACTGAAGGGATTTTAACCAAACTTGGTACGATTGTAGCCCATATTCCTGGGCAGGTTATAGGCTATATAACATAACGCTACGATACATAGGAGCCGAGCAGTGACGATAAATTGGAAGCAAGTCGGAGGATTTTCGCGCGCGCGGGCTGCGGACGAACGGTTCATGCGGGGGGCGCGGGGGGATCGCTTACACAGTGACGCGAAGCAATAGAATGTGGCACTAAAGTAGATTAGAACTTGAAATAAGTACCTAACAGATTTTTTTTTCTGAGAAGAGTGTTTCCACAGTGTCATAATAATATAAAAATTGTATTTTTGAACTTGCTTCACAAATTGAAATAAATTATCATTTATTGTATAAATCAACTTAATTAACTGTATTATTAAAAGAAAGCCTTTCGCGATAATCTAAAAAAACGGGCAGTTAAGCGGTTTTTGGTAAACTATTTATACCATCACGGTATTAATCCTCATCATTTTTAATACGTTAGTTGGCTTAAGAATTTCATGAAGACTATATTTGCCGTTTATACCTAGCAAGTATAATTAATAGTTTAGGAGATAATATAGCAAAATTAAAATCGTTTCGCCGTGATTCGACCGCCGCGCCGCATCGCGGGCCGCGGCGCCGCGCGATACAGGCTGATGCGTGACGTCTTACATCCGAGTCGGGGTGTAGTGTAGGTATCAGATGCTGGTAGGTAGGAATTTTGGCGAAGGTCAACCAAAGGAACTCCACCCCACTGCTGGGTAAAAAATACTATTAAAATGTGCTAACAGGCAGTACCGGTAGTATGAATTTATATAGATGTCGCTTTGATTTGAAGATATATGACAATAAAAAAAATACTGGACGTTTGTATGAAGCGCGGCGGGAACCGCGCTGCTTCAAGCATTCAAATTTATTCTTTTTTTATTTTATATTTTGTTTAAAACAAAATTTCATTTATTTATATTATTATTATTTTTAATCTTAGGGTAGGTTATAAAAAACGCTACTAAAGCCGATCGGCGCGGCGCGCCGAGCTGGGGCCTAACTCTCCAAACTGATTCGATTTTAATTCAAAGTCGATCGTGCCGCATACTCCCGAAGAAATTGACGTTTGTTTATTTTTATTCTCTGTCGATTGATATGGTCTGGTGTACAAAAAGTTACGTTCTAACGGTTTTCTTTAACCTAATTAATTTCAAAGTAATCTACCAAATAAAACACCAAAAACCGTTAAGATCGAACTGATTCGATTCTCAGTTGTGTCGAGAGTAAGCCTGCTGGATCCTCGGCGGGGCGTGCCGCTGCGCCCATGTCTAACCGAGAGTTCCGTTTTAAAGACCTTAGTAATTGCAATATAAGTTTAAATTTAATAATACTTCAAAACATTAATGACAAAAACGGTAATAAGTTGAAAAAATTGAAAATATTTTTATGGTTTCGCAATTTATCCTATGTCGTTTAAATTTGATATGAAGCAACATTTTAATAGTGCATTAAGATGTTGCTTCATATCAAATTTCTATTCCCGGGAAGTACCCTTTAGGTTTTGGTTCCCTTTGGCGTGTCGAAAATTGCGAAAATTAGCGATATAAACGGCTGAATCTTTGGGTAGATGTGGCCAAGATGCCTGTTTCTTTTCTCAGCCAGAAGGGACAGTAGAGCTGAGTTTTTAATATGATTTTTAGCTTGATACCTACACGTGTTAAAGTTTTGACACCCAGACAGACAGACGGACATCGAAGTTAAATACTTTACTAAATTAACGTGAAAAATTGTCTGGGTCTATACGGTGCATTCGAATAATATTATCCTAACTTCGAATACCTTTGCTGACTTCTACATATTGTTCGAAGGCCTACTTCTTTTGCCGAGCTCCGAAAGGATAGTAATATATTATTATTATACCCTGCATACCAAGAGGCTTGCCGGGTACGTGTCTTGCTGGATCAACACTGGGATGCACTGGGAAGTACCTATTAGCGAAAGTTCTCAGCGGTTGCGCCAATAAACTAAAAATATATTTAAAAATACTAAAGTGCCCTAAATCACTTTTCCACGCGTACGAAGTCGCGGGCACAGCTAGTACTAAATAAACATTGCATTATAAACAATAATATAAATAATAGAGGTATTATTACGAGAGATATTATTGACGGTTATTTTAAAGATACACATACTTACCTTAGAATGTCGACTATATTCGTTGTATACTCCTTAATATATTTTTTTAAAATAAATACATATAATATGTAATCGGTAGAACTGCGATTTACGCGAACATATATATTTCAAATACTACTTTCAATCGGTTTTTACTGTCTACGCTCAAAGTATAGGGGTCTCAACGGAGTTTATCTACATTCTACAGTCTTAGTTCGCTTCGCACTAATATTGCGGTTATTGTGATATTCTATATGAATAATATTGCAAATATAAATAATATAAAATAACACGGACAGAATAAAAAATAAGTTCACACTTCATTTCATAGCTATTTGGTAATGAATTATAACATTCTTTGTAACAAAATTCATTGTAACATTTAAAACGTAAATAATGGAATATATATCATCTCATGTGTGTCGATTTCATATTAATAACGGTAAAAAACTTGAATGCTGTATTTGTTACAACCACAGATACAGCTTATGAAGATAAATTAATAAAATGGAAATGGCATGGGAAAAGCAAATGCAATAGGCTTTCACTTTGCTGATCAGTTCATAACCGATTATTATATGGATATTTATGTAATGAACTTATGAATTTTATTCATTATTATTTGTTAACGTTTAGTTAAGTTTATATAACACCTATGTAGGTGTCAGACGCCGTGTGAGAGATTAAACACTACACACACTTAAGAGTTAATTCCCAACTGTTGGTTCAAACCTGGATGAAGTCAAAAACTGTGGTAATAGAAAAGTAAAAATTTAGGATTATAAGTTTTAGCGCACATGATAAAAATCATATATATTATACGGTGGAATTGAGAAAACTCCTTTTTTGGAAGATGGTTAAAAAGTAAAGGGTGGGGCCAAGAGACTAATCCCTTATCACTCAGGTATAAAAATAATTCAAAATCTAAGTATGAGACAGACTGTGAACTATTTTTATAGTATCCCAAATATAGCATACCTAACGCATTTCATAAAAATCGGCAAAGTCGTTTCGGATGAGGTTACAGAACTGTCACGAGAATTTTAAACATTATTATGTAACTCGTATAAGATAATAATAATGACCATAATATTATTGTTAATGTGTTTAAATAAATGTATAATGTTAGATTACGTATTTGACTTTTAAATGTGTAAAGGCTGTTGGAGTTTGAAGTTGCCTTTGTCAGCATTATACTTGTTCCATGAATCATTTAAGGCTGGCTTAATATAAGTAGTTATATAATATTATGTTGTAATTAAAATAATATAAGAAATAACAAGGAACGCTATAGGCTATTTGGAACAGATTTCGAAGACGCGGATATAAGGTACATTACTACTTTTAGATCACATTGAACCTTCTATTTATATTAGCCATGTAAACCGTCCTAAGATTGAGTATTATATAATATATTTTATTCTCTTTGACTGTGTACTGAACTATAATTATCGCCTCCGTGGTCTAGTGGTTCAGAGCTTCGGTCGTGGGTTCGATTCCCGCGTTGGAACAACAAAAATGTTGTTTACAAGTTTGGTTAGGACAATGCAGGCGGATCACCTGATTGTCTGACAATAAAGATGATCCATGTGTCGGATGGGCATGTATAAAGTCGGACTTGAGCCTGTTCTCTCGCCAGTCGTGTCGGTTTACCGTCCCACTGGGTTATGAGAGTAAAAGGAAGAGAGAGTGCTTCTGCGTATTGCGCACACACTTGGGCACTATAAAATAACTCCTGCGTAGCTGGCCTGGTTTCAATTAAATCGGCTACCGACACCGAAATCGGTGAGGGGAGCTATTATAATTGTCAGAGACATCGTTGTTTTATAGTGCAGCAGCCTGGTGAATATGATAGGGGAAACTACAAAACGATGGAAGGTCGGAAGTTTCACAGGTCTATGAAGTGTCTGCACACCGCCCACACAATTTCCGCTACGTATATAACTAGGAATACCGCAGATAACATGCAACCTCTATAATTGTCTTTCGCTTTCATTCGTTTTAACATGATCAATCAAAATAGAACACCTTTTACTACCTAGTAAGTAAGTACATAGGTAGGTAAGGTTATGAATTTTAATTATTTCTCGGACTGAAACGGAATTTATTTCATTACATATGTCTGTCTTCTAATCTAATGCAATGGATAACTCCAGAAGATATAAAAGTACATCATTGACATTATATCTAGACGTCACCCTGTGATTCAAATTCGACCATAATTCATAATTTAATTTTTTATAAGTTAGTAAAATATTTTATGTCGATAATTGGGTATTTAAATATCGTTCATGGAATCTGACAGGTAGATTGATTATTGTTATTATACGAATAAAAATTTGTGTGTACTGTTATTATGTGCACAAGAATAGAAATATTTAAATATTAAGTAGGTTTTATTACATTATTACGGTGGGCATGCAGCATATTAGCGTGCTAAGAAGTTACAAAAGCGATTCCGGCCAGCCGATTACGTAAAAATAGCAATTAGCAAAAATCGCGCCATAGACACAATCGATTTCTGAACGTTAAAAACTAGTGCTAATCGCTCGTTGAGTTTGTATGCTCATTCGCTTCATTTTTGCTACGACATTTATGTCCATAGGTGTCCATTATAGCAAAGAAATAGAGTCTATTATAGAAATACTTGTTCATAATGTTATTTTGTTTCAATAAATAAATACATATTTAGATTTTGCATAGAGCTTGGCACTCATTTAGATCACAATTCTTTTTGGGGCGAAACCCACAGCCAAGCATAATCTTTGTATTGAACTTGAATCAATACAAACATTATGCTTTTTTACATTTATGTTTATGATTGGATATTCAAATCACAACATAATCACCGTCATGCTATTTCCAATTCGCTTCAAAGCTGTAAAATTTACTAGGTATTTAACAATGTATTTTCCTAAGAAAACTCAGCTGCATCTTGAAGGTCGCTGCATGAATTTTTTACACATACTACATGACACACGCTGTCATGGCAAATGATTAATGAGCGGTCCACATAACTTAAAGGTCGACTTTATTCTTTGTTCTTTATCGCAAAAGGAACAAGTTGTTTAATCACTAGTCATGTGTGTGGTCGTATGAAGTATGTGTTTAATGATATTATTATATGTATCTTTGTACTGTGAAAATTTTTTTTCACAGTACAGTACACAGTACAGTATTTAAAAAGTTGTTCACCTCGTAGAATAGACACGTTCATTACTTTTCATAGCTATTTTAATAAAACTTTTCTTTAATTTGAGCGAATAAATTGTCTATTAGTTGTGAAATATATGTTGTTTCTATGCATGCATTCTATTGTATGTATACTAATTTTAAATCGACATGTCCCCGTATTAACGCCACCAGTACATGGGCAATGCACAAGCGCACTGGACCACGAATTTGATCATCTACCATCAACCATGAATGATCCCATCACAAATATTACTACGCAAGTGTTCATTATGTTACGAGTGATACTTACACCATACAATCCTTGTGATACAATTTTATGAACATGCTTCCTAATTAATAGCAATTTTACAATTTTAATATAATACCTATATAAAAAAAATTAAGCATGATATTTCATTTAAACCACGTTTAATAACTTTGTCAATTGGACGTTGTTAAGAAGACGAGTTTTAATCGTCTTAACCTTTCTAATTATTCATGAGCACTGAGCGCGTTGCTCCTTAATTGAAGAAATGTTACGCCTTTCTAGGTTTGAGTAGCTGTAGTTGGTTTCTAACTCAAGAGCATTCTTTTTAAAACATCATCATCATTGCCAACCACTAAAGTCCCCACTCTATACACGGTAGCCGGAATTGAACATGCACCTTCGTGAGCACAGCTAAGGCACAAGACCACAGATATTTCTTTGAAAATATATGTATAGTTTTAAAATATCACTAAATAATGTAACTAGGTACAGTAAATAAAACATTAAGGCAATACGGAGAGAATATATTCCGAACTACTTTAAATAATCCTCTGTAGGATACAATTTAATCTGCTAATACACGATAACGAGACAATATGGCACAATAATGCTACCATGAAATATAATGATAGTAAATTGTTTACTGTACAATAAATAAAATACCTACAATGCCATCTTCATTTGGTCTAATTAGTCGTTTTGTTTACGTCAAAATTAAATTAATATCATCAAAATGTATCATCAAAATCATCAAATAAAATAAAAAAATGTTGATGGAAATAAAGGTAGAATGGAAATTTTATAGCTGTTAGTAGGATGGTCTGCAAATATTATAATTTAAAAAATGTATGGCAGACATCTCAGATCTCAAAACAGCTTGTATCATAATACAAAAAATAACCGGGTTAGAGTGTGTAGATATATACAGGTATAGGTATATTAGATAAAGCAATTTACACCGAATGGAAAAAAATACTTTAACATTTTATCTTATCAATTATCATGGGCTTGATGCACATTAAACAGATAATCAATCACAAGCTAAATTCTCACATTTTACATACTTATCTCATTAATTAGTAAACATATTTATTATTATTTATATATGACTTTCCTTTACCAAAGTGCGGCGAGACCAAATATTATAGAATAGGTACTAATGATTTTTGGCAGTCTTAAAACTGTATCACATATCGTATAACAAAGTCCTACGCCGCTTCTGTCTATGTGTACGCAAAAAATTGAAAGACTACTGCAACGAGTACGCATCGCTAAAGCGCTATTTTCACCAATGGATAGTGTGGTTCTCGAGGAAAGTTCCAGTGTATTACTTGGATCCGGTAGGTGTCGCCTGCTGTCATTGCGTCAAACAATTTAATTCTAAGGACTACCTTACTCGTACTAACGAGTTACGGTAAACAGAAAAAATGAGGAGTGAATTGAAAATAAATACAATATACATATTATAAAAACAGTAATAACTGTAATTTCTCTAAAGCTATCTTTATATCTTTATGTATAATTTATATTTCTTCTACCGTAGAGTCTAAACTACTGGTCCAGTTTTAATAATTGAGGTGTCCATAGATTCGTAATGATGCCGCATGTAACGGCTATATATTATATGCATTTGTAATTCGATAATTAATACCATTATTTTTATATTTCTCACCCGTTATATCTGTGGACATTAGCGGTTGCGACCTGTGGTCCGACCACGGCTCTACCTTGACCATTTGTACCCTTGCGTTATTATATTTATATCTGAATTATGCTCGTGTTTATAAAAAATGTTGCTTTTGGTTTTTTCTTTGCTACCGTACCTTTGTATCTAACACAACGATCACGAAAATATTGAGTCCAATTGCAGTTTTTCGTTTATATAATATCCGACTTTTGTGAATCTACACTAATATTATAAAGCGGAAGAGTTTGTTTGTTTGTTTCTTTAAACGCGCTAATCTCAGGACTACTGGTCCGACTTGAAAAAATCTTTTTTTGTTGGATAGTCCATTCATAGAGGAAGGCTTTAGGCTATAAAACATTACGCTGCGACCAAAACCAGTCGGGCGTCTTCGTCGCCCGACGCCGACGCCCGACGTAGCCTTCCTCTATAAATGGACTATCCAACAAAAAAAAAATTCAAAACGGACCAGTAGTTCCTGAGATTAGCGCGTTTAAACAAACAAACAATTCACATTTGGGGACTTTCGTTGCAGGCGCTGCACAAACGGTTTAAGCCAATCAAACACCACGCGAACGAAGTCGCGGGCACAGCTAGTAAAAAATAAATGTTTCAAATTACGTATTGAATTAAAAAGTTAAAAGATATGTTCTATTTGCTTGTGTTAATATTTAGGTAAAAAGTTTTAAGATATGTAAATATATTTGATGCAGAGTTTCTATTATTTATTATTAGTGCCTATTCAACAAACTTGCCAAATTGTCTATGAATCATTGTGTATTTAATATGGAAAGAAAAATACAAAACACACAAAGGTACATATTTTTAAAGGATGTTTGTATGTTTGATCCACCATAGCACCAAAACAAGTCCTGATTTTAACAAGAGGTGTCACTAAATTCGTAATAATGACCTGGGTAACAGACTATATAGTTTACATAGTCGGGTTTAAGTTTTAATAAATTAATGTAGTTTTTAAGTCTATCATACCACAGTTTATATTGTTATATATATATAAGTGATAGGTACCTACTTATTGTTTACTTAATTTCACTCAGGCGTTACTTAAAATGTGTTACACAAGCAGTAATAGCTGTTTTAATATGTTTAAGTAATTTTCTTGATTGTAATAATATATTAATAACAATTTGTACAGTGTACATGCTTTAATTAAATTCCATTTGTTGTAAAGGTGTGGTTC
Source organism: Celastrina argiolus (assembly GCA_905187575.2). Taxonomy (NCBI): domain Eukaryota; kingdom Metazoa; phylum Arthropoda; class Insecta; order Lepidoptera; family Lycaenidae; genus Celastrina; species Celastrina argiolus. The sequence goes on along the minus strand of LR994583.1, from coordinate 11,542,120 downwards.
ATATACTAATCATAACCTGTAAATGGATGAAATGAAAGTAAATAACTTGACTTATATAATACAAATCCGTTTTTATATTCAAGTAATTTACGTACATACATAGATCATAGCCATTTATTGAATTTTTTGTCCATGCCATCTTTGCATCCCGGTGTCAGATCAACCATGATGCTAAGGTGGTGTAGACAAAAAATTCAACTCATCCACAGAATATCAGGGACTGTGGTAATCCTCAGTCATAACCTGAGTGGACTCCTTTTCAGCGGTTTGTGCATTACACCACCTAATTATGACATCCCTTAGCTCTTAGTAAAAAAATATATATATCTATGTTTAGTGTGTTTTTTTTATTGTTTTTCTTCGTTTATTTTGTTTTCTCTTTTTTTGTCGCTTATCAGTCTGTTTAAAATGTTTTTGTGTGTGCTTATTTTGTTTGTTACTTGTTTTTAAATGTAACATGGTGTAATGTACAATTTTTTTAAATAGAAATGAGTGAACTTAAGTTGTTACCAAAAAAGTCTTCTTACTCCCAGTAAGTTAAATTATGATTGGTCTGTAATTGATATGATTTACGCATTAAAAAAATTGGTGTAGGTGCTTAAAAATATTTATAATTAATAAACAGAACATGCAACTAGGTACATATTTAAATGTTTATAAAAGGAAACCTTATTCATTCCTTATTTTGTTTTGGTGTGTAACTCTACAAGGCTTGGCTCGATGCCCATTGTGCATGAGTTATAGAACAACAATAATTCATGGCATGGTTTAAAGAGTATCTCTTATTTTATGAATACTTAATAGCATTAAAAATTACTTTGACCTGTTAAAATAACTGTTTGGTGGGTAAGTTTTGTCTTTCAGAAATCTCACGAAATATTATTCCAAATACAGAAAAACTATAAGATACAATGACGCAATTGCATATCGATCTTTACAATGCAATCATTACTATTTTTATAAAAGCATCAGACTTTTGATTTAAGTATTTATATCGGTATTCAGCACACTTGTCGTGTTACACATCACAGGTGAATGTACGTTATATTATATTTAGAAAAAGGCATATTAAACCTAATATTACTCTTGAAAAGGCGGACTTATGATTGTTTTACAAAATGCATATTCTATGCATATTCTCATAATTTATCCAAGTAAGGAAGTAATTAAGACCCGTCATACCTGTAGCTATTTCTCTGGCCCAAGACGTATTAATCGGTTGAAGAAAAAACACAAAATCCAACATAAAGAAAAAGCACTGAATTGATTGAAGAATAAACCACTCTATTACGTTAAATGAGACTCTACCCTTTTCGAGAAAGAATATCTGAATCTCGGTAAATCATATTTACTCTCACAAACTTCTTCCCCACCATTGATAGCACTTTAATTAATGTAAAATTCTCTGTGTAGTGTGTATACAATTTATGCATTTACAATCTCGGATCTTGGTACTCTATGAGCAGCAATCTATGACACTTAACACAGACTGAGTACAGGAGTCACAGACCACTTACAAAATATATGAAACACCTAATTAAATTTAAACAAAATTATTCCATACTTATCTATAAACAGAATTTTGTTTAGTTATTCTAATTAATGTAAAGTAATTTAAACATAAATATTATGTTTTACTTTTTTTAGTATTTAGAATCTGTAACAGATGGCGACACATGCAGTTCTGACTTCTCTGGGCTTTTCATAACGAAGATTTATCTTTATAATATTTATAACCAAATCATAGATACCGGGCTATTAGCGAGAGCAGATGCATAATATTATTTCTATTCTTGTCTCACTATCCGACATATTCTAATGGGAAGGAAAGAAGGGAAGTCTAGCTCATAGAAATAGGATAAACTATAATAGGATGCTTTAGTTATTAATCTGAGGTCTAGCTGCCAGTTACTTCATCTTTTTAGGCATTTTTCATAATTTTGGCGATCACCTGTACGAAGTTGGTCACAAGTTGCATGTCTGCTAGCTTGAGCTAATTTCATGTCTTTGATAGCGTAGCTTGCCATGCGTAGGTAGCTTCAATAAAAAAATGCACAACGTCATCTATTGAGTATCGTTGTAAACTTTTAAGCTCGTATAAATGATTTTATAAATAATATTCTCTAGCTGCTTCGGCGAACTTCGTATCGCCTTCACAAACAATCTCTTTACTATAAATTTCCACGTTTATTATTTCATGGACTACCGTCGACATGATGATTTATTTCCGATTTTTCCTCACAATGCTATTTTATGACCTATTTAATGATACCCCACAAAAATTCCGTTTCAACGGTAAGCCAAAAGAAACTATAAGGGTTCCAAGATGTAAACCCTGAAAAGTTCCAGTAGACTTCTGGTAATTTATGCAGTTTGAGTAAATCTGAGTACAGTAGATTAGATAAAATAAAAACAATATATTAAATCAATTAGGTATATACATAATATAATATTCATTAAATTAAATACAAATTTAATAAAGATGATATTGCTCCATAACTTGATATCCACCAAGAGTACATTTAATAACATAAAGGAGGTTAAGGTATAGCCTAAAGCCTAAATTTCACTAATGCTTGTTATAGTTTATGTTTCTTTCAATGTTATGTCTCTTGTTCTTCATAATAATGTTGAAAGAAAAGCACAGTTTTAGACAAACAATTAACACTTGCGTGAAATTGAACTGAAGACATAAATTATTATTATTTCATTATAACACTTTTGCTTATGCGGTATGACCTTTCTCATATACTTGATAAACATTTTTTTGTGTTCTTTTGAATGTACAATGATTTTTCTGAATTTTTAAAATTGAATTAATACAAAAAAATGTGGGACCAAAACAAGGTCTTAGTTTAAAGCTAACATAATATACTTAATATTATAATTTTCCTTACCATATATTTTTTTACAATTTTATTTAATTACTACTTACATTTTCTTTACGTAATTATAATCAATATTTAATAAGCTATAAATGTTACACTTGTCCATAATATGCAAGTTTTCCTAAATTCTGATATAGTATATTTCAGTAAATTTCTCATAACTCTTGCTATTGGCTTTATTTACTCCATACAGTTTAGTTTAGAAGACCCTTATCAAAAATATTTCTGTTACCTTAATGCTATGCATTACTAGTATGTTTATTGTTCAATGAGTTCTTTAAATTTGGTCTTCAACTGCTTGCTGTAGGCATCTAGACGATAAACATTAGCCTCAAGTTGTTCAATTTGTGCATCAATTTCCTCTATCTGTTGCAACATTGGTTTTATTGAGGCATCATCTAAAATGAAATATTATATATAAGACACTGTCTGTTTTAAAGTTGATAAAGATGTCAGCCTGTTGAAGTTGTTTTGCTTAACTTATTTTTACAAAATATTAAAGTATTCAAGGATTTAAAAAAAATGCATGCGCTTTCTGTTTCTGTGTTCCAATATATTCACTTCTTGGATATTTAAGATACTTACACATATCAATGCATTCTGTCAAAGTTTTACTCAGGTTAACAGTAAGGTGCCGCATGTCTCCAAACTTAGTAATGGCCATTCTGTTGATTTCTTCCAGAAGCCTGTAATTTTCCTAGAAATAAAGGAAATATATTAACCTTTCACAAACATTGGAATTAATTTACATGAAATTTTCAAATTCATAAATAAGTTAAATTGTTTACCTGGCCCGAAGACATTTCTCCTTGCAAGTAGTCATTGGTCTTTTTAAAAAGTTGTGTGGCTAGTCGGCTAATCACTGGATCATGAGGATCCAACATCTCAAAACTGGAGGATCTTGTAAATATTGCGGGATCTGAACAATCTGTAAATAGTAAAAAAACTGAACTTAGTTGTACATAATGGCAATAGTTAAATTTCAAATATTTACTTCACTTGTAGCTTATTACCATACATTATTTTTTCTATAAATAATTGTAAAAAAAATTGTTTTCTAAATACAAAAAATTTAAAAGTTTGTTGGTTTGAACACACTAATCTCAAAAACTGCTGCTCCTATTTTAAAATTCTTTCAGTGTTAGCCCGCGGTACCGCTAGTAAGTACTCAAGTTTTTTGGTTAAATATGTTTCTTGAACTTTAAATATACAATCAATAATATAATAATAATATTATCAACAAAATTAATATTATGAGTTCCGTACCTCTTGCCTCTTCTTTTGTAGTCTTGCTCAAATCTTCTTGAGACATTTTATGTATGTGGAAAAACGTAATAATCAAAGCCAAAAATATTAGTTTAAGAGTTTAATCGCGAAATAACAATAAATTATTAGGAAACAATTACCAATTGGTACCAATTCCAATACGAAGAATTTTATTGATTATTCTTCTACTTCTTCATTAATGTCAGATGCATTGGCAGTTGACACTTTTTTTTATTATTATAGAAGTACAGCCTTGGAAAAATAATATACGGCAATTTATTTATATTAGAAATATTAATAAAGTAGAAATTCACCCATTATAAAGGAAACAGTATAAAGTACCACCCCTAAGTGGATTAACCGATTTTGATCAAGTTTTTTCCTTTGAATGCTTACGATCTTCTTAGCGTTATACGTTTATACGTAGTTAATCGTCATCACTTCAAAATTTTCATTTTATTTATAGTTAAATATATTTTTACAGAATTATACTAGTACGCACATATACGCGGACTGGCATTTCATTTCAGATATTGAGAGCAGGATTTGGTTGCTGCATAGTTGACTCTATATAAGATATAGATAGACAACCTATATTGACTGGCGACTAATATTGATAAAAATATTTTAAATTTAAATGTCATTGTTTGGAAGACGAATTTTTGTTTTGTAATTTCCATTGGGTCTTGAACAAAGAGTGAGCAGATTATTCAAGTACTTAATAAGTAATAAATTTCTAATTATTAGAACAGTATTAAAATTGTCAGATAATAATGCGTGAATGTATTTCGATACACGCTGGTCAAGCCGGAGTTCAGATTGGTAACGCGTGCTGGGAGCTGTACTGCCTGGAACATGGGATCCAGCCAGATGGTCAAATGCCCTCAGACAAAACGGTCGGAGGCGGTGACGATTCCTTTAATACTTTTTTCAGTGAAACTGGCGCGGGTAAGCACGTGCCTAGAGCTGTTTTCATAGACCTAGAACCGACGGTAGTAGACGAAGTACGGACGGGCACGTACCGGCAACTGTTCCACCCCGAACAGCTGATAACCGGCAAGGAGGACGCAGCAAATAACTATGCTAGAGGACATTACACAATTGGAAAAGAAATCGTAGATCTCGTATTAGACAGAGTAAGAAAACTAGCAGACCAATGTACGGGCCTCCAGGGATTCTTAATTTTCCACTCTTTTGGAGGCGGCACGGGATCCGGATTCACCTCATTGCTGATGGAGCGACTTTCTGTAGACTATGGCAAAAAATCTAAATTGGAATTCGCTATCTATCCTGCACCACAAATATCAACCGCAGTGGTAGAACCGTATAACTCTATTCTCACAACACACACGACACTGGAACATTCTGATGCTGCGTTTATGGTTGACAATGAAGCTATATACGACATATGCCGAAGAAACCTCGATATTGAGCGCCCCACATATACCAATTTGAATAGATTGATCGGACAAATAGTTTCCTCCATTACGGCATCATTACGATTCGATGGGGCACTAAATGTCGATCTGACAGAATTTCAAACAAACTTAGTACCATATCCACGAATTCATTTTCCTCTCGTAACGTATGCACCAGTGATCTCCGCAGAAAAAGCTTACCACGAGCAACTGTCCGTAGCAGAAATAACAAACGCATGTTTCGAGCCCGCCAACCAAATGGTAAAATGTGATCCCAGACACGGAAAGTATATGGCGTGCTGCATGTTGTATAGAGGAGACGTCGTTCCCAAGGACGTGAATGCTGCCATCGGTACTATAAAAACGAAACGTACTATCCAGTTTGTGGACTGGTGTCCTACTGGATTCAAAGTGGGCATCAACTACCAACCTCCCACTGTGGTGCCGGGGGGTGATCTGGCGAAAGTGCAGCGCGCCGTGTGCATGCTCTCGAACACCACAGCCATCGCGGAAGCTTGGTCGAGGCTGAACCACAAATTTGACTTGATGTATGCAAAAAGAGCTTTCGTCCATTGGTACGTGGGAGAAGGTATGGAGGAGGGCGAATTCTCCGAGGCGCGTGAAGATCTGGCGGCACTCGAGAAGGATTACGAGGAAGTCGGCATGGACTCCGGCGAAGGAGAGGGAGAGGGCGGCGAAGAATATTGAGTTACCTATTTTAGATTTTAGATAATATATTAGTAAAATTACTAGTAATAATTATTTTTGAACATTAAAATTATTAGTGATGTTATGTATTTCCTATGTTTTTATGCTGTCCAATTGTTCATATTTAGTAACTTAATAAATTTTATATGTACCTATTAGCGTATTTTTTTTTGCTTATTCAAAACCACACTGCATTCATTTCCAACAGAAAAACTCTGTGGCGAATAACTATGACGTAAAAGGTATAGCTGCATAACTGAAATAAAATTACCTTGAAAAAAATAATATGTGTCTTACACACCAAAGCCCTTCGAAAAAAAAAATATTAAGGGTTCTCTTTCACAACACCTTTTTGTGTGTCCGTTACCCCAGACAGATATTGTGGATTTTGTTAACTTTTTACCTACGCTCAATTAGAGCATTGTCTTCTCTAATTGAGCGTTATATTTTCGTAATTTGCTTGATTGTAGTTTTCTTGAAAAACGCAATAAACAAATCCGTAACGAAACCAAACGTTACTGGGGCCGATAGTTTCTTTAAATAATAATATTTTCAGCGAAGCAGTCGCGCTGCCTTTCGTAGTTGCCCAAGAAGGAACCTTTAAAAGTTTATGTAGTAATATTATTTGAAAGTTAAATTTGAAAAAAATAAGCCATAAAAATCTATAAAATTATCAATTTTCTATAAAATAAATACTTCACTATTTCTACTAGTTTTACAAGATAATATGAAAAAGGTATTATAGGAAAATCTGGGGTCACCATAGTCAGCCATAGTGGCCCCGCCAAGTTGAGCACGACGGTACCATCCTTTTCAAAGCGTAACTAGCAAAAAAAAAAAATGAACCAGTTAAGTACGAGTCTAATTCTTGCACCGAGGCTTCCGTACTATTGCACCACTATTATTAAGGTGTGAATAAGCTAGATTTGTGAATAATTGTATGAGACCGTAACCACTCTGATACTGCTTGGAAATTGAGCCTGGTAAATAGCTTGCTCTATTTTTATCATTATTTTTTCACATTGGTTTACTTTATTCTACGGGACTTTCAAAAATGTTTCTGCCTGGGCTACTGATCCTGGGTAGTCTAGTGAGGCTGGGATTATAGATTTCTTATCACCAAATCAACTTTGCAACGTGTTTTAACTTTAGTCTCAGTTTGTAATTAAGCAAAATATTATGTAGCTATTGGATTAATCCACGCGGACAGATTTTATCTTTGGTTTTTGATCCATAAATATCATTGCAAGTTTTTTATAAGCCTCTATGCTACATAGATCCAAGAAAGAAGTTTTATTGTTTGACGGGAGCCCTTGACAAATAAATATTTCGTGGCAGGCCGGAAGCAGCTGGGCTCAATTTTTACTATAAATATAATAGTAATGTGTAAATTCAAAATTATAGTTATTTTATGGCAAAACTATAATTAAAATAACAAACACAAAAGTAAAGGAAACGATAAGAAAGAAAAGAAACCATGAGTACCAGATTTTTTTGCCCTCAAAGATAAAGAAGTTTAATTACTTACAAAAATATACTTGTGTTCTTAAAACAAATATAGGCAACTTTTTACAACAAGATTTGGAATAAATAGAAGAATATGTGTGCAGATGTAAGCCACGTTACTAATGATATCAATTATCGAAAGTTTATTAGGAACAAACATAGAAAACGAATTTTTATTTTTTCACAAAATGAACCACTTGACAAAGTGAAATCGATTATTAAAATGAACAAAGTAATGAACAACGAATTTGAGTTAAGCAATGTACTCAAACTAGACTTAAAGCCACAAGCAGTTGTTACCTTATCACAATTTCAGGCTACAGAAAAGAATGATTCGTATAATAAAACAAATGAATTAACTATTAGTACGGATGATCGTAAAGCTTTATCAGAAAATTCTTTGAAATTTTGTAGAAATTTATTACATAAATATACTTGTTACAAGAATGCAAATTTTAAAGCTAATTATAAAGTATACAGATGTCAAATAAGTACTAATCAAGAGACTTGTTGTTGCTCCTGCAATTCTGATGCTATGTTCGAAGTGATGAAAAGTTTATACGATTGCTATAAGAAAAAAAATTGTGATAATTGTAATTGTTTTTTATGTGGTCGTTCTCAACGAGAAGAAAGAGGGCAGCAAGAAAAGCAAAAAATAGAAATTCAAACTATTGAAAAAGTGGACGGTAAGGTTACCCAAAAAAAAGAAAAACCGTTGCAAGAAAAAGCTGGGTTGGAAATAGTCAAAACAATATCTGAGACTAAAGACCGGATAGGAGTAGAAAAAGCTTCGGCACCTAAAGAAGCTTCAGTTTCTACTGAAATACTGAAAGACAAAACTCCAGATCTACTGAGGTTATTAGAAACCACACCACCAGATCAAAAAGAAAAAATTATAAAAGAAGCAGTTTTAAAAGGAGCTCCAATTCCAGAAGCTAAAACAACAACAGAAAAGAAAATCATAGATAAAATTCAAAATGACGTCGGGTTACCACCAAAACCAAAATCATCGTCGAAAAAAGCTAAATATGAAAATGCTTTACATAAAGGATTAATAACACCTTTGGAAGGAAAGACAGCTTTACAAAAAGAAAAAATTCTCCGGGGGCAAGCTAATTTAGGTTTAGAATTACCTAAAGGTCGAACATCATCTGAAAAAGCTTTGATTGCTAAAGTTCAAACTGAAGCAAAGGCTACGAAAAAAAATAAACTATTAGAAAAAAAGACCGCTAAATCTCTTAAAGAAAGCCAAGGTCCTAGTGATGAATGTATTTGTAGTGTAATGACTGAAATTGTTGATAGTTTAGACGAAAAGATGATAAAAAAAGAGACAGAATTGAGCAGTCTGTCTTTATTAAAAGGTAAGACCAAATCTCAGAAAGAAAAGGTATTAAAAGGAATGGTTTTTCAAGGAACAGCACTTCCCGATGGAAAAACTTCATCAGAAAAGGAGCTCTTGGATAATGTAAGGAGATCTCTAGGATTACCACCAGCTCCTAAATCAAAAGCTTTAAGACAGAAGTATAAAGAAGCCACTGCAGCACGTATAATAACGCCATTAGAAGGAAAAACTTCAAAGCAAAAAGAAAAAATTCTTCGAGAACAAGCTGCTCTCGGTATACCCTTACCAGAAGGCCGCACTGCTTCAGAAAAGTCTATAGTGGCAAAAGTTAAGGCTGTAGCCCCACCATTATCAGATATTCCAGTTTCATCAAGAATATTGAAGAAAGTAAAAGACACGGGTCTTTTAACACCGATAAAAGGTAAATCGAGAGAAGAAAAAGAAAAAATTTTGACTGGCTTAGCAATGCACGGAGTACCATTACCGGAAGTAAGAACAGCGTCAGAAAAGAAAATTATTGATAAAATTCATGCTGATTTAGGCTTACCTCCACCACCAATATCATCTGCCGCCAAAGAAAAATACCAAAAAGCTTATGCTGAAGGATTAATTGTACCCTTAGAAGGTAAAACAGCATCTCAAAAGGAAAAAGTTCTTCAAAATCAAGCTGATATGGGCCTAGATTTGCCAATAGGAAGGACATCATCAGAAAAAGTTCTTATAGAAAAACTAAAAGGAAAAACTAAGGAATTTGCACCAATACGAAGATTAAAAGGGAAGTCACCACAGCAAAAAGAGGTAATATTAAAAGGCTTAGCCATGAATGGCATTCTACTTCCAGAGGCAAAGTCTCCGTCAGTAAAAAAAATTATCGAAAAGGTCCAAAATGATCTGGGATTACCGCCAGAACCAACAAAGGAATCGGAAAAAAGAGCTTACAAACAATCTATTGCGACTGGCGATATCGCACCGTTAGAAGGTAAATCACCAACGCAGAAGGAAAAAATTTTACAAAATGTAGCTAAATTGGGTTTAGAGTTGCCCACTGGTCGCACTCCATCTGAAAAAGAATTAGTGGCTAAATATAGAAAGGCTATGATTACTGGGCAAATTGGGCCTTTAGAGGGAAAAACTCGATCTCAAAAAGAGTACATTGATAAAGATCAGACAAAAACGTCTTCAGAAAAATCGTTGATAGACAGAGTGAAAAAAACTCGCACTTCGTCCGTAGGTAAGGTTGTGTCTGATGTACATGTACCATCTCACGTAATAAAAAAAGCCAAGGACGCTGGATTACTAACACCATTAGTTGGTAAAAAGAAGAAACAGAAAGAAGTTATTTTAAAAGGTTTAGCTTTGCATAATATTCCACTACCCGAGGCCAAAACAGCATCTGAAAATAAAATAATAGCTAAAGTTCGAGAAGACTTAGGACTTCCGCCAGCACCTAAATCTACCACCGAAAAGGATAAATACAATAGAGCTATTATTACTAGAAAAATTGAGCCTTTGGAAGGTAAAACTAGATCGCAAAAAGAAGAAATTCTTAAAAAGCAGATCATAATGGGATTTGATTTACCCCAGGGCCGTACGTCTTCAGAAAAATCGTTGATAGACAAAGTAAAAAAGAGTCGCACTCCGTCAGCATTAGGAAAGGTTACATCTGAAGTACGTGTACCATCTCACCTAATGAAAAAAGCTAAGGATGCTGGATTACTTACGCCATTAGCTGGTAAAAAGAATAAACAAAAAGAAGCTATTTTGAAAGGTTTAGCTTTGCATAATATTCCACTTCCTGAAGCCAAAACAGCATCTGAAAATAAATTAATAGCAAAAGTTCGAGAAGACATAGGACTTCCTCCAGCACCTAAGTCAACAACAGAAAAGAATAAATATAATAAAGCAATAATTACGAGACAAATCGCACCTTTAGAAGGTAAAACTAGATCGCAAAAAGAAGAAATTCTTAAAAATCAGATTATGATGGGTTTAAATTTACCTAAGGGCCGCACGTCTTCAGAAAAATCATTAATAGCTAAAATTAAAAAACAACCAGTTGCGACAGGTAAAATAAAAAAACTATCAGAAGTGACTATACCAACCCAGGTACCTAAAGGTGATGTATCAAAAAAATCTATAGTAGATCGAGCTACATTAGAGGTACCATCAGAAGTAATAAAAAAAGCTAAGGCTGCTGGATTATTAACACCATTAAAAGGTAAAAAGAAAAAAGAGAAAGAAAATATTTTAAAAAGTTTGGCTATGAATGGATTTCCACTTCCGGAAGCCAAAACATCATCAGAAGAAAAATTGATTGAAAAAATTCGTACGGACATAGGTCTTCCAGCAGAACCTGTATCATCCGCCGAAAAAGTAAAATACAAAAAAGCTATAATTACTGGAAAAATAGGGCCGTTGGAAGGTAAAACACCGTCTCAGAAAGAAGACATTATTAGAAATCAACTAAAAATGGGATTGGTCTTACCAAAAGGCCGTACATCATCAGAAAAAAAATTAATAGACAAGGTCAAGATTGAATCTGAAGTACGTTTGTCATCAAAGCAATGGAAAAAAGCTAAAGCTGATGGTTTATTGACACCATTAGAAGGAAAGAGCAAGGAACAGAAAGAATCTATAATAAAGGGCTTGGCAATGAATAATATTCCTCTCCCGGATGCCAAATCACCATCAGAAAATAAAATATTGGAAAAAGTTAGAGCAGACATTGGACTCCCTCCAGCACCGGAGACGCCTGCCAATAAAGATAAATACAATAAAGCTGTAATTTCTGGACATATTGCACCTCTTGAAGGTAAAACTGCCTCACAAAAAGAAGATATTCTTCGCAAAGAAGCAGCATTGGGAATACAATTACCGAAAGGACGGACGTCTTCTGAAAAAGCACTAATTGCTAAAATTAAAACCTTAACGCCAAAAACTTCTAAAGAAAGTCAAAAAATGGAAAAGTTATCTGCAAAAACAATGAAAGAGTCGAAAGGTCCGGTTGATGCATGTATTTGTGACATTGTTTCTCCAGTTATTGAAAAAAGTTCAGAAAATATTTTAAAACCTAAAAGTATTATGTCACAGCAAATAATTAAAGCTGAAGCAGCAGGCTACTTTAAACCATTAGAAGGGAAACCAAAACATGAAAAAGAAAAAATTCTTAAAGATTTGGCCATACAAGGAATTGCACTTCCTAAAGCCAAGAATAAGTCAGAAAAAAATATGCTTGAAAAAGTACGGTTAGACTTAGGTTTGCCATCAGAACCGAGAAGCGTGGAAGAAAAACAAATATATGACAGAGCTTTGACAAAAGGTCTACTTGTACCACTCGAGGGAAAATCAAAGTCACAAAAAGAAAAAATATTACGTAATCAGGCTGCCTTAGGCATTCATTTGCCAAAAGGAAGAACACCATCTGAGATTTCCATGATTGAAATGGTTAAGAAAACTACAAAAAAATCTAGCAAAACTTCAATGTCGAAAACCCCTAAAGAACGAGAAAAAGTTGAAAAACTATCTGATAAAACAATGAAAGAATCGAAAGGTCCTGTTGATGCATGTATTTGTGATGTCGTTTCTCCAGGTATTGAAAAAAGTACCGAAAATATTTTAAAACCTAAAAGCATTATGTCAGAGCAAAGAAATAAAGCAGAAGCAGCAGGCTATTTTAAACAATTGGAAGGGAAATCAAAACATGATAAAGAAAAAATTCTAAAAGATTTGGCTGTAAAAGGAATTACACTTCCTAAAGCAAAGAATAAGTCAGAAAAGAAAATAATTGATAAAGTACGGTTAGACTTAGGTTTGCCATCGGAACCAAGAAGCGAGAAAGAAAAACAAAGATATGATAAAGCTTTGACAAAAGGTTTACTTGTACCACTAGAGGGAAAGTCAAAGTCACAAAAAGAAAAAATATTACGAAATCAGGCTGCCTTAGGCATTAATTTGCCAAAAGGAAGAACACCATCTGAGATTTCCATGATAGAAATGGTTAAAAAAACTTCAAAAAAAGCTAGCAAAATATCTATTATCTCTGGAAGTGTAAAAGATTTAGTAGTAAAACAAAAAAAAGATATAGCATCAAAACATGGAATTTCAGAAAGCATTCAAGAAGTTACAAAAACAACAACTTGTGAGAAAGGATGTGGATGTGATTTGAAAAAGGTTAAGTTCAAGCATAGTTATGTCAAAATAAGAATTACATCTCCTGATATATCATCTATTTGCCCATGTCCCGAAGAATGTTTTCCGGGTGTCCAAGGGGGCGTATTTACCGATAATGAAGGTATAAAAATAACTGTAGGAAGAGTATTGGAATTATCGGGATTCCTTCACAACCACCAAGAAGACATTATTAAAAAATATTCAATGATGACGTTTAAATCGTTTAATAAATTGTATAAGAAAGATACTATAGAATGTAAAACTACAAGATCCGAAGGCTGTTTAGTAAAAAATACAAACAATGAATTTAAATTATGTATCAGTTCTGGTAAAAGTAATGCTGATTTAAACGCTAAGATTGATGAATCTGATGATGCGGCCAGTTGTATATTAAAGAACTACAGTTCTACAACAGTAAACTCCAGTTTGAGTTCTAGAATTTTTAAAATTGACTCAAGCTTAAGTTTTGTAACCCCGAATTCTAGTAGTAATACATCGTTGAACTTATTGCACCAATGTAATCAATATTTTGAGGATGACGTCGGCGATGAAAGCCTCAATCAATTTAGAAGTGAGATACATTTTGAAAGAAGGAGCAGTGATTCCCTAAACATGCTAAGGTATATTTCATTGTTTAAAAAAAATCCTTAAGACTAGATTCGGTTATAATATCAAATTACAAAATTAGAATGAGTACCTACTGTGAATATAACCACGAGACTGACAGTACATACCCACCTAACATAATATGAATTTTAAAGGTATATTTAATACAGCAGCTATCTTACGCTACGTCATACGTAGTCTACTCTACCAAATTTCATCAAAATTTTATTCCGCCTCCAATATATTCCATACTATACAGGGTGTAAAAAGAGCAGTCACTACAACTTCGTAGGGTAATAACCAGGTAAGAGATATATCCATTGGTACTACTTACTAGTCATTTGCTTTTAATCACTGTTTAAAAAATTTTAAAAATTTCAATAGGCAATGTACAACGTGCACAACACAGCGATCAGCTGATTACGCTGAGAGGTCAATAGTACGCGTAAGACGTTCATTACGTACTAGGGCAAAAATTATAAAATTCAAGAATTTAACGCAGAACGTTGTTCCAAACAGTTCAGCCATGTGACTAAAATAATAAATTGCAGAAAAAAAAAAATTTCTTTCAAAAAATAAATAATGAAAAATATTCATTTCTAGAATCAGTCAAGGTCCTATAATACTATCCTAAAGTTATAGTGACTGCTCTTTTTACACTCTGTATAGACAGTGACTATGTCGCAATTTATTTACGACCTCAGTAGCGCAGTGGTTGAGCGCGTTGGTGCTCGAGCGGGACGTCGCAGGTTCGAATCCTGCCGAAGGAACAAAAAGTTTTCCTAGATCACGGATGTGTATTAAATTTGTGTATTAATATAGTAAAAATCTTAAATATGTTTATAGTATAAAAGTATTAAATATATTTCCGTTACCTGTAACACAAGTTCTTCGGATACTTAGCACGCGGCTAGATTGACGTGGTTTGAAGCGTCCATAGATATTTATTTATTGATTGATTTCATTCGATATCTTAACTATCTTAATAAAAAGTGTGTGTGTTTCAGTGATACTTATGAAAACTATTCAACAACTTACTCGGAGGCTTTAGTGCAAAATGTTAGCCAATATTTATGCCCTATGAAATTTACACGATCAGACTGTCAACAACATGAAAATTATAACCACGCGTGCGGTAGCTCAAACTTTATACAGAACGTGAAAGACAATGATTTAGAAGATGTATTGAAACAAATGATCGCCAAAGAATTGATATCTCAATCCTCGTCATTTATTATAATGGTTCCAACTTCTTCGGAGGAAATGTCTGATTATTATTCACCAAGTCATATGCGTTCGTCTATTTATATACAAGTTTCCAAAAACTGTTGTTATCGCGATACACCGAGGAACAAGAGCAGTGAGTATTGTACTTTTAACAATCCTTTAGTATATTATTATGTTATGGACCAAGTAATAAACTAGGTAATATACATAATGCCCGGTCATTATAACCAGTAGGTATGTACCTACTGGTTATTCTAAGTAACGTCATTAGAGAGTTTTCCTAGTATGCGATACTACATCAAACCGCTAAATTACATAGACAAGAGAAAGAAATGGGATTATTTAAATTTGAAACATGTACCATGCAGCGTAATATCGGACAACAGATTGAATGTTGAAAAAATGCACTTATGACAGAGACATAAGAGCACTATCCGATATCGTATAATGGGAAACTTTCATAACCTGCGTTAGCATTTATATAACCTCTGCGTTTCGTAAACTGGTGAAACGTTTAATTTTACGTTATAATGTTATCTTTTTAAAAACAGTGGGTTTTTCATAACTACATTTCTATCGGCTTCACTTACCTCTTTCGAAAATCATCGTCATCAATCCATAATAATTTTACAGTCAAGGGCTCTAGGGTTTCCCTCTGAAGGAGAACAAGACTAAATATTTTGACTCAGTTACTTAGCCTACATACATATATTAAAGTAAATTATAAAATTTTAGATACGCCGATCAAGAAAATTGAATTTAAATTTTCGAACGATGATGTGTCTCTTCGTCCCTGTTCAACTGGTGCTAGTAAAAAATTTACAAAAAGGGATTCAGCACTTCAATCGTATACTCAGCAAGTAAAGAAATCTCGTGTGATAAGCACAGATACGACACAAGACAGACCTTGCTGTTGCGATCACGTATTATCGCAAGGACGCAGGGATGGTATGATGTTTACTAATTTTAAGAAATACACAACAACTTATAACAGGAACATCAAACATTACATAATGGATTGAAAACTATTTTGTAAAATGTGTAATTACTTATGTTTACTAGTTGAATTTATTACCGACTAAATATTATATATTCACATGATATATCGACCAATAATTGTATACAGGGTGTAAAATAAATAAGTGATAATACTTTAGGGTGTGTAATGTGTATGCGCCTCCTATGTAGAGTATACTGTGACAGTACCAGCGCTGCAAGATTTACTTTTAACTTTCATGTTTCTATGAAAAATGCCTCAACATCATAAATTTGGCCATACAATAAGTAAAAAAAATACCTCTTTCAGCGCTGGTACTTTCACAGTATACTCTACATAAGAAGCACATGCACACCCCAAAGTATTGTCACTTATTAATATTACAGCCTGTATGTTTTATATTAGTAGGTTAATTAGGTTTAGGTTTTCACACAACGTGCATCTGATCCCGTGCTAAGTTCTTGTGTTACAGTAGTAACAGATAGCAGACAACAGAAATGTTTATGAAATATTTTTATACTATACTAGCTGTAGCCCGCGGATTCGCCCGCAATAAATTTAATTACACTTCATTGGGGTAATTTTTTAAAAACCATCCTTTGTGGATGTCGAGCCTTTGATCAACTATTGAGTTACAAAGGCCTTATATTTTTATAGTGTCTTTATCGATTCATCTAGAGGGTAAAGTAGGTGATAAGATATTTACACATAAGCTATACAATGGCTGGTCCTTATCTGCCAAGTCGTTATTTTAACGATATATAATAATAATAGCTCCCCTCACCGATTTCGGTGTCGGTAGCCGATTTCATTGAAACCAGCCCAGCTACACAGGAGTTATTTTATAGTGCCCAAGTGTGTGCGCAATACACAAAGACACTCGCTCTCTAACTCAGTGGGACGGTAAGTCAACACGACTGGCGAGAGAACAGGCGCAGGGCCGACTTTTTACATGCCCATCCGACGCATGGATCATCTTTCTTGTCAGACAATCAGGTGATCAGCTTGCATTGGACTAACCAAACTTGAAAACATTTTTTGTTGTTCCGACGCGGGAATCGAACCCACGACCTCCGGATCCGGATCCGCTCAGAACCATTAGACCACGGAGGCGCGACGATATATATGTTAACGATATATGACGTGGAGAAAACATCGTATAACTTAACCAGAACCTTTTTGTTATATGACGTTGTGTATAGGGTTGTTTTGCAGTTCTGTGGTCACGTCGTATAATATTCACAAACGAATCTATTTCAACTGGCGCTGTGGCTCGTTTTTCACAGCTGCCTTTTAACGTAACAGTTTGAACCACAATCAATTTCAATATTGTTAAAGCGAAGCAGTACTTGTTGGATAGACTTTTAAATGCTGAATAATCATTGTTATGTGATATGAATGATTTGTAAGAATTGCACACGAGATAGAAATTCAAGTTTTTATAATAAGAATAAGTATGATGATCTCCCACACCGATTTCGGTGTCAGTGGCTGAATTTTTTGAAACCAGACTGGCAACGCAGGAGTGATTTTATAGCGCCTATGAGTGTGCAAAATACACAACAACAACTTCTTTTTGTGACTGACGAGAGAATAAGCGCAGGGCCTACTTTTTACATGCCTATAATATATAAGAATAATGATGGGTGGCATTATTCTTGTCAGACAATCGGGTGATCCGCCTCTATTGACCTAACCAAACTTGAAAACAATATTTTAGTAGTATCAACGCGTGAATCGAACTCACAACTTCCAAGTCGAGAGACAAAATAATATTGAAATAAATCTCCAATAAGTCAGTCGCACTATGTATGACTACAACCCTCTGATTGGAAAGATCTATAATAATTCACACAATAAAGTATAACAAATATTTACTCTTGTTGGAGGAGGCCTGTACCCGAACAACGGGGGTTCCAAATAATAATAATTCAACCTAAAATACAGTATTATAATATTAAAAGTGAAAGTAGGTACCTACTAAGCAAGAATATTTTTCAAATTAAACAAAACAAACTTAAGCTAGGATAAAACATGTGAATAAATAATAAAAATCTTACTAATTTGTATAACTATTAATAAAATATTTAAAAAGTCATTGATGTAAAAATGTTAATTTAAGAAGTAAAATATATTATGTAAAGATTAAACTGGATCTCAAATTAAAAATTAAAAATATAAATTTTGAAATAAGTACCTAAAATGCATGTAATTTATAATATTTTTTTTACAATGAAGTATTTAAAAGCTAGATGTTATGTTTAGCATAATAACTAATCAATCATTAAAAATATATATGAACTAACTATTTAAAATGTAAGTAACCTAATGTTTTAAAACAAATAATTACTATTAATTTTTAAAATATTTAAAAAAGTCATTGATGTAAAAATGTTAATTTAAGAAATAAAATATATTATGTAAAGATTAAACTGGTTTTCAAATTGAAAATTAATAATGTAAATTTTGAAATAAGTACCCAAAATGCATGTAATTTATAATATTTTATACAATTAAGTATTTAAAAACTAGATGTTATGTTTAGCATAATATGTAACTAATCAATCATTAAAATAAATATGAACTAACTAGGTATTTAAAATGCAAGTAACCTATTGTTTTAAAACAAATAATTACTAGGTACTAATAAAATATTTAAAGTCATTCAATTGATGTAAAAATGTTAATTTATGAAGTAAAATGTATTAAGTATGTAAAGATTAAACTGGATTTCAAATTGAAAATTAATAATGTAAATTTGGAAATAGGTACCTAAAATGCATGTCATTTATAATATTTTTTTATAGTGAAGTATTTAAAAACTTGATGTTATGTTTAGCATAATAACTAATCAATCATTAAAAATATAGAATATGAACTAACAATCTAAAATGTAAGTAACCTATTGTTTTTTGGAACAAATAAAAGGCTTTATTATTTATTATTAAGTCAGTCGCAGGTTTAAAAGTTAGAAATAAAATATTTTTAATTTTTGAACAGAATATAGTAAATTTATTGTTGGTTTGAATCGTTACACAATTTAAAAAATACCTTTAAAATATTAGTCCAAATAGCTGCATTGAAGTTGGGCATTTCTTTTGACCCAACCAATTGCTTGGCGGTTTTAATATTTTAATATTTGAACTGTTCTATAAAATATTTCAGATTACTGCAATGCACCTAATATGTGTAGTCCACCTAAACCTTCTGTTGACAAGTCAACGTCTTCAGATAAAAGTTACACCAACACTACAACTCTAATGGATATGTTAAAGAAAACCATGTCAATTGCATGCGGCACCGGTGAAGACATTTCAAAACAAGTGAAACGAAAAAGTAAGTGAAACGCACTCAGAATGGACATTTTATTTCTGTACCAATTTTTTTATATAGGATACAGCTGGCGATCTGAATATAGCAAATACATTAATGTTCTAATAAAAAATCATGTTCATTTCGATTTAAAAATGATATGGCCTATGTACCTCTATTTTAATATTTATTATCGTAGCTTCGTGCTACGGTGTAGCTGGCGTAGCAAATGCTACGCGAAGAGATGATGAATGAGAATGGAAAGAAAAAGAAAGAAAGAAAGAAAGAAACGTT
Organism: Celastrina argiolus; assembly: GCA_905187575.2. Taxonomy (NCBI): domain Eukaryota; kingdom Metazoa; phylum Arthropoda; class Insecta; order Lepidoptera; family Lycaenidae; genus Celastrina; species Celastrina argiolus. The sequence goes on along the minus strand of LR994583.1, from coordinate 11,522,386 downwards.
GAAAGTTTTACTCTTTGTATTTGTAACATGTCATTATCATATAATATCTCTATTATATAGATATATAATATAGAACTTATAAATCAGGACAAGAAGCCCCTTGGCACTTCATGCCATGATTTATGAGTTTATTAGTTTTTTTTTTATATCTTAATTATAATTAAAATAAATACATTATAATTCAGCTTACAAGCTATAAGCCCTTAAGCTTATAAGACCATTCAAACTAAAAAATCTTTTTGAGTGCCACACAGTTAACAAAATATTTTAAGATATCAACATCTTTTATTTTTGCTACTATTCAAAAAACAATATTTCAGATATACCAAAAGTGCAACAACGGACGGGTCATCCCTGCGGCTGTTGCTCAAGTATCGAACTGAGTCACTACGAGATAAGCGTCGAAATGGAAGATTCCAAAAAGAAGAAGAATGCACCATGTAGCTCCTCATCTTTTAGTTCAAGCAAAAGCAACATCATATGTCAATGTTCCGACGAGTCAGGAGCGATAGATTGTGATAAATATCTGAAGCAAGTACAATCCGACTTAACGCAATGTACTTCTGGCTTCAAGCTCAAGGTGACACCGCATGCTAGCCTCGAAGATGTCCAGAGATATTACGCTAAGCAGATGCATAGCAATACCGATTGCGCCTGCTCGAAGCGCGCTAACAAGAACTGCGAATGTCCTACACCAGTGAGAGTAGAGCCTTTTAAAGGTCTCAAGTTGCATATGGAAGGCAAGGGCTCCGCTGCAAAGGGTCTTAATAAATTTCTATGTTTTGATCTATTAGATTATACTTCTCCGTACCAGGGTCCCAGAATAGACTCAAATTCTATGTTAGTCAGCGTTTTTAGTAATCACGAATTATGATCAAATCTAATAAGATTGTACTTTCTATTATGATTTCGTTTTATAAAACGTTATAATATAATGAAATTATGACTCAATGAAATTAGGTATTCGTATACTTACAATTTTTATATACTTACTGTACTCAACCAACATTTGTACATCAGTGTAGGATTTCTTTTGTGATATACTTTACAAATAAAAGACAATATTTTTTTTATATTTTTTAATTTTTATAACAAGTATTTGTCCCAATAAAATTTTACAAGTTCCTTTTTGTACAATTACGGATAATATCCGCGTACTGAAACTTAAACGCATTTCAGGTATTGTGGCATAATGTGGATAGTGCTTTAGAAGGATTTAGAGTTCGTTTACTAGCGAATGGGAGTTTACCCGAGGAATCTGTCCATCCGTGCATGCGGCGTCAGTACGTGACTGATTGTTCGTACGTAAACTATATTAACTAATATTATTAGTAATTACCTATCTTAAGCGCTCTCTGAAGACTAATCTAAAGTGTTAAAACATAATAACAATATAAAAAATATAAAAACAAATATAAATCTGACCTTGCACTTGTGTTCCGTCTTCATTTTGCAATTTGAAATGAGAGTGCGAAACACAAATAAAATAAATTGTTTTCGAACTAGCAGGATCTAGTATTTGTTGGTATAGATATTTATGTAACAAAATATTTGATAACCTTAAAAGCAATGTTAAGACTACGATTTAAAACATTTTTTGTTTGTTTGTCGGATGTCATGTTTGTTAACCGATGATTTTGTTCATTCATATTGATTGTTGCGGCTTCCTAAAATATTTTTGTGCATTTTTGTGCGCGATCGTAAATCGTTTTCTTTGTTTTTCTTTCTAATGACATACCGTACATACACTTAATATAAAGAATGAATTGACTTTGTTGTGTTTCGCGTTTGATACACAAATGCTACAACTAAGGTGATAAAGTGTAAATAATTAGGTTCCTTAATTACTTAATAAATAACTTTATACCAAAAACAGCCAGCTGATGCGTCATTAATTTGATGGTAGACTCAGTCAGTAAGAACGTTGGATGGTCGGTTCCGTGTGGTTGCACATACCAATTGCTACTTTGATGGCGTCTGTCAGCAACCAAAGCCCCTAATCTATTTAGCGAAGTATATTACTATTACTATTATATTTAAATAACAATGATAAAAATTTTATTCAGATTTTAACTTGTTTTACGTGTTTATCGTACGATAAAAAACTGGCAGTTTGTGTCAAGGCATCGATTGGTTGTAAATGGTTTTTAGTATTCGTTTGATCACCTCCTAGTATCTAGGGCCGTAGCGGAGAATTGATACTTTAGGGCGGGGCCGTCTTAGGCCATGCAGCGGCCGCCAGGCACATATTTTTGGATCCCTTCAGAAATGTACTGATTGAAAAACATAAATCTGAGTATTGGATCTCGTTAGTGAATTACGTCAAACCGATTTAAAATTGGAAGGCCCGCATCAAGAGTGAGGCCGCAGATAGTCCCGGGGCCGCGGTGGCCTGTTTCCCGGTCGAATCGATAAGGGTACGGACCAGTTACGAACATGGTGTGGTCGGTGGATGTGTAATGTGTATAAGTGTATATGGTATATTTGCATCAGTCAACATAAGACGCGAGTCTAACAGTCACACATATATATTAGGCCGTGCTACCTTATCCGACAACGATAGACTACGGAGCCTCTAGTCTTATTATTGAATTGAGCAGTTATCAGATGTACGGACGAACAGATTGACTACCCTGTAGTAACAACTAAACCCTAACTAATAAATAATGAAACATTTCTCCATCTGCTAGGGGCGTATAAGTTTAAAAGCTTTACATTTTTTAAAATTTTTCACAAATTGTATAACTTATTATATTTTTTTGATTTCCATCAATCAAAAAGATAATAATTTTCATTTTCATCACTTATCGCTAATTTAATTTTAATCTAAATGTGGAAAGGTAAATAAATCACATTTGATGCACGTTGTTACATCGTTACATTTATGAATACTGTCATCGTCTTAAATAAATTACAATATTTAATCAATTCCCACAACTGCAATGAAACAATATTCTTCAATATTATCGTAATTTAGTTATAGTACGTTACATTGTTATAATTATATTCGGTCATGAAGGATATGACTTTATCATTAGTTATAATAATAATGTTACTGTTATTAAGAGGAGAATAAAAACACTCGTAAAATTAATATAATGATGTATAAAAATCAACAATACAATAAAGTCACATCATGTATGTACAATGTATAATACATGTCAGAGAGAAGTAAATTGTAATATCATTGTCTTAAGCACAATGTACTTACCTATGTCGTACCCATTTTAAATTATACTCTACTTGATCGGTTGGCAAGTTTGAGGTGCTGTGAGCCCGTGACGACTGACGATACACGACCACACACGACGAATCGCGACAGCACACGACGACGCGCGACGACACGCGACGACATCAAACGACGACACGTGACGACGCGCGACGACACACGACGACACGCGACGACGCTCTACATCCGCGACGTGAGAAGCAACGCAAACAATATACGTAACTTTAATATAATGACCCCACACCATTGCTTTCTAACCGTATCCAGAAAAATCTAATTTAAATAGTTTCATCCTCGGAGTTTCCCCATCGACTCTTACAATTATCAGTTTACTTTATTAATAAGGAAGCGAGAATCACATTAAAATGCAATCGAATTTGACTCATGACGTATTCGCTATCATGTTTTTTATTCAATTATAATTACGTTTAGTTCCATGAAGACCTAATAAAAATGGGTACAAGAAACCGACGGTACTTTACAAGGTACCTAAGTATGCATTTTATAAATTATGTCATAAATGACAGACTAAAGAACTATTTTAAATTTTACGCCGTGACTTATATACTAATTTCGTTTTATTAACCTAATCACATCAATTTAGAACATTTGTTGTGTGGTAGTGATAGAGGCGCGGGCCGCGGCTTGAGGCTTGAGTCCATGAAACAAGAAGTTGGCGGCGGCCTTGATGGGGGCGACTAGTGGCGCACGAGCATGTCCCCCCCATCGTCAAACGTTGCCGGTGGCCGGGAAGCGCGGCGGCGGCAGCGGCGGTGGGGGCCGGCCCGCCTCGCCCGCGCCCGACGACTGCTCCGACACTGTAACACGCGCCACACGTCAGCACAAGCCACCACACACCTCAGAACTAGCTCATGGCGATACCATCCTGTGCCCGAGATAAACATTACCTTCCCTTGATTCGCTGACTGTAACATTAAAACGTTAGACACACAAAGTTAATTTCCCCAACCACTTAAGCACTGCATCATTTCTATAATGTATATTACGACATCAATGACAGCATTAGGAAACCCGCGTTTTGCAAAAAATGTTCCATTATTATTGACAGGGATTTTAGTATCTATGTAAGTTGTTTGAATTTTTGCAAGTGATGTCTCGCGTGAGAGACTTTAGGACGCATGACGTGAATTCGCTAATTAATAAAAGTGTAGAGTAAAATTTGAATTATATAACTTATTTGATAAGTGATCAAAACAATGAAGAAATGATTGATTAATATTGTTTAATTTTTATATATCGTTGCGTTATGGTTGGTAATGATGCTGTATATAGATAATAACAAAATATCACCTGGTTAAATGTAAATATTATAATCAATAATACAAAGGAGAAAGCCCATTTCAGGCCCAGAGCGGACAGCCGTCTTAAGAAGCCTTAATTTCTCCAGAAATGTACTATAAAGAGACATGATTTTTGATAACATTCAAATAACCGCCACTATAATCAGTAATGTTCCAATAAAAAAAGGAATTTTATTGGATTATTTAGAACCTAAGTAGAACGTTGAGGTGAAATGTTACCCGATGATAAAACTCTAATCAATCAATCCGAATATCGATTTATAAACAAATAAAATAAACTCATGTAAAATACAAATAACGGGTCACTGTTGGTAATTCGGTAAAGAATGAATCAAAAGAAAACATTTATCTTAAAACCAATGTTTACGTTTGTTACTATAAACGATAAAGATTCATAAAGAGTCATATTATATCGATTCTTTTTTACGTAATCGATTTATCGATTTCATTTTTTTGCGACAAGCGGCAACACTGATGACTGAAATGTCATTTTTGTGCAATGCTCAATGTGGATGCGTTTTGTTTTGTTTTCGATTTTTTTCACCGCAATGTGGCTTTCTCGCCTGAACTTGTTTCGGCTTTTCACGTACGACTTTGGCATTGTTTTACTAGTTTTGTTCTCTCCTTCTACGATTACTTAGCCCTGGATTAAAGGATTACGCTATTTGATTGTGCATACCAAAATGTCTGAAGAACATTGTTTATGTTGTGGTATGTTACCGAGAACCGTATTTTAGAGCCCAAAGAATTAAGTGTCATACAGCAGTGGGTTGCACGGCAGCAGGTAATCATAATATTATAATAAAATGTTTCTATTATTTCTTTCATTATGGTTTAATCGTTAAATCTTTTACGGTTGAAAATATTTATCATTAATGTTTATATGTTTTAGGTGTCAGGCGATAATCTTGTTTGCCACAATTGGTGGGTAGCAATAACTGAAATTCTTGCACTACAACAAGGGCTATCTTATTATATCTTACTATTATAAATTATTGAAAAGTCGGAAAAGGCCTTGAAAATAAAATAGAAAAAAAGTAAAAAAAATAATATTTCTACAATAATGGTGGCATTTTAAGTTTTTTTCTCAGATATCTAATACTATTAACATTTTGGAACACTCATTTTTAATGCGATTTTTTGATGTCCACATTGGGCCTGAGACACTATGGAGAGTGGGCTTTCTCCTTTCTCATTTAAAGTATTAAAACATCTTTGGGATACAGAAAATACTGTAGTTTTTATGTGCCAATTTATCTCGAACCGAAATAAACTTTTTGCTGTCGACATCGCGAAATAAGAAACTCGTCTCTACAATCTGCATAAAGTTTAATTTCTTAGATGGAACAATTTAATTCTGTTCTGTCTTTCACGGTTGGAATCAATAAAATGTACATTCACCAGGCACAAATGAGTACAGGAAGCTATGAAGCTATGTAAAGGTCTCACGTGAGTCGTGTTTCTCATCGACGGGGGCGGGCGGCGGCGGCGGCGGCAGCTGTTGCTCCAACGCATTAACACAATTCATCATACTTCCGTACAGCCGGTTGTCACGGAAACTGTCCCTGTACACACACAGACCTCACATCGCGCCTCAAGCCACAAGCTATAGTGTAACATCTAGTGTGCCTATCCATATGTAATTACACTACTGTATGTTTGTCTACTTTCATTTCAAGTACACGGAAATTGAAGTATTAAATATTGGTGTATATACTTTATGTATAAATAAAGTATATGTTGAGAAAAATATAATATCATAAAACGTGCATCGCGTGCCCATGACTATGATATATCATGACATGGTGATAAGTGATTCGTCAGAATATGATCATGTATTGTATGCGTATGAGTTATGTGTGCAAATAATAAAAATAGATAACTAACAGGTAGATAAAAGCGCACCTTCCGTTGGAATTCCGAAATAAGGCCAATATCTCTTCAAAGGTCTTGTTTTTCGTTTCAGGAACTTTTTTATACGTAAATATCCAAAAAATTGCAAGAAATACACTAAAAGGCAGGAATGTATAGTTTTCCAGTAGAGCCTGAAAACAATTCAAACATTAGCACACAAAAATATTTATTTACGTACAACATGAAATGACACTATGGGCTTAATTAGATCACTGCACACTACAATAATCTTAATCGATCTTCTACGAAAGTCTAATCTACTACGAGAGTTCTACGATATTACACTTACAGTCTTCAGACGACTTGGAGTAAATATAGAAAATAGAAATCGTTTTCTGCATCATGAAGTTTATAATTTTGTTTAGTCTAATCTCTAGTCTAGTAAACCAAAATTTACCTTCATTGTTGGAAAGCCAATTCCGACCACAAAATTAGCCAACCAGTTAACTAACACGGCAATCGCCATCGCACTTGGTCTAGGCCCTTGAGAAAATAATTCGGCGGTAATCAGCCAAGGTATCGAGCCGGGTCCCACCGCAAAGAACACCACGAAGCTCAGAGTCGACACCACCGACAGGTAGCTCATCCAGTCTATCATTTCCTGCACATAGCCAAAGAACTCCTATCAGGGGATATCAAGTATGTTCTTCCCCGTGACCGACCGGAGTAGAAATAAATCGCAAACATAAATGCCATCACACACTGGTCATGTGAGTCCGTCGACCGTGGCCAAAGTGCTACAGCGGTGAGTCCTAATGCACTTGAGCAGTGAAGTATTGTCTCTATCGGCGTATGCGAGTGGTGCTACTGCTTTTGGGCAGCTTTGGCTTGACAACCGCGTGCACCAGCTTGTCAATGAGTTGCCCATCTGTCTTGTTTCGTGTGATGAGTAAAAATGTGTTTAGTGCTTTGTGAGTGATGTTTCTTACATTTATATTTGAGAATTTATTTCTATTGCAGAAGTAAGAGATTCCGGGCTCGGATGGGGAAGTCGAGTAAGGGGGGTGGGAGGGAAGGGAGGCGGGGAAAAAGGAAAAGGGAAGGGTGACCTAGCGCAAAGCGAAAGCAAAATGGTGAACGTGATAAAACCAAAGAAAACATAAAATCATAACAAATCTTAAACGCGAACATGCAAAGGTTTCTCTGATATCGATATGAATTATTGCCTTATGTGAAGAAAATTTATTTTAAATATTATTCATTGACTTCAGACATAAAAGTAAAATTACAATTTTGAAATTTGAATTATTTTTTTTCAATAAATAATGAGGGCCAATGGTTTTTAATAATGAGTCACATAATATTAGGGTAAAATAAAATATGATGCGAATTAAGAAAACAAATTCAATGACTAAATTATAAAAGTATCAATATCTTAGAAGAATTATTATCTAAGGGATAAAAGTTTAAAAGCTTTTTAAGCATTAAAATAGCGAGGCGATTAAAATAATTAGGAACAATCAGTTACTGAGTTTTTTTGCATAAAACACCAGTAATGATTGCTTAAAGTTATTATGAATACAGACAATAATGTATTAAAATATATTTTACTTTTCTAATTAATAAGTCTGTATGCATATAACTACGTACACAGTAGGTATAAATAGTGAACATTTTCTTTTAACAAAGGATATATTATTATTTATAACACAAACAATGGCATTATCCTAATATACTAATGACAATATATATATTTTTAAACTTTACTTTTACTTTTTTAAGGAAAATGTTCACTATAGTAATGAATCTTTAAAACTTAAAACTATAAATAAGTTAAAGTTCATGTAAATTATGAATATTTTCTATCTCATTTCGTATGAGACAGTTATTTGTTTCTACAGTGACTATGATAAAGTAGGCACTTGAAAAATGTTACAAGTATTTTCGTCAGCAGAATAGAATCACAAGAATTAGAACTAGTTTGAACTCCTTTGGTGACAAGTTGCAGTTACTGATTAATTAAATATTTATCACAATCACTCTTCGAAAAGAGAAGACTTGACATTTAGACAAATAATTAACTGTAACAAGAGTTGGTGTATTGAGACTAATCTTGGTATTGTTAAAATCAGTTAAATGTGTTAACGGAATGTTGTCATTAGTTAACTAGTGTGGTAGTCTACACTTGAGGCCTAGCCGTTGAGAGCCCCCTGGATCTCGAACGATGATTATGATGACGAAACTTATAGATCTTTCTAGATTTTATCGCTATTTTCATCGCTCTTCATAAAAACCCATTATAAAACTCTCCTCTGCAATACCATTATTTAGGACACACCTTGATCAAGAAAGAGATGGTGATGAAAATCGAAAAGATGAACATTCCGCCCAGGCCGTACAGGTGTAGTGTGCGCCGCCCGGTTCTGTCCATGAGTGGCAAGGACACTAGTGTCATGCCGACCATGATAGCGCCTATTCCCATTGTCGCGAACTTAGCAGACTCCTCCGTCAGACCAGATGATGTAAACAGCGAGGTCGAGTAGTAGAACACCTAGAATTGACAGAAATAGCATAATCAGCAAATACGAAAAATGTAAATTTTACACAACTTCCATTTTATATTAACAGCTAAGAAAAGTAGTAGTAGATATATAAAAAGGTGAACACAACCTTAATAATGATAGGGAGGATGCTTCAAACCTTTACGTTAAAACCAAACCTCAATTCAAATTCAACGTGAAAACTATTTGCATAGATTCGATTAAGTACAACTTTAAGCCCCGATTTTACTAAATTAAACTCCATAATATCTCTCATACAATGTAAGAACGAAACAGATTGAATACTCAGTGTTAGAGCTAGCCATTTCCATAAAAGAAGTCAGCCTTAACCTATTTGTAGAAATAAATCATAAATACCGTAGGCAAAGCCAAACCAAGGAACATTTGAAAGCTTCGTAAAGTAACGTTAAGGAATAATAATTGTATGAAAGCTTGACAGTGCCAATACAATTGACAATCGTTACTTTACTTTCAATTGTTCCTGGTTAGGCTATCCATCTCATTATTACTATTTCATACTACGGACTTAACAGTCCGTTACGCTATCACCAGCGTACAGTCTAGAGCAGCGTTTCCCAAATGCCGGGTCGCGACCCAGTACCGGGCCATCAAAATAAAATACCGGGTCGCAACATTCCCGCCTTGTTTAAAAAATAATACTTACTTATATAATTAACATTCAACATTGAAAAAACAGTCGTAAGCCATCTGAAATCATGTCGTTATTTTTATTTACAAGTCGACGAAAGTCCGATACTGCCAATCTGTTTCGTAAAGTTTTAAAATTATAATATTTATGCACTTAGTATCTAAAATACATTTCTACTATTAACAAATGTGTATTATTTAATAATTATTAAAATATACATATTTTAATCTAGTGAAACTGGCTTGAATTTAAAATTAGATGGGGCATGAAAAGGCAGTGTGAAAATTACCGGGTCATGGCAAAATATGAATGGGAAACACTGGTCTAGAGGGCTACTTTCACGGAAAGTACTTTAATTCAAATTCATAGCTACTTACAGCATTAATCCCGCTCAGCTGCTGCGACAGTTGCATGACGACACCAATGAGTAGGGGAGCCCGGAGCGTAGGGGAGCACAGCAGCTCCCGCATGGATATGGACGCCTCCGCCTGCTGCGCTCGCTCCTCGGCACGCATCTCCTCTATGTCTTCTTCCACCTGAGGGTTAAGTTCATAAGTAATTCTTCTTCTTTTGTTTATGGCGGCCTCAGTGGGTTGCCAATGTCAGAGTGGATTTTAATAGATTTTGCTCTATAATTGCTGGTGCCGTGAAGTAACAAGGGTTTGATTACTTTATATTTTACAAAACTGATAAATTATCTAAAACAAACACAAACACTTGTTAGTATAATTTTTTTTTGACAATGTATTGAAGTCAAAAGTATCTCTTTCAGAGTTGATACATTCACTGTGAACTCTATAAAAGGGATATATTATGCATCTTTAAAAATTATCGCTCATTCATTTCATACTTTGTATAACGAATATAACATGATTTAGAAATTATAACGAATTAAGTAGCTTTATTTTATGGCAAGATTGATGGTCGCCGCCCGAGAGGTCGATATCCAATGCGATGGTTGGACCAAGTACGCACTGCGCTTGACACCAAAATTCATGACGCTCCATACTGCTAAAGATCGCTATATGTGGCGCAAGATAGTCACAGATAAATTAATTCCGTGCGGGTATCACGACCCTCAGCAATGAGGAGTACGACGTGAGGAGGAGGAAGTAGCTTTAAATTTACTTTGTCGGAAAGCTAAAATTTATAGGATTACCTAAAATTTTTAGGTTTTTATGATTCCAAGCTACTAGGTATTAATTATTTTATCTGTCGCTAATTTAATAGAAAATAGTACATTAAAACAAAAGACTTTATAAATTCAAGTGTCCAATTAATTTAAAATGATTAGCATTCTCATAAGATGAATAAAAGTGCGCTCTCAATAGAACGTAAGTAAAGGTTTCTGGAACAAATTCAATGAAGATATTATCATAAAGGCGGTCCTGGAAGTTTCTAGTAAAATATTCCAGAGCATCTCATTATGTATATACGACATAATGGATCTGTTATTTTACTAGCTTTTGCCCATGGCTCGGTCCGCGTTTTTCACAGGAACACAGCATTTTTGCAGGATAAACAACAGCCTATGTGTTAATCCAGAGTGTCAGCTTCTAGCAAGGCAAATTAATTAAAATTGCTTATGCCGTTTACGCTTGAAGAACAAGCAGATACACTCACAAACTTTATAATATTAACCTTTATAATATTATTGTGATTTATTGTATAGACTAGAAAATGAGCAGTCGTAACGTTTGAAGCACTACCGATTTCAATGGACACCATAGTAAGTTCCCAGTCCTGAAAAACCTCTCTTGGGCCAGCGATAACCTCAATCACTCAAACAACTCACGAAACACAAAGGAAGAGTAATTTGAAGCAGTGTCCGATAAAGCCGGCCCTTTCGTGATGAAGCATGTGTCTTCCGCGTATTATTTTTTTGGGTTTACTCGTTTACTCACTTGATTGCTAGCTCGTAGCCTCCGCAGCGCCCGTCGAGCCTCCTCCTCCCATTGGCGTGTGATGAGCAAGTAGCGCGGGGACTCGGGACAAGCGGGCAGTAACAAAAGCTGTAGAATCGCCGGACACACAGCTAAACCTGAAATTGGTATTTCGAATGATTTTTTTAATTGATGTTATTATAGCCTTCCCTGGTAAACGAATAATTTAAAACTAGAATTATTTAAGTACCATTAAAAATAATTATTATATTAAACTATTATACGAGAAGGGAACAACCGATTGTGACGTCACGTTGTTAATCCTTCATAGACATTCTGCGTACAAATATCGTTTTGCGAAAAAGAGATAGATAATTTTATTTAAGTGCTTAAATTTTAAATGTTTTTATAGTCATCCTAATTCTTATTTTAATTTTCATGTGTATGCTTGTGTGGCATCGTATGTATTAACGATGATGAATGATTAAGTTCGAGCAATTCGCTTTTTTAGATATGGTAATCCAAAATTACAACGATGACTATAACAGCCTCAACTAATTTGGATTATTGAATGAATATTAACTAATATACTCTAATGAGTGGTACTTTTTTCCTGCCCAAGGGTGTGACATCAGGACCTGATAAAGACCAAATTGTCAGATCCTGATGTTACGTGCACACAATCTTCAACACGTCGACTTAGAAGACCCCTGTTTTGTAGGTGGTATATATATCGCAGTCATCTTATCGAATCAGCTATTTGATTAACCTAAACTAAGATCCCTTGCACCTACTTACATTCATGCAATAAAATATAAATAAAAATTAAAATTAAATATCTAGCGCGTTCATTGAATTCTATTTTAACCAACAAGTTCAATGATTCCGAGACTAGGACGGCTGTCCTAGTAAATGGCTATTTAATATTTTATTTTAAAACTTTAAAATTTTCGAATGTGTACTATTATAACGCACATTAAAGTGAATCATCAAAAAATATATCAACACATTGCTTTCTGACGCCATTAATGAACGCGCTGGTAATTCAATTAAATAAGCAGATTCAACCAAATGATTACGACATATATGGTTTGAATCTCTGAACTAACTTACCAAGTAGAATAGGCCATCCATCATCAGTCCCGAGGATCTGTTCGATGCCGAGCACCTGCGAGAGCAGCAAGCCGACGGTCACAGCCAGCTGGTTCACTGTCCCCAGTCCGCCTCGCAGGTTCAGCGGCGCAATCTCCGATATGTACATTGGCACAAGTGATGTATTCAGACCTACAAAGTGTCAAGGGTAAACTTGTTACAAACCAAATTGCACGATGCGATTGCCCTGAAAAACCACGCAATAAACAAGTAAGAAATTCACCTGCTACCTCTAGAATGACCACAATTATTATTATACAAAAAAAACGTACGTGTCTCGTGACGCCCGGCAGAAGTAATAGCACAATACGGCTTGCGATGTTCGTTAAAGTGATGGGGAATAAAGAGAATTCAGATAGACTTGCACAGTAACAACGCGTTACATTATCGTAACATGATTTACCATTTAAGAAGTTATCACTTAAAAATCTGTAACCCCACAATGTAAATATAAATTACTAGCTGACCCGTGCCCACTTCGTTGAGCATACAAACCGTTTAAAGATTCCCTGTATTTCAACGAATATTTCAAGACCAAAAATAGCCGAATCGGTTCAGCCGTTGTCGAGTTTTAGCGTAACGATCAACAATTCATTTTTATATATAAGATATAATATAATATAATATATAATATATCCTATATTGGCACAAGATAGATACATCTGGCACGGTTTGGTGGAGGCTTACACCGCTATCCGCGGCCCTTAAAAAAATAACAATATAAATTAAATACAAAATATTAAGAAACAAGTAAAAACGCACTAATATTAAGATAAAAAAATATTAATATAAAATGTAAAGGAAATAAAAGCTTAATAATAAATAACTTAATTAAGAATGTAATTCCCTCACGAGTCACGAATCAAGTAACTCTTCATTCATTAAAAGCGGAGCAATAGTTTAGGCGTTACCATGGAACAGACATACATACATAAATTGTCAAAATCATCATATGGACTTCGCCGTAGTCGAGTAAAAAGTGAATGACGTCTTATTTTGTTGGTGATTGATGTGCAATGTTGATATTAAATCGTTGGTAGGTAGAGACCTACCAACATATTATACATTGCCAAGTTACCAAGATACTTTAGACATTATGTATAGTACTATGAACCATCTGCTAACTATTTAGTATTTACATAATGTAGAGATTATGTCTATAAACATAATATACATTATATAAATAAACATCAAAACCATGTTCCTAGAACTACATAAACTAAACAATATCTGCACAAACTTGAGAATATCTCGGTTGCTCAAGTACCCTGTATAAAGCTACAGTAGCGATTTCGATCTTATGTACCCACTGCAAATACTTGCCGGGATGGCCCAGCTCGTATTTCTATAGCAGACCAGCAGTATTTACTTAATATCAGCCAAGAATCAGCTTTACTCTTTGAATAAAGCAAACGAATCGTCTTTACTTGTTTAATATCAAGAGTTAGTCTTGACTTCATTGAGATCTTGGAAGTGGAATTGGATGCGATTCATTAATTCAATAATACTTAGATCAGAATAAGCTAAGGAATAATATTTTATTTTATGAAATTTATGTTATGTCCCATTTACAGCTCTATCAATTCAAAAAACCTATGTCTATTACGTAGGTCAAGTATTTCAATCGCAAAAATTTTGAGGACTCCAATTACTTAGTTAAACTTATTTCTTTTAGCTATTGTATGTATATTATAAACAGTATTATAATTATTAACTATTGTAATTTCACATTGAGCACAAAAATATAAAAATACTATTTTGTTACAAGTTGCATATTAATATTTCATTACTGTTTACGTTGATTAATTATTTATTTCAGTCGTAACGATTTTGTTTCTAAAGCGTAAGGTTGGGAGAAAAATAATAAGTAACAAAATATCTAGTAAAAGTTTAACTTTAATATGAAAGTATTGGATTTACACTTTTTTATTATCTAGGTAATTATTATTAGCTATTTTTATAAGTTGACGGTAAATAACTAAACCAATAATCTAACATAACAGTTTGCCTCGACTCAATATATCTATGAGCACTATAGATATATTTTATACATTTGAAGCTTAGCTGAAGTTGGAACAACAAAATTCAGAGAACTAGCTTTACAGACAACAACAAAGCTATTGCGGCACTAATAAGCCGAACTATTTATCACGCTTAAGGACTTGACGAGACCACTACCGTGCGCGCACTCAGGTACCTATTATAAACTAGCTTTTCAATGCTTTTAACAGCCATTTTATGAGGTTTTCAATTAATACGTACATCATAAAATGCGGTCTACTGTGACTACAAAGTAGACCGCATTTTATGTGATACTTTAGTATTTTGGTATATGCCAACTATTTGGAATTATGTTTCAAAGGGAATAATGTAGCGCGATACATTTACGACAATATTCAGAGCAAATATCGAATCGGTCGGAACAATTATTTGTCTATTGAGTTAGAGGTTGCACAGTGCACATACAGACGAACCATTAATTATACTCTGGTTTATGGTTAACGATGCGAAATAATTAAAGTATGAAATGTGTTATAAACCACCTAACTCAACGAGCACGGGACCAACTGATTTCAACTATTAATGCTGCTTTGAATCAAAATGTTAGCGGAATGACGATATAATCACATAATTTGGCAGCTGCACACTCATAAATAGTTTCTAATTTCTGTTTAACATAAATTCTAAACAGATATTTTATTTATTTCAATTTGACGTTTTAATAGAAACCTGATACACTTTATCAGGTTTCTATTAAAACCAAGATCGACTGTACCTTCTTAGTATTCCGATGAATCTAGTAATACTCCAAACAAAAGTTATGAGAGTGGAAGTCGATGAAATACTTGACTCGAGTGAAGATGGTCTAGTACCATTGCGCTTTGCTTGATTCGGCTAAGCAGAGGCACTTCCCTACCCACAAACACTTTATTATATCGTTCCGAAAGTCAAACGGACGTTTCAGTAACCTTACTCAGTATGTACGTGGAAACCATATATGAGCTTACCGCAATTAACGCCTATGATGAATCTGCCGAAGAATAACATTTCGTAGCAATGTGATATTTTTGTGAAGCCCATCAAACTTGCGCCACTTATTCCAAGAATGTTATTGAGCAAAAGACCTCCTTTCCTAAAATAAAAATACCATTTTTATATATCATATTTTCAGATTATTGTACATCAAAGCACAATAACTATTATGTTATATCTCCGTCTTTTGCTATTGGTTAAGATGTCATAGTTTATTACGATATGAAATAAAAAAAAATGTATGAGATTAACGTTTACCTTCCGAACCGATTAGCGATCATGCCCCCGGAGAAGCCGCCCAACATGCCGCCGATCGCGAAGATGCTGACCGCTATCGAGTACAGCCTGTTGACCGTATCCTCATGGATGTCCTTCCCGTACCGGTCCTTATACACATCCTTCATGAAGTTCTCGATGTTCTGGGACCAAAACAATTAGTATCAACACTCTTTATAGAAAGAAAAAAATATTGTGCTATGCCAAAATGAACCGGGGATAAGCTATTGCTTACTCTACCGGGATATTATTACTCTATTGCATAGCCTGTCTGGGTATCATACGGTATTGCTTACCCTGCCGGGAGCGTTGATGACACCAGTGTTGTACCCAAATTGCAACATCCCGAGTACCGCAGCCAAAATCGCGTAGGACAAGAAAAACGTTAGACCCTGAAAAATAAAAATCGCTTTACTTAAGAGATCTCAATAATTTATATAATATTTAGTTAAGGATCGATTACTCAAGAAAGTATTGTAAAGCTCAAAACTAAAATATCACGTTCGTAATTATTTTCACTAAAAAAAATACATCAAATGTACAGAAATAAGATCACAGTAAACCTTTATTTAAACCCATTCACATTGTGGTGTAGTAGTGCAGAAAGATTCCTATAAATTTAGAAGCGGCGCGTGGCTAATTTTTAATACTAATGTTTTTATTAAATAGGGCATTAGTTGTAATTATTTTCGATAAAATGAATATTTTTAACGAAATTATATATGTTATTATAACGTTTTTATTCCTAAAAACAGCTTCTTAAACTTAAAATATTAATGGATATTATCAATAAGATTCTAAATATTTTCATAATGAATTCTAGATACTTTCATAATGAAAGTCATTCCTTGCCCTTCGAATTGAGAGTTGAGATGTAACCACTGAACCACGGGTGTGTTAACGTACATATAGCACAGTATGATATATAAGACACTGTCTTCGGGTCGACATGGACGGCGTGAACCAATCACGTTTCAACTTGTGGCGCTTGATTACGCCCGTATATTGTAGCAATATGTCCCCGAGGATGCGATAAATAGGGAATTTGATAGCGAGCCTCGGATTATAGCATCAGAATCAAACTAGCCCACTTAAGTTTCATTTTAATACAAAAAAAAATATAATTATGAACATTGTTGAAAGAAATAATAGTTTTTATACTTTACACAGGTACTAGCTGTGCCCGCGACTTCGTTCGCATGGTTTTTGAGTGACTGCATAAGCGGTTTACGTTTAAGCAGCGCACGCAACGAAAGTCTCTAAATGTGGATAATTTTCCCCGTTTATGCAACATTTTCCACTGACGCTTCGTTCCTATTGGTCGCAGCGTAATGATATATAGCCTAAAACCTTCCTCTATAAATGGACTATCCGACAAAATAAGAATTTTTCAAATCGGCCCAGTAGTTCCTAAGATTAGCGGGTTTAAACAAACAAACTCTTCCGCTTTATAATATTAGTATAGATAAAATTTATACAATGTTGCCTCATGCCTGTCTTTGTTTGCTACGTTGGAAGAGTCACATAAGAGACAGAGCCAGTTACATATTTATTATCTTGTAAAGAACTAAATAGACACCATAAGTAATACCGTTCAATTCCCAATTATTTTCTTAAGAGAGAGAGAGAGCTTCGGTTCAATTTTGTAGCTTAAAACTCACTTATTTGCTTCCTTTCATTTCCCCAATATCGAATAAGGTCAGTTTAATACAAAGGACCTATGCATGAAACTGACTTTTAGCCTTTGAGGTTTTTCGTATGCTGACTGCAATCATTCGAGTGCTAATTAAATTTTATTTTTTGCGAAACGTAGTTCTTCATATTGCTTTGTGGCTACGTTCTACTTACGATCTTTTGAAATATAATTTCTGGTACTATAACTAGCCGTATATTTCTGTGGCTTATTTTTGAAACTAAACACTAACCCCATTTCGTTCAATGGTAGAATTCATATGTTTCATCAAAAAAAAGTATTGAAGTATCCTAAAAGAATAATGGCCGAATACTGAAACGGGCGCTCAAGTTACTTGCCGTTCTTGTAATTCCACCAAGCAATGACAGTAGCAGCTTGTGAATAGGAACTCCTAACTTTTTTTTTATTTTTTTATTAAAAATTAGCGTCAATCAGTATGTGGCCGTAAGTACTTATCATTCTTAAATTAGCCATAAGTCAATCTATAAAAAGTTGATAAGGGAAAAGTCAATACCTACTTCCTACAATCATTATAAGAATAATGTGACTGAACTCTAACCCCCGGTTTCTGAAAAGCTGATGAAATCGTCGATTAGCTAACATTTGAGTTAACAAAATATTTTGAACGCTCATCGGTAAACGTAGCGAGTTAGCGATGGAGTTGCGAGGATGTTCACCAATAAGCGTTTAGAATGCCTTCTTTCTTGGACCCGCAACATTTATCAGAAGAATGTAGGAGGTGTAGGGAGTATTCCAGTTTTAATAAACGACTTAAAAAAAGACGAGGTTCTTTTTCATCACTTACTTGCTCCAGCAACCTTAGCTTCCGCCTCTGCGAATGTTCCTCGAGGCGGTCTACGTACTCCCGCAGTTCTTCTATCTCCTCCTTCACCTGCTGCACGGTGTCCAACTCTTGCTTGATGGCAACCATGTCACGCTTCACCTACGGAACGTCATAATAAATAGTCAATGTATAATGGGGGGCCGGGAAGAAACGCGAGGTTACATTTTGGTGAAAAAGATGTACCACTAGAGGTCGCTCTGTGTTCGAAAATGAACGAAATTGGATATTTAAAGTTTCAAGTTTTTATGTGTCTAATGTCTAGTGCCTCTTTGATATGTAAATAAATAACTAATGTCAAACCTAAATATTATACAAACTCATGGTAGTGTAATTCAGGTAACAACGAACATTGTTGTCATTTTTATTTCTTTTATAACGGGTGTAAAAAGAATAATCTAACTATAACTTTGGGATATGATAAATGATTATACCACCTTCTAGAAATGTATTTTTTAAAATTTTATTTTACATTTTTTTTTATTTTCATTATTCTTGCGATAAAAAAATAAGAAATGGTTAAGAGTAAAAAAAATTTTTTTTAGTTTTTGAAAATAAAAAGATTATAAGAAATAGAAAGAGTATAATCGTATCTCAAAATTATAGTGACCTTTCTTTTTACACCCCGTATTACTAGCGAAGGATTTAAAGGTCTCTTCTGTCCACGGAATTTTCGTTACACCTTGGTTTTGTACCAAGGGGGTAACAAAAATTGCTTTTTTGCTTCTCGTATTAATAAAATACTATATTATAAACTAACAAATAAATATTTCTTATTAATAAATTAATTAGTTCAGTTGTTAATTAATGTGGGCAACTACTATAATCAAAGCTGACTTGGGAGGGATTGTTTTATTTTTAAACATTTATCGACAGGTCACAGATATGAATTGAGTATACGTCGCGTCGAATTATTATAACATCCATGTAAATTCTATTCGTTCATTAATAATAACTAGAGGTCGGCCTGTTTCTTTTTTTTATTAATTTAACATCTATGTTGAACTTTATAAGGGTATTTTTTCCCTCTTAGGTAGTAAAATAAAAAAAGTAAATGGTGTAACACACAAAGGTCAGCGTTTAATAAAAGTGTAACAAACGCACGGTAGTGTGAGTAATAATCTGAGATGGTGTGTGTTGTTTTTTTTTAACAATTTTATAATTTTCAAATCATTACGAGAAGGAGCCTTCCATAAATTTTAACTGTGCCATATTTCGTATTCCTTCGTATATACGATTCTCGTGAAATGGTAAGCGTAAGTTTTTATAATAATCATGTTATGTTATTTAATAACGCTTAATTAGTTGTTTATCGTATTATCAAACATTATTATTAAAATATAAATCGATCAAAATATATAAATATATATATAAAGGCATGTCTCAAGGCGTGTCTCCTACTAATGATTTTTTGGAAACATTATACAGAAAACATTACACATTGGGGCGTGTCAATACAGCAGTGGTATTTTCAGATTCGTTTAACTTCATTCCTCTCAGATTTTCTAACCTCCCACCTTTTAAGACCCTCATCCAAATTTCTATTGTATATGTCGCAGTCATCTAATTGAATCCGCTATTTAATTGAATGACTAGCGCTTTCATTGAATCCTGTTTTTACCAACAAATTTTAGAATCCGAGACTAGGACAACCATTTAATATTTTTGTTTTAAACTTCGAAATTTCCGAATGAGTACTAATAAAACGAACATTAAAGTAAATTAATCAAAAAATATATCAACACATTGCTATCAGTACGAGCTGTTTGACGCCATTTTATAACCGCCTAGTGATTCAATTAAATAACCAGATTCAATAAGATGACTGCGACATATACATTACAAATTCGGCTATATCCAATGGCTATATCCCATTCCACGACTATGCTATCATTTAGCGTTCAGTCGTTGTTTACGTAGACGACTTGACGAGTTGTTCTTTAGTCATTCAATTAAATGTTGTCATTCTAT
This sequence comes from Celastrina argiolus, assembly GCA_905187575.2. Lineage (NCBI taxonomy): Eukaryota > Metazoa > Arthropoda > Insecta > Lepidoptera > Lycaenidae > Celastrina > Celastrina argiolus. Next base: position 11,501,922 of record LR994583.1, on the reverse strand, counting down.
AAACGCGCTAGTCATCCAATCAAATAGCAGATTTAACCAGATGACTGCCATATACAAATATGTTAAACAGCACGCCCCAACTCGTAATGTTACTAACAACATAAGAAAGAGACACGCCTTTCCATCTATCTACAAAGTTTTATTTAATTATTTATTATGATTTAATTTAATATTGTAAACTCCTTTCATAGTAAACGTCGCTGATGACCATTGATATTTGAGTGGCCTTAAAAACGTAAATAAAAACTTTGACTCACTTCGGATACTTCGCTCTGGCATGACTCGACGCTCTTGGTGAGCTCCTGCAGCTGCGACCGGATCTCGCAGAGTGCTACCGTGGTCTCGAGCTGTCGGTCGCCGCGCTGCAACTCGTCCAGCTTCGCCGACAGATTCATGCTCATCACGCTCACCTGTCTCTGAAGGCTGTTAACATACCCGCCATTTTATAATATGGCCGATCCATTAGTATATTTGCCTTTAATCCCAAAGGCCCTATTGGAACTAAATATTTCCTGTCTAGATGTGCCCGTTATATGTTGAAGATTAGTTTATTTTTCATATTTTAACTAAACAATATTTTTGAACGACAAATATAACAATTAAACCGCCTAGCAGAAATATTTAATTTGAATATTTCTTGAAGCCAATATTATTCAGATGCCTTTAAATAATGGTAGTGAGTACCTACCTACCAATAATATAATGATATTAGTAGTAGACTAGTGATAGGTAGTTAGGTACTAGATTGATTGTTGATTCATTTAAAAAAGTGTTCTTTACAACGATAATGCAACTTTAACATTTTTAATTCACGTCTTGCCAATTTTCGTTTGTGATTCAAGTTAGTTATTTTTTACTTTTTTTCTAAATCAACTGACTGCAGTACATTCTAATAATTATATACATTATTATTAAAGTTTTAAAGTGAGTACACATTGACACCTCACAGCTAAGCTTCATATAATATTGTGTTTGTTTGTTTATTGTTTGTGTATACTTAAGATAGTTTATAAAGACAATACCCATACTACCTACATACTTATTTTTTATAGCAAAAATGCAAAAAATTATGCAATATTGCTTCTTTGTGAACTTTGTCTTAGGAAAGCTTTTTCACCAGCAAAGCAAGCAATAATAATAAATAATTAGTATAAATGTATGTCGAAACTTTTGTTGGTCGCAGCAAAAAACCAAAAGGAACGACAAAAACACATAAACCCCATAGTAGGTATAATATTTTACATTTTGTCTACCGGTCTAATAAATGTGGGATTGAAAATGGGAGATTGCTATTTGCTGAAAGATAACTTCTTATTTGCACACACACATAATAAAACACAACAATAATAACTAAACTATAGGTACTGTACAAAAGGGCGATCCTACGTACATACAGAAGTTTCTTTCAGACTACCGAATACTAGGGTACTTAAATTTTACCTTTTTATTTTATAACATTGTGTCCTTTTCATAATTATTTTTTTTTGTTAATTTGTTCAGCAAAACAATCATATCAATAACATGCTTTGATAAATTTCTAAAAATACACGTAAAACCGTTTGCTATACTAATGTAAATAACATTTTGCAATGTGCAACATTATGTACAATGAAAGACAGTTCTACCGAAACAGGAAATGGGGCCTCGTTCAGGCCAATTTCAAAGCTTGATAGTAACAGACAAGGTAACGGACACGTCATGCGAAGTATAATATGATGTATATGCTCTAGCGATTATATTATACTGCATATGCAACGACCCAGATTCATTCAATAACTTTTCAACACTTCTTATTTTTACTTATACGCTGTTCCATGCAAGCACTACACGTATCAATTTGTTCCACGCTCCTATGTGTACATTCGAAACATTTTCTCTTGGAAAAAATATCATGCTACATTTGGAAATTGCGCCGCGTTTTAACTTTCAATACGAATTTAAAGCGGATAGGCTACAAATTATAGCCAAAGAACAGGTAACACAGATACAATCATCGATATACATTACATTGAAATTTAATCGAACAACGAGAATATCAACTGAAATATCAAAATTATTACATATTATCTAATAATGTAAATACTGGCCAAGAACACGTTAGATTTTTATAATAGCTTCAATCAACATTAGGAAATACGATTAAGTCACATTGTTATAAAGCAGAAACTTATATCAATGAGACAAACAACATTAAACATATAAAATAACTTTGTACTTTTACGTACCTTTAATTTTGAATCAGTTTCCATAAAAATGAAAAGGCATTATTATTTCATTATTTTTCTGCTGAGACTTTTAGCAAAAGATACAACATTTAAATATTTTAGGCAAAAGTTAGTTTCTGTAGCTCAGTCTAGCATGCAATTTTAGCACATTTCATTTAAATTGCTTTAACATTCTTAAAAATATGTGAAATAATATTTAAGAAAATACCCAAAACTATATTTATTGTTTTCGTGATGGTAAAAAAGGCCCGTGGTCCATTCACGCAGCATCCAAGAGAAACAAATTAGAAAATATTTTATTATTACCAATTTATCATTTAGTAAAATTATTGTGTTCTGCAAATTAATCAAATAATAGCGGGTAAGACAAAACAAAATGTTGCAATTCAGGTGTTAATGCTTAAAAATTTTGAACAAAAAAAAATATAGCATGATCACATATTATAGACAAATTGGACTACCTACATATTTTTAACATTATGTTATTCCACAGTAATTTACTCCTTTCATAGAAAATACCCAACATTAAAATACACTCCTTATTCCTCCTTGCTTATAATTACTAATTTTTTATTAATTACAAACCAGCTGTAAAACACGACATTTTTATAGTAATCCGTTATCACAAATATATTTATATAACTTTCTCTTTGCTCTCCTTCTGCTTACCATACAATTATGTACATTTGTATTTTCAAATGTATTCCATAACAAAGTACCTATTCACATGAAATTTTCGTATTGTTCCAATTGTCTTGTAGATCGTACCGTGCTGTACAAGTTAATGAACCGTAGGTGCGTTGCGTTCGATCACAAGGAAGTCCATGCTAAAACTTCGTGGTATGTCGACTAGTGTATGGTAGGTACGATATGTATGTCTCAGCGAGAATGGCCATTGAGTCTAATAAGTCAAGTACTGTGGGCTATGAAGGAAAGGTGATGATCAAGCACCGCGAAAACGCACCTCAATATCTGCAATACAAGATATTTGGGGTGCTAAGCGTAGTGACATCGACACACATATGCAATGAAGCCAGTAACAAAGGCGGTAAGCTAATGTCTGGTCTGTCTAGGGTCACACGTACCTAAGCAGAAGTTCCCTGAGTGTCGCCTCGTCCTCCTCCGGCGGCGCATATCGTGTCAGCTTGCTGCCGGCCTCCCGGCCCACATGATCGCGTACCACTGTATAACAAGCCTCATTTATTCTACTCGTCCACGCCCCACTTCTTAGTAACTGCCTATTATAATTCTATCTTATAATAAACAGTAGTTTTTACTCACATATCAAACGTGTTACAATATACAAGTTAGTACTGTATTGTAAAATTTAATTGAACTTGTACGCCATCACCGTACTACCAATTAGAGCCAATGGCCATGTTGAGTTTTTTGTTCCTAAATAAGCCGTGTTTAATTTAGTGTTTCCGTGAAAAGCGCAACAAGTGTACAAAGTAACAATTTTAAACGAAATCCGAGAAGAACTATCAGGTTAATTAAATAAAGCAAATACCGGATTTCAAATTAAGCGTCAATTTATTGCAAGTATCGAACTCAAAGGTAATGAAATCGGACTAATGGCTGGATACATTCTGGCGCAATTGTAAATATCATTAACGTTTACGATTTCAATGGAGTATCACAAAGCGTTCGTATTTAATAATACAAAGCGCATGAAAACAAAGGGATTTCAGGTATCAAATTGAATGCATGTGTCATATTATCCAGCTTTGCGTGCACTCGGGACCAGCAATCACTTTATCCCCTGGGATATATACGATCCCATGGCCGGGATTTCGTTATAATACTCGAATACAAGTGTAGTTAAGATACAATAACTAACTCGCACTTTCTAAATTTGCATACACGTCATGTTGACCAAAATCCCTTTCATGAGAACGTGCTCCATCCACGTGTTTACTTTCAATTCGCGGATACCTAATCCGAAAATGGATAGAAACCTTTTTGATCGATCCAATATAAAGTGCAGATTTCCGTAGAGCTGCAACCTCCCCTATCGTGTATTCAATTTTAATCTAGAGCTTTCTGTATCTTCATACTCCTTCTAATCTTAGTAACTAGACATTATTTCTTATATTATAGATTTCATGTTATATAATATACTAGGTACTTATGTATGCATACTAAGTGTAGATAAATATATAGAGAATCATTTCATACAAATCCTTCTAAATCTATAAATAGTAATACGAGTTTTTCGAAATATTACCCTGTTCCAGATAGATGTCACCACTAGATGTCATTGGAATAGAACTTCTTTGCCAGGCCATGTTTAACTACTGGCACTTTGCAATTGCATAAAACTAAACTGTGTGATATTATTGTAAGTTAATATTGTAACGATGCATATCGCTGAAAAGCAAAGCTGAAACAAGCTTCTGTCTCGGTTAAAATCATCATACATATTCATAAGAAATGGATATTTGCACGAGGAATATTGTAGAGTGACGCTCGCCGAAGACTTAATTAAGTATATCTTAAAATATTTATTATTAATAAACAATCATCCGCATTTATATGAAATTAAATAATATTTACTTACTCCTTATTCCCTTTAATAGCTGTTTGTCTTTTAACTTCTCTGAGTTTAATGAAAATAAATCCACGTCTCCATTACTTTGATTATTATAGTTGTGGAAACGGAAGCTCCTATGCAAACAAAAGTTATTATACTCAATGTATAAGCGAGCTTCGAAAATATTGAAAGATAATGAATATGGGAAGTAATCACCAACGGGAAAGTTGAAAAGACAGAACTGCTAATAAGTGTAAAGTCACGACTGTGTACTTAGCCGCCATCTGCTGACTATATATAGCTTCGTAAGCTCATTGAAGCCTCCGATGAAAGCTCTACAAATTACACCGTCCTTATAGGAGAGTAATATAAAAAATAAATTCTATTTGCAAGTGAAATAGAAAAGCGATCTCTTTGAAAGCCTTTAATAGAATAAAAGTGGCATATGCGTAAAGTATCTCTTTCTCTCTTGCGTTTGTTTTTATAAAAAAAACTAACAAAAATAAAATTACAAGCACTCCTCTTAAAACATGAAAGCGTAGCAGCAAAACAGCGCGAGCGTTGCAGTCGGGATTTCGCGTGATTT